>OY744469.1:5585783-5763921 GCA_963556145.1 Hygrocybe punicea
CTCAACTCCCCTAGATGTAACCAAGTCATTCCCAATGGACAAAGTCATCAAGGTTGCAGAGATCCTATTTGAACGCAATCGATTTGACATTAATCTGGCAGATTCTGATGATGAAATTCCTGATAGAGACAGGGATGATGATTCAGATTCTTCCAGTGATGAATCATCAGATGATGAAAGTGATTCTGATTATAATGAAAGATACAAGAAGAAGAAGTTGGAAAAGAAGAAGAGTCACAGGTATAAAGTGGATTCAGAAGATGAAACCCCCAACAAAGCTACCAAGAAGGATGTTGATAGGAAGGATACCTTCAAGAAAGGGGCAGAGAAGAAGACCAAATCTGTACAAGATGAGGTTGAAGCCCTAATCAAACAAATGGGAAACCTATCACTGGATGATCAGCGTTATGGACTAGCTTATTATAAGGCAATTAAGCTAGACCCAGATGTTGCCCATTGTGTCAAAGCACCCCTCCTACACCAACCAAGAACCCTTCCAAAGCCTCCTGGAATCCTTCAGAATCAAATACCTAGCAAAGCACCATTCACTGCAAACATTGGAGAACGTGAACCCATCACCTGTTTCGGTTGTGGTATAAAAGGACATGGACTCCAGATATGCCCCAAGATAAATGAACTTATTCAGTCAGGAACTCTCATTAGAGATCCCCTTGGGAAACTAGTCAAGAGTGATGGATCCAACATACGCCGCCGCATGGGTGAAACAATAATTCATGCTCTAGAACGGAACGTTTCAGAAGCATTACAGACCAACTTCTATGCTCTTCAAGACCCATTCTCTGACTACTATCAGTCAGATGCTGAAGAAGATATGGATGCATTCTATACACCTGCCACTTATGTTGGACACAATGGTATAGAAGATGTTCAGATTATGGCTGCTGACAGAGGCCAGCACAAGATTACCTCTGCCAGAAAAGAAGCATTTGATGGAGTTTACCCACCTGCTAGACAAAGGAACAAGGACAAAGAAAACCTTAAACCAAGATCTACAGGCACTACTGCCAAACCTGCTTCAAAGCAGAATCTCAATCAGGAAAATGTTCCTGCACCAGCCAACATTCCTAAAGGAAATCCACCTACTCGCATTGAAGAAATTCGCCAAATGCAACCCATTCCATTTGATATCAGAGTACCTAGGACTGTACAACCCCCAGTTGCCAATGGAGACATTGAAATGCAGGACATTACAAACAAGTCTCACACTTCTAAAGCAACTCCTGACAAGTCAATTCCACGTCCCAAGTTACCACTCAGGCAGTCAGAACTATCATCTAACATGGGAGATACTCAGGTTATCAACCAAATCCTTGATACCCCAGTTACTCTCCAAGTTAGGGAAGTTCTAGCTTCATCCAGAGATTTATCAGACCAGCTTACAGAGATGCTGAAGAGAAAGAATCCCAAGGTCTCTGTAGTTGCAAGCACATATGCCCCAAGACAACATGGAATATTAATCAAGCTCAGAATGGAATGTGATAATTATCCTATCACTGCCATTATTGACACAGGATCCCAGCTCAATGTTGTTAACAAAGAAATTTGGAAAGCAAGAATACGCAGACCAGTTGATTTAGGAAAAAGTCTTACCATGAATGATGCTAATGGAGGAGTAGGAACCCTCAAAGGTCTGGTACCAAATGTCCCATTGACATGTGGAGGTGTCCTTACTTATGCAGATCTATTCATTGGTGAGTCTGTACCATTCGATTTACTTCTTGGAAGACCCTGGCAAAGGGGAAATTTTGTCACTATTGATGAACGGATTGAAGGAACATATCTAGTTTTTAAAGATGCCTCAGACTCTGGAGCCAAGTTTGAAATAATGGTCACGGCTGACCATTATCCTGCTCCTCAAAGACATGACCAGATTTTCACAATTACTGCATCTGAAAATAATTCTTCATGCAATAGTGCTACTCCTAGCACCAGTTCAGATTGCATACCACCCAGATTTAGGAGGTATCCCATTTCTGAACCCCAGGATTCAGAAGAATTATTTTCCAGTGAAGAAATAAATTCTCAAAACCTAGAAGAGGATAACCTGGGATTTGATATGTCCCTGGAAGATATTCCAGATTTAATCAACTCTTATGGAGATATCATAGATTTGGACACACCCTGCAGAAGTGATCCAGAAATTGATAAACCCCCTAGGATATCTGATGGACAGGCTCATGAAGAAGCTCCATTGTCCTCAGAACCAGAATCAAATTCCAAGGTAAATTATTCTTATAAGGATATAGTGGAATTAGTTTTGGAGAACAATGGACAACAAGCAGATAAAAGTGCAGGTCCAGAGGAGACTACCACAGAACCCTCTGGCATGCAGAGGAACCCCCCCCAATTTTTAATCAATGAAATTCCACTTCCCCGCGCTGTAGATTGGATCCACACTGAGTGGAACCCAAATGCGGCCCAGACGATCATTGCCGCGCTCGGCGATCAAATAGAAGACCGACCCCAATCAGCCCGTTTCCTTTTCGCATCGCCTCTCGGATATCGACTCCCTCCCAAGCGGGATCGCTTTGGGACTCCATTCGAACATGGGGTCCTCTTAAATACGACGCTGGCCGCCATGGATTTGTCCGGTGCCCCTCCTTCGTTAAGGATGGGGCACCTCATTTTTCAATTTTATCCTGTATCACCACCCCCTTCGTATTCCACGTCGGATGACTCTACTTCAGAATCTACGTTACATTTATCACCTTTATCGTCTATGTTTGATCCACGTCCATTATTTCCACCGCTCTTCCCAGTCCACACGTCTGCCACGTCACCGTCATCACCACCCCCTTGTCCCTCATTGTGTACTCTTTCATCTCGCGCATCAACACCGGCCATCAACGACCGTATCGATGGCGACGACCAGAGCGAGTACGCGGACGACAAATGGAACTGCGACAATTCCATTGAAGGATGGGAGTGGGACGGAGACGCCGTGAGTAGCTATACCAATACTCTCAGAGAATGTTCACCACCCCCTCGCAAGATGAATCAATCAGACTCGGATGACGAACGATTCGCCCCGGCGGCAAACGTCGCCATCGCTGAGGCCCCATTGGCCACTTTATTCACCATTCAATCTGCTACAGGACCATTTTTAAGCCCTCCCTCGAATAATCCCCCCAGTCATGAACGACCGGCATCGTATGCCGGTACCCACCTCAAGCAACCTTCCGAAGCTGCCCTTGTGCATAACCTCGTCGCACAAATAGTGCCGTCCATCAACATGGACCTCCCCGACTTCGATAACGACTTACGCGATTACACCACGGCCGAATCGCGATCACACACGATATCGGTACGTATCGATCGAGACCCATCTTTAGCTCTCGTTAATAATGATATGGAGGCACAGGAGCTACCCGCCCCCTCGCGCTTCCTCGCGACATCGAATATCCGTATCACACGTCACCCCATTCCCGCAGTACGCGATAATCCCTCCACGCCACCTAGCCTCATCTATCCTGAACAGGAACCACCCCCGAAACCCCTCCTCAACGGACCTTGGTTCCCTCAAGACCTCCACTCCCCACTTCAGTCACCCCCTCCTTCTCCTTCCCCATCTTTCTTTCGTAATCCCTATGCCACTCCTTCACCCATAGTGTCACCCATGTATTCTCCAGTATTAAATCCTATTAGTCCAGATTGTGACCCCTTTGAAGAATCCCCTTCTACTGTTTATGAAGTCCACCCCAATGCTGATCCTAGTGATCCAGCCAATGTAAATTATCTGGAATACCTTGTACACCCATCTTCCTCTACCAATGATGACAGCTCTTCCTTGTACATGGATCAGGAAGACTAAGCTGAAGAAGACAGTGTCTCCTCAGACACACCCCTCATTCCCAAAATTCAGATTCTTAGGCCACCCATACCTTGTCCAAATTTGGAGGAGACTGGAGACAGTGACAATAGAATTCAAGGACACCCACCCAGCAGGACCTGGATCAGTCCTGAATCTATTTTTGGATCTTCAGATGAAGAATTTTCAGATTCTTCAGACTCTTCAGATTGTTCAATGGACCTGGAGACAGACTCAGAAGATGAATTGGATATGTTTAGATGGGAGGAAGAAGTGAAGGACCATCCAACAATCAGCCCTAATTCAGGATCAAGTTCTCATTGTGACCCACCTCCCCCAGTTGTATCCACAACTGATGTGGACATCCTCAAAAATAGCTCATTAAATCCAATGGCCAAGCCATTCATTCCATCATCATCCATTCACATTTCAGATGATCCCTGGCCCCCTCCAGAAGGACCAGAGATCACCTCATTGTCTGATGAAGATACACAGATTCCTTTTGACAAGGCAAAGTCTTTACATGCCTTGGAGACCAATATTCCTCAAGAGAAAAATCCCAGATTATTATCCCCTATCTCTCTGGAAACCATCCCTACTCTTAGGTCTAATTTCCCAGAGACCAATCTTCTCTGTCAATTGGAAGCTGAAGTACCCCTTCAATCTTCATCTACCCCTATTCAAGTATTCGCTATTACCACTTCAGAACAAGGCCACTCACAACCTCATGATCATCCACAACCTTGTGACTTAGCTGCAGCACAGATCCTTGCAGCTGAGCCAGACTTCCATACTACTCAGGATGTTCATTTGGGAATTCTTAGTGCAATTCGTGGTGCCATTGTAGAAGGAATTCGTCGTATTGGAGCAAGACTCGCTACTCAAGCTTGGAAGTCTCGCATTGACCAGAGACCTGTCAATGATCCAGTTCGTCTCTACTTCTATCGTCAATGCTATTTGTTTCGTTTTCTGGACAGAGAAAACAAACTACCTCCTCCATCCAATCCTACTTCTCACAACAAGCCTATTTGTTTTCTGGAATCCAACCCCCTTCTCACTCATGAAGAAATTGAATTTCTTCGAAATGCTTCCATGGTATTTTGCTCCAATCGCAGATTTATGCTTGCAGATGCAATTAACGCTGTCCTGGACATGCGCTTTCGTCGCTCTGATACAATCAATGCTCTCTTCGATGAAGGATACTTTGACATACCAGATTTCAGCAGACCCCGTCAAAGGCCTCCTCAATAAAGGACAGCATCCAATTGTAACAAGTCTGTTTTGTATAATTGAACCAATGTTTTTATTTTATATGCTGCTCTTTCTGTTGATGTACAGATTTTTCTTTTCCTTTACAGAATTGCTCTTATGTCTTTTTCTCATTATAGTTGAACTCTTACCCCTAATCTCCATAATCTCCAGAATTGTTGTTTTTTGTTTACACTTTCTTTTGAATTTTTTCTTGCAGGACAATACCCTGAAGAGTATCGTTACTAGTCCAGAGGATTCTAGTACTGTACAAGCCACTGCAGTCAATGAAGAACCACTCTTTGTCCTGTATGCCACTGTGCATCACCAAGAAGAATCAGATAATCCCATCCCTAATTGTTCAGTCAAGAACACCATGATCCATATAGAAGATAAATCAGACTCTGAAAATGGAAATTCTGAAGAGGCAGATGCTATGCCCTTTCTTCTAGAAATTTCAGATTCAGAAGATGATGATGAAGAAGAAGCAGATTATTATTATACCATTGGAGGAAGAGAAGAGACCTTACCATACAGTGAGGATGACATCCTCATTGTCCCTTCTCAAGACTATGATGTTGAAGGATATCCAAATGTGCTGACAGCTTACAAGAGAGTTGATCAGAAAGTGCATCCAGTGCAAGGAACATTCCCAGAGACTGCTAGAGTCACAAGGCAGTTGCCCCATGACCCCCTTGCCAATCTCCCTCAATTGCCAACACACCCTCCAACATTCACCCCTACCCAGAAACTCTCATTGGAACGTTTAGAGTTTCTCAATATCAATCATACAGGATTTTTATGGCCAGAAGAAGAGAAATTATTTGCTCATGTGATGTTCCTCAATCAAGAATCTATTGCATTTGAAGACAAAGAGAGAGGAACACTCAAGGATTCATATGTCTCCCCATACATCATGCCAGTAATCCCACATACCCCATGGGTATATAGGAACATCCCTATCCCCCCAGGAATTAGAGAGAAAGTCATTGAAGTTCTCAAGCTCAAGGTTGAAGCCAATGTATATGAAGCCAGTCAATCTTCATATAGATCCAGGTGGTTTTGTGTGTTGAAGAAAGATGGAAAGCTTCGAATTGTCCATGACCTGCAGCCTCTGAACAAAGTTACTATCAGAGATGCTGGACTCTTACCCATTATTGATGACTTTGTGGAACCATTTGCTGGAAGGCAATGCTACACAGTGTTTGATTTAATGTGGGGATTTGATGCTAGGAAAGTCCATCCAGATTCACGCGATATGACTGCATTTTGGTCACCCCTTGGATTACTTCGCCTTACATCACTGCCCACTGGATTCACCAATTCACCTGCTGAATTCCAGAGATGCATGACTTTCGTTCTTCAAGATGAAATGCCTGAGATAGCCAATATCTTTATTGATGATTGTTCTATCAAAGGACCAGTTTCAAATTACCTAGACACAGAAGGAAAACCAGAAGTGCTCACAGACAACCCAGGAATCAGGAGATTCATCTGGGAACATGCTTGTGATGTACATCGCATAATGCACAGAATCAAACGTGCTGGAGCTACTTTTTCAGCCAAGAAGACACAGATTTGCAGACCAGAAGCTATTATAGTTGGACAGAAGTGTACCCCAGCAGGACGCATTCCTGAAGATGACAAAGTTTCAAAAGTTCTCAACTGGCCACCACTCAAGACTCCCAGAGATGTCAGAGGATTTTTGGGACTCTGTGGCACAGTTCATGTTTGGATTCAAGATTATTCCCTTCTTGCAAGACCTCTCACAGAATTAGTTCACAAAGGAGCAGAGTTCATTTGGGATGAAAGGAGACAAGCAGCCTTTGATACTCTAAAGCAAAGAGTATCATCAGCTCCTGCTTTAAATCCCATTGACTATCATTCAGACAACCCTGTCTTTTTATCAGTTGATAGCAGTGCTATTGCTGCAGGATTTATTCTTTCACAGATTGATGACAATGGAAGACGCCGCCCAGCTCGTTATGGATCACTACCCATGAATGAAAGAGAGTCTAGATATTCCCAGCCCAAATTGGAATTATATGGACTCTATCGCGCATTACGTCACTGGCGAATTCATCTTATTGGAGTGAAGAATTTGCATGTTGAAGTTGATGCTAAATACATCAGAGGCATGCTCAATGAACCTGATCTCCAACCCAATGCTGCAATCAACAGATGGATTCAGGGAATCCTTCTTTTTGATTTCAAATTAATTCATGTCCCAGCAAAGCAATTTAAAGGACCAGATGCCCTCTCCAGGAGAGAATTAGCAGAGGATGAAGAAATAATAGAACATGATGATTCCTGGCTGGATGACATTGCACTGCTCATTCATGTCCCAGACCCTCACCAAATCAAGAGATATTGTTTCTCCACTCCCACAAAATTGCCATACAAGACTAGCACACTCCCATCCTCAAATGCTCCTAGATCAAAACAGGAGAAAATACTTCAGGATGTATATCATTTCCTCTCCACCCTAGAAATGCCTCCTACAGAATCTTTGCAGGCTCGTAAAAGATTTCTGAAGAAGGTTTCGGAATTCTATCTTAAAGCAAGAGACATGTTCAAGAGAAATGGAAAACGATCTCCTTTATTGGTTATCATGAACCCAAAGAAGAGAGTAGCCATTCTAACTCAGGCTCATGAGAACCTAGGACATAAAGGAGAACATGCAGTATTCGATTTAGTACGACTTCGTTTCTATTGGCCACACTTAGGTCAGATGTTCGCCATCATGTTTCATCCTGTCATGAATGTCAAATTCGTACCTTAAAGAAGATGGAGATATCCCCTACCATTTCTACTCCCACCACTCTATTCCAAAAGGTTTACATTGATGTGATGTCTATGCCACCCTCAGGAGGATTCAATTTCATTGTTGCTGCCCGTGATGATCTCTCAGGCACAACTGAAGTTCGCGCCATTCATTCTAACAATTCCCAGAACCTAGCCAAGTTCTTCTGGGAACAGATCTATTGTTGCTATGGAGCCATTGGTCATGTAGTCACAGACAATGGAAGCGAAGTTAAAGGTGCATTTGAAATCCTACTTCGTCGTATGAAGATTCCTCAGGTTCGCATCACACCTTATAACAAACATGCCAATGGAGTAGTGGAACGTGGACATTTCACATTAAGAGAAGCTATTGTCAAATCTTGTGACAAGGACAAATTTGGAGGAATTCGAAACTGGCATAAGCATGTTGAAGCTGCTATGTTCACAGATCGAATCACAGTTAGTAGTGTGACAGGATATTCACCCTACTACCTCCTACATGGAATGCACCCTCTCCTACCATTTGATCTTTCAGAAGCAACCTTTATGGTTGAAGGCTTTCGTTCAGGCCTCTCTACCTCAGAATTGCTGATGCTCCGCATCAGGCAATTAGAAAGGCATCAAGAAGACATAGACAAAGCAGCTACCACATTGGAACAAGCACGTTTCAGATCAAAATTGCAATTTGAACGCAGATTCCATAAACGTTTGCAGAAACGCAATTATGAACCAGGAGAATTAGTCTTAATTCGGAACAGTAGACTGGAATCTACTGTAGGAAAATTCAAGACTGAACCACGCTATCTTGGACCCTTTGAAGTTGTTCAAAGAACTCCCAAAGGGAACTACATATTGAAGGAACTAGATGGAACCGAACATGCTGAACGTTACGCCGCGTTTAGAATCCTGCCATATATTTCTCGGAATCACCCATTCCTTCTAGACCCAATTGATCCAGAAGATTCGGACAATCCCATGGATTCAAGCTCAGACCAAGATTCCCTATCGAACCCGATTCCATTCATTTGGATAAAAATACATCACACCAGTATTAATGGAAGAAATAAAATACGATATCGCGCCATGCTTAGTCCAAGAAATAATGAAGAATCGTGTATGGAGATGAGATGTAAAAAGTGACAGACAAACAGTGACCCCACCCAGATCCTAGAAGCCAATCCCAGATATTCCACCTTTGCTACACGCCTAGAGACCAGTGTACCACTCTACGGAAGGACATCCCCCGTTCCCGCCTCCCATCGTTGCCAGCAACGAATGTACAATTGCTGGAGCTCGGAATTAGAAAAATAACGCAAGACTAAGCCAAGAAATAGTCAATGACAAGAAAAGCGTTTATAAAAAGAACGACTCACCACCCTTTTGCAAAAAGGGACCGTTGATTTTTAGGAGAATAAAGAATGGAGGCAAGAAAGAATTCATAGCCGTGGATAGTTACGATTCCCTGGCAGCAGAATAGCAGGAGAAAAGGAGCTGGCGCTCGAACGCGCAGGACAAAGCTGAGGAAAAAGGGGAACGCAAACGTCAGTCTAATATACGCTCCTACCCATCAAACACATGGCACACATGTGCTCAGCAACCATAGGACCAGAAGCCTGGACCGAAATGTGGTGCATCACACATCAGACCCTTAGAATTCCCAAACTGAAAATTTGTTACCAATTGACAAATCGGGACCCATCAATCATTTACTTAATGTAGACTATGTTGCCGCAGGCACGCAACTAGCCTAAATCAGAACCATTGGACCAATATGCCGGTCATGCCAAATACATTCATTGCCGAACCTGTTTATTTTTTTGGACACTACAAGTAGTGTTCTACACATTCCTTAATATCATGCCTTCTTCGCTCGATTCTTCAGATACTTCATTCACTATGCTCTCTCAATTTTCGAATGAAATCACCAGCGCTACCATCAGCCCCTTTCCTATTTCCATTACTAGACGTCATCATGTCCACTTGACGCCCATAACCGTCCCTGATCGAATCTACACACCCATTCCCCATCCCCGCATTTATCCTACCCAGTATCACCTACGTCACACTTATCCCAATCAAGAAACCGTATATCTCAGCGTAGCACTTCTCAACAAGATTCAGAAGCCCCTTCTTCAAGGAGTCAACGTTTGGCTTCTTCGCTATACTCCGCCTAAGCAGATTACAATTGGAATGCACGTTACTGGATCTATGGGAGCAGGAGATGTAGAAAGAATTTGGACCATCAGGAATGGTTTTGTTATTTTTCTTTGCAGCACGATCTTTGGAACTCGTTTTTTATTAGCTGTTCCTCAATATTGGACACAAGAAGGTCAGGCGAACAGGACTGTAGGAATCGCTG
Organism: Hygrocybe punicea; assembly: GCA_963556145.1. Taxonomy (NCBI): domain Eukaryota; kingdom Fungi; phylum Basidiomycota; class Agaricomycetes; order Agaricales; family Hygrophoraceae; genus Hygrocybe; species Hygrocybe punicea. Next base: position 5,596,004 of record OY744469.1, read on the forward strand.
AAGCTGCAAGGAACTGGCTCGATTCTCTACAAGTGCTATTCTGCGCTTGACATTTTTTTTGAAGCACCCCACATTCCTTATTTTTTATTTGTTTTTTGTATTATCATCAACTCGAATCAACGCTCCGCATCCCTCACTGCTCTCTGACTAAGTCCAGAAAGTCAGACAAGAAACGATGTTTATCCTCCCTGTAAACCCTCATCCTCAGAAGCCATCATCAGCATATGAAATTCACCCCCGCTGTCGCTACTCCCATGTTCACCACAGAATTCTTCCATCACAACAATTTCAATTCGCATTCACCTTCCCATTGGATTTGGAGGACAAATTTATATTGCTCATTCTGGAGTCCAGAATGGCCCAAGAACACATCCGAAACAGTAATAAATGCACAAGATGCCTTGCATAGACAATCTCACAAGCATCTTGGTGATGGGAGGAATGATTTCATTGTTTGAAGAGTAGCAACTGGGGACAGTTGATTTTTCTTGTCTTGTGCGAATGTCATGATCCAAACAGGATTCGGATCAAAACATAGTAATATGCTGTCACTAGTCACCATCCCTACAGCACACATCACATTACAAGGACCATTCATACTGGAATGCCCCCATCTGCATATGGAGTAGAAAGGAATACCCTTATCTGCATATAGGACACACAGGAAATCCTTATCTGCACATAGGACATACATGAAACCCTTATCTAAACAAGGGAAATGCAAGGAAACCCTTATCTACAGAAGGGACATACAAGAAAACCCTTATCTATGCAGAGGAAATGAAGGAATACCCTTATCTTAACTGATAAGGCCCTCAAAACATCTTATCAGAGGCCAAAGAAGCACAAGAAGCACAGCCACATCCTTATCTCCAATCATAGAGATAACACATGCCACCCATCATTCCCTGATCAAGAAGCACATCACATTTCATATCAATTGATCAAATACAGCCCAGCCCTGATCTTATCTTTTTCTTAACTGATAAGGATACACACATGGCATGGCATCAATTGATCAAGAAGCACAGCCTCAGGAAGATGATTCTAGAAGCATACCCTGGCACAGCCCTTGCCTTTGATTCACACACCCAAGATTGGACCAGCAACATGACTCACTCCCATCAAATGTGACTCATTGGTCTATCCATGACGAATTATGACCCTTATGACATACTCATGACCCCCCATGACTCATTATGACCACCCATGACTAATTATGACTATTTCTGACTCATTATGCCCCCTCCTTTGATTATAATTCCTATGTGACTCATTAATTGACTCTGTATGAGTCACAAACCCATGCCTTCCTTTCTTATAACTCCTTATGAGTCATAACCCCCCCATGTCTTTCATCATTATGACTCCTTATGAGTCATAAACCTATGCCTCTCCCCTATATGACTCCCTATGAGTCATATCCTATGCTCTCCATTTCATATACCATTCTATGACTCAGTATGACTCCTGCTGTAGAATAGGTATATATAGAGCCCAGTTTCTGCTGGAGATGGCTCAGTCACCTAATCTGACAGGCCCAGTCACAGGACAGTCCCTCTCCCAGATTCTGATTCACCCCTCTGTGTTTGTTTGTATTACTTGTGTAGTAGTACTTCAAATACCAATTGCAGTTCAAGTCATCATTCATTTGTTTAAGGATATCAATTGCAGTTATATTGATACTCCCTTATTACTTGTTTGATATATTTTCTTTGTGTTCTGTCACGTAGTACAGTCACATTCATCTTCTTTCAAGTTCTATTGATCATCACCAAAGATATCCCAGTACTTTATTCTGCACTAGTAGCCAATGTGCGTTTGAAGCTTCGGAATAAAGTCCGATATCTTGATTATCAATTCTACTTGCCTATTGTTCAGTTCATTCATTCTGTACATAGTATTTTGTCACACCTCCCTTTTGTCTGACATCTACTGTTACATTGCCCATCGCCCATCATCTACCACCCATCGTCCATAATCTATCGCTCATCTCTGTTGTACCTCTGCTCATTGTATACTTGCTACTTGTATACTTGACTGTTGTACACTTGTTCATCTTACACTGTTCATACTTGCTTGAGTTATTATCCGCTTATACTCTTGCATACCTCTTGTCACTCAAAGTCTTTACCTTTAGTAGGGAAGACCTCACTGTTCACTCATCCTCTATAAGTCATACATCTGACTTATATTATTGTCAAGTATTTGTTGTATCTTTCAAAGCTAACCTTTGATAGGATTCACACCACAACCCCACCACCCAACAGGAATAACCCAGAGTTATAGAAGAGCTAAATCCTTGTTCCCAAAGGACAACAAGGTAATTTCCCAATCAACGACGCACTCCGGAAACCCTTGGTGTGAATTTGTTCAAACACTTCCCACGCAAAACACCGTCCCTGGCATTTCCACCATATCCCTCTGCATCGGTGTCAACACAACAACAAACTATGTTCTTTTCTAACCCACCTACTCCACAAACGCCAAGCGATCCCTACAGCACTGCCAGCTCACCACAACCACATTTGTTGCCACATATATCATCATCCCCTCACTACTCACCATACCCAAGTCCGGATTCCCGGCATCCATTGCCTATTACACCACTGATGAGTGGTTCAAATCCGGATTCCCGGCGTCCATCTCCTATTACGCCACTGATGAGTGGTTCCCCAGCTGCCACACCTCCTCCTGAACCTGGCCCCTGTCATGTCGCCCCACAACACGCTGCGTCTCACCCAACTCTGTGCCAGCGTGGCAGCTCAGCACGGCCACATGGTCTCCCTCATGCACGTTCTTCACGATGAACTCGGGCAGAAGAGGAGCGACAGGTTCCTGTCGGAAATCTTGACAATATGTTCGCATCCACCGTGGAGATAATGGACCGGAAGAAGGAACGTGAACATGAACGAAACATGAGGGAGGCAGATATCAGGATGGAGAAAGTAAAAATGGAAGGTGCCCGGATGCAAATGGAATGGGAGAAACAGTGGCTGGAGCTCCAGATGAACCAAACTCGTGAGCAACAAGTAGCCCAGGAACGAATATTGAACCTATACATTCAGTACGAGCATGCCCGCAATCAAAGCTCGACGCTTCCAGTAGATCCGATTATGCCACCACCTCTCCCTCTGCCTGGCCACCTGGCTCCTCCAAATCCAGGTCTTTTGTGGGCACCTAACCAACACACCATTACAGGATTGCACCTTCCGAATGAGCCATATCTCCCTCCACAAAATCTGGATGGTGATGTAGTAGCTGATACATATGGCGCAGGTGATAGCCACTGGGAGTGAATCCGGAGCAAATTTTATGTATATCCACCTGTGTGATCAATGTTCCCCCCGTCCCCTTGTAATATAGTCTGTTGTCGCATTCAGTGATTCAAAGCAAACATCGTTCATATTAAAAAAAGGTCAGGCATAATACAAGAAGCAAATTTACATGGTAGCATAAAGTGGACTAGAAAGAACGAGATCAAATAAATGTGCACGAAAAGCAACACCATTTTGCACGACCAGAGGCACCGGAATATCCTCATCAATTTCCCCGTCCTCCATACCATCTTCGCCACCCTCCGGATAGAAATCGGGGTCTCATTCAGTTCTGCCATTTGCGCCATCTAATCCCACAAAGATAAGCTGATTCCTCCAAGTATTGTCGACCGAAATATCATCTTCAAATTGAATGATAAGATTGTGCAAAATTACACAGCAGCGGATCCACAAGATTGCCTGCGCATGACGATTACGAGTGTTGATTTGGATGTGAAGCTCATGGAGAGACTGGAATCGGCCCTTGAGCAAGCCGATTGCATGCTCAGCCCGTACACGTACAGTTGACAAGCGGTAGTTGAAGCGTTTGTGTTCTCGAGTGAGGACAAAGTTGGGCCGCTTCACAAACGGGGGGACACACCAGGAACGGATGGGGTATGCCGAGTCGGCCCACATCCATTCCCCTTCAGAAAAGAAATCTTGTTGGTGAGAGGAGATGCGGGTACCCTCGAAAGCGTAAGCGTCGTGGGCACTTCCTGTGTGCCCAAGCGAGTAGTCAATGATGCGAAGATTGTGTAACAAATTGACAAATTGGCCATTCATTGAATATCGAGAAGACTTGTCGAACCAGGCCTCCCCATGGAGGCCTGGTTTCTCGAACAAAGGGAAAGTGGTGCCGTCAACAGCAAGCCACCCATCGCATCATTCCAGGATCACCTTCTGTTCGGTCCAACATTTCGAACCTTCTTTCTCCTGTTCAGTCGGCATGGAGAAGGCGCGGTCATGAAGCTTGATGATCACGAGCATACAACGTTTCGTACAGTTGATAACGGTACCGGGTGAAACGCCCACCCATTCCACAATGTCATCAACACTCGATGCATTGCCGTAGTGACCCATACGATTCAGGAAAATGGCGAGTTGGATAGGGAGCTGAATTTAATCCTTGAAAGATTTGCTTGTGAATACAGGGTCAGCTTCAATGAGGGAGATGACGTGGTTGAAGGCATCGGGGCTGAGTCGAACTTTCCTTTGGAAACGATGCGCACTATTTGCCTTGTACCACCATAGGAGGTCCATTTGCGAGTTGCGTGGGATAGCTACGCTGTGCTGAAGGTAGCGAGTAGTTAGAATCTGGTCTCGCAGATATTGGAATTTGTTGTAAACGAGCACAATGAGATCGGTCTCATCGACATCATCGCATGACAACTCGGGATCAAGGGAACTATCACGGATTTGCAAAGTAGAGTGGTCGGAGAAAGGAGAGGTACTTCGAAGTGGCGAAATAGGGCTGTTCCGACCAGAGAGAAGGGAGGATGATTCGTGGTCACTGCTATCAGTGCTGCTCCCTTCGTCGCCTTCATCATCCGATAATATAAATTTGAGAAGCTAAAGATTGGTTTCTTGGTATTGTCTTTGGAGAATGCCGAGCATATCTGTATGCCTTGTGGGCCGGAAACGAGGAGCTCGGGGAGGATGTGAGTTGGGGAGTTGCGGCATTTTGGTGGGTATAGATTGAGGTCAAAAGCCTAGCTACCATATTGGGATGGAAAACTCTAATGGTACATTTGAACTCCGAAGGATATTTACGGTCATGACAGGACGCTGTTGAACCCTGACAGAAAATTTGACAGTGCGTCCTACCGCACATTTTGAGGGCGCCTAATTTCGGTATTTTCCCTGAATTGACATGAGAAACTTTGCAAGCTTGTCAGGTGCTTCTCACTCACCGAATGAACCGCTTCCAAATGGCGCCGTGAAGTTGTTACCTCGTCGACCAACATTTTTTGGTTACTATTATACCAATTTCTTGTACCAAATAGTATCAACGAACATGATTACTCACAGACATAACTTGCACACCCTGTATTTCTTCTGCTTGCTGTTCATTTCCTTTGACACAGCCAGCTGAAAAAACCGATCAACATCGCGTTGCCTGTCTTCACGTGAAGGTGCATCTGCATCCTCATTGCTGATGTCCTGTACATCCACGTCCATCAAAAGACCATCGTGATCGGTGGCAGTTGGATTTCCTAACGTGGTTCATTTCCTTTTGGCTGTAGTGACAATGAGAATGAGTAAAATCAATTTCAATTGGGTGATACATACAGCGCTTTGGTTGGAAACCATCCGAAACCTCTTCATCGCTCTCAACAACAGTGATTTGGCGCTTCGGTTGTGGGACAAGCACCTCGGACGACTGAGGCGCTGGACTTGATGTACGCCGGCTGGGTGGAGACAGAGGCGTGGGTGGAGCCTCTGTTTGCGGGGGATCCACTTGATCACGGCATGTGTGGAAATCCTCCACAGCCTGGCGCTGAAACGAGAGCTCAGCCTGTTCAATGTTATCGGCATCCCGGAGTTTTGACGCAGGATTGATATGGCGTGTGGTTTTGGGCTCGTCGAGGTTAGTTTCACTGATAAGCGGTCATTAGTTGGCAAAGTAAATGAGGGTGACTTGAGAGTGTACATGAGATGGCTGAGTTTGGCGGCCAAGCGTTTCAGTTTTATTTCAACAAGTTCAAGCAGGAAGTCTTGAGGCCAGTCGATTTTCTTAAGATATGAGCAGACCACACCCATCCCACTTTTTCCTTGGCGGATATAGTGCAGTCGGCCTTCCGAGTTGCGACAATCCTTGGCAAAAAGGGCATCAAAGCGTTTATTGAATGTTTCAAATGCGGTTTCACCTTCCGGTCTCGACATGACAGACCAGATCTTGTCTTTTGTATTTCCCTTCGGAACGGAGGGAGGTAAGGAGTTCAAGAGCGTCGTTATTTTCTTGACAAGGAGCTTGATGTCCTCGATAGTGGGTGGCATCTTGCAAGGTGAGGTTAGTAGCAGATGAACGAGATGGGGTAAAAGTGACACCGCGGGTAAAGATAATGGCTGGGACAGGGTTTCCTCGTGCTTCAGCCATTGGGTGACAGGGAAGTTGCGACAGCGGAATGGATAAATATATTATATTAATTAATTATTATGAGTACCAGGCCGCGGCCTGACGGCCTGGCTTGCGGCTCGCAAACACCCAGGCCGAGCCGTAAGCCACCAAAAGCCGTCACTACGGCCCGGCTGGGCTTGGCTTATGAGGGCCTGGCCTGGCCGGCTCACGGCTTTGAGGCTGGGCTGGAACAGCAGTAACAAATATATTGATGGTTGCTCCAATCCTCCCTTTGACATTGATGACCCTAATGAATAATCAGTTTTGGACGGCATAAAAAACCAGCCCCTTACACAGTATGATGGTTCCTGACAACCACCACACACTTTTCTGCCTGACAAAATGCGATCACCGCAACCACAGAAGTGCACACGAGAATCCACCTGTGGAAGGAATTTAAGGTGTAAATTTTCATGTGACATTACACTCACCATGGTCAAAAGATCAGAACCTGGAACATGGTACATGGCCAAGGCTTTTTATTCAAGACAGGGCAAACTAACTGATACGGCTTAGGTTTTAGCGGCACGGCATCTCAAAACCATTGGACTTTCTGTTGGAACCTCGGCTAACGCTGCGACAGTACCTCAAAACCATGGGTCTTTTAGTTGGGGCCTTGGCTAATGCTGTGACAGTATCTCAAAACCATGGGAGAACCTTTGGAGAAAAATACTCAGCTAACACTGCGACGGTATCTCAAAAACATGTGGACCTTCGGAGCAAACTCAGCTAACGCTGCAATGGTCTCTCAAAACCATTGGCCTTTCTGTTGTGTAGGTCTAGAACTTTTGGAGAAAAACTCGGCTAATTCATCACCAAATCTTTTGGCATCCAGCACCGTCACCCAAATCCTTTTGAACCGTCATGTCTGAATCAGAAGGTTAGCAAATGCGGCATTGAACAAATTCTTGACTGACTGTATACAGATATCCTTGAGGCCAAAAAAGCTATTGAAACAATGATGAAACTTGTCACTGCTGAGCGTAATGCATGCAAAACTGCTAAAGAAAATTATATGGTTGTCCAAAAGAAACACAAGGCCAAATTGGCGGGTGGCGGCACAGGTAGGTTTCTATATATCTTGGTTGGCCTCAGTGCTGATAGAAGCTAGTTGCACTGAAGGCTGTGAAAAAGGGTTACAATCTGGCTGTGAAGGTGAGGAAGGAGGCCAAACTTCAGCTGCAAGATGTGGAAGCATATCTTTTGCACTTAAACTTCCAGCCTAAACCAGCAACTCCAGCTGCCATCAATGAAGAATATTCCATCCCTCCTGCTCCAGCAGCCGCAGCCATCACGCCAGCCACCGACTTGGATGAGAGAGGGCTTTCAGCCACTCCAGCAGCCACGGCCATCACGCCAACCACCAACTTGGATGATTGGTATGAGGGACCAAAGACGGCAAGAATGTTGGATATGGCCACATCTCAAGATGGGTGTGAGCATCCATGACCCTTGGAGATGCCATCAGAAATCCCCAACCGCTATTAATTGCAGGGGATGAATTAGAACTTGGAAGGGACCATGCGCCGTTGTTGGATATTGCCAGGTTGGAAAAGGGTATAGTTGATGTTGAAGCGATTGTGTCCTGGTAACCAGGAATGCCTGAAGTCGCACCAGCATCCATGACAGGAAAGCTACTCATACCCACAGTTTGACTGACAGTTGCAGCTGCTGGGAAAGTATAATCGCCATCGTCATTAGCCGAGGAAGATGAATTGACAGCTGGGATGGCAAGCATGGTCACGGGGATGGTATCCTTGCAGTCAGTGATGCTTGGAGTTTCATTGGTATTTAGGATAGAAGACCGACTCTCATTGATTGTAGGAGTGACATCCTGGTGGTCAGGAAAGCTCGGTGTTCTTTTTACAACCGAAAGTCCTCTTTCATCCAAGTTGGTAGTTGGCATGATGGCCACGACTGCTGGAGTGGCCAAAGCCCTCTCCATTTTCTGGGATACCTCTTCTTTAGAACCTGTCAAGAATTGTCCTATACACAAACATTCCAAGTACTCTACTAATCTCTTCTGAAAATCAGAATTTTCATCCATAATTTTGTCATGTATTTCCTGAGGTGTAAGGCATCCCTTTATCCATAGCAGCATGTGAAGATGCAAGGTAAGACATCCTTGTTCCTCTACCGTTCCATAATAACCTGATGTACTTCCATACAGACCAGGATGAGATTCATTTATTCCTAATATGTGTTTGATGAACATTTCAGTAGTAAAGTGAAAGAAGCGGGCTCCAGCCACTGGATTGTTTGCAATTAGTTTGTAACAATCCTGGGGTAGACGTAGTTTAGGATAAAACTTTTCTTTGTTGTCAGCATAATATAAGCATAGTGGGTGATTGATGTCTGCAGGTGCAAAAGTGATAAACCAAGTCGGAGCACCAATATAGGATATCAGAGACCAAATCTCATTTCACATGTATTTCTTGTTGGTAATTGAACCTTTTACCTGACCAGCTACATGGTCCAAGTCTGAAATGAGCTTATAGCATGCTTTTTCCTCAGGTGTTTCCGGTTTTACTCTATCACCTCTGGACAATCTTTTAGAGAGATCATCTAAAACAGCAGTATTGATATTCATCAAGCGATCTGCAATATCATTGAAATTATGTTTGTTAGTCAACAAATATCCACCTGTTGTACTGTCTTTAATCTGTTCCTGATTGAATGCAATCAGTGGAAAATAGGGATCAGTTTGAAATCTTTTGTCATGGTACATCAGGAGGTGTCTTTTGTGCATCATATCACTAATAATTAAAACATCTTTGTCAACGCTACCAATGCCACCCAAGCCATATGGAAAGAGGCAAGGAAACATCATAGGATATAACTGAGGATTATTGAAGAAGGATTCTGGATTTCTAGCATGGCTTATGGCAAGAACACCACCATGATCATTTATCAAATGTTTTGTCGCTCTAGCTATTAATGCTTTTGGACTTGTAATATCTAGATTATCACCAGTTACCCCACTCACAACAAAAGGACAAGGCCCATCTTCCACACCATCTTCCACTTCATTGTCGAATGCACTAGTAGCTTCCGATTCCTTATTTGTGTCTGCTGGTCGATATGCAACCACAACAGGAATTCCATGATCTGGATATTGTTCTAGGTTTTCATAGGAGATGTCTAAATCATAGTAGTCTATGTGGTTCAATTTCAGCCATTCTAAAGCTGCAGAAACCCGCTTCCTGCGAACTAATAAAGGCGTTCACTCCATGTCTTCTGGAGTTGGTCGGGCAGGACCAGTGAAAATGAAAGCTAACACTTCATCAAGTTCTTTAACTGTTGGAGGTAATCGTTGATATATCTTTGGTGTTGGATTCTGAAACATGATGGCATTTGCTTTCATTTTATGCATCCCAGATGACACATGTACAATACATTTGTTGTGACGAACACGAGCAATCAACAGTTGTTCAGCAAATGTCAGATTTCGAAGTTGTGCAGGAATAGTGCCTATCCAAAGGCCATTTGCTAAAGCATATTTGGGAGTTCTACCTTTGTTCAGGCTGACCACACATTGCTTGCATATCCATTTATATGTGTCATCCAGTACTGGACCTTTGATATCCTGTATTGGATCAGAACAATGATATTGTTCCTGTCTTGTGATTCCCATATGTTCTCTGATCAATATCTTCAGATTGACCTTTGTTGTAGATAATAAAGACATATTTTTCAACAAAACTAATTGACCACACACAGCACAGCCACTTTCCTGGAGGCATTCAGGTGATGAATCTTTACACCAGTTGCGGATTATTGTTTCCTTCAACTCAATAGATGGCGGAGGAGGAGGAAAGGAATATTTGTCACAATTTGTTTCCTTGTTTTGTTTTACTCCTTGCTCTGGTTTAGTATAACACTGTTCTTTATGGCAAAAGTGTAATCCGCTTTGCTGTTTTTCCAAATGTGAGGATATCTTGTTGGCCCATTTTATGTATCGCTCTGTACTCAATTTAACATCATGAATATGGAAAATAGAAACATGCATTTTACAAGCCGAACATGTATGCTCGGTCAATATGGAAAGTAGATCCTGTCCATGTAACCTTTGCGTTGTTTTTGACAAATATATCTTATGTATTGTTGCTATTTCTATAATATTCTTCGCTGTCAATTGTGGGAGATATTCATGTAAAGGCATTTGAACGCATATATATTCATCGTTATTTCCGTACAAAATTCTGGCTGTGTGTTGATCAATATGACTGATGTATTTGAATAATAAGCTAGAATCATGGTTGATATTATTGAATGGCAGCATAAATGGTTGGAGAAAATTAAAGTTAAATGTTGGCAGTCATTTACCACCTCCAATGTAGTGGAACCTATTAAAAGACTTTGTATATAAGCATGTTATCATGTTTCTGAATAAATTCAAATTGAACATAGTCATGCATGATCTTCTATATGCGATTGCAAATTGTAGTGTGATCCACAGCAAGGTTGCTTGTGACATAGCAATAGCATTACATCGAAATAAATATAATTTGAAGTCATGTCGTCTCAGGAGACATTGCATGAGTAACGCCTTGATAATCCGACAACGATATTGAACAGTGATAGGTTTCATAAAACAATACAAAGCAAAAAGATATTTAGAAGGTAAGTAGTATGATGTGGCATATTCAATAGAATATATCTGTATTTCGAAAGTGGAATTCTTAACTGTTGTCGAAAAGTGTAATGGATCAAGTTTCAAATTATCTTTTGTTGTCTGATTGAACTTTAGAAGTCGTGAAGCATTTATTTGTATCGGTATCGCTGAACCGCCCTGATCTGGGGCAAACTCATGTTCTATGAGTTCTTCTTTAAAATCACCCAGTTCTTGGGTAGAGCGCTCATGTCCTATGACTTTACCTTGAAATATGTTCAGTTCCTGGACCAAACTCGATACCAAAGGCAAGACAATTGATTCAGCAGAGATGTACGTGAGTTGGCCTGGGCATAGTTGTGGAAATTGTATTACATTGGCAAGAATGTGTAAAGAAGTGACAAGAAAGCATGTGTAGATGATATTGTCGAGATACATGTGGATTTGTGAGAGCAAGAGTAAATCTGGTGATATCTATTTAACTTGTTTAGTGGTTCGGATCATGAATCACAACAATTAACATGCTGAGTTTGATCACATGATATCGCTCCATTTGTATGGCTCTGAAACTGTATATTGTGCCCGAAGGCTGTGTTTATTCCCATTTGGTTGCTTCCCGTGATGCAATGATTTCGTCATTGCCTATTCTTTACCATTAGCAAATTAGCAAATTACCAAGATAGCATTGGTCTAGGCTGCAGTGGTGTGTTTTGTATGTGACGTTTGACTGAGATTATAATTAATAATCTACAAGAAAGAATTTGAGCCTGAACATACATTATATGTTTTAATTGATAACATTTATTGTATTGTCGAATTCTCTCCTTATTTTAGTCATACATCATTCAAAGCAACAGATAAATTTGTTTTAATACAAGTACAAAAAATGTTGAATTCAAAGGCGATGGTAGAAGCATGTAGAAAGGAGCATGAAAGAATTTGAGCATAATCGTTGCTGGATAATGTAATGCAATGTAGGACATTCCATTCTGCCTGGTATTTGGGCAGCAACATTTTTTTTTGAAGTTGTTGTGGCTTGCCGAACGGTTGACGAACGAATCGAACGCCGTTTGGCAAGTGTTTGGTAAGCCATATAAGCACTCAAACATAATCCAGTGCTAGTACACAATTGTTGAATAAGTATTGCTCGGTAGGCAGCACTATGGCCACATTTGTTGCTGGACATAGAACAGTCCATTCTGTCTCATAGTTGGGAAGCAGCGCTTTCTTCACAATTGTCGTGGCTTGCAGAACAGTCAGTAAACAGGCCGAACGCCGTGCAATAAGTACATGGTGAGCCACCTAAGCAATATATTGGCAACCATGCTAATCCTTAACCACCACTGTACATGACATCAACACTACCTTGACTAGGTTGAGCAGTCATAATACGTTGTTGCCTTCGGTACAATTTTCTAGGCTTTCAGGCGATTCATAGGGCACATATCGATGTTGACGAGGTTTACAGATTACAAAGCGATGATATTTGATGTCACCAGGACATCATTTCGGCACTGCCAACACCATGACCCATTGAACATTGTGGGAGATGCTCTTTATCAAGTCCTCCGCACGCTTGAAAGTACTAATCGTATGCCCAACAACGACACAGGAATCAGCTGGAATGTCATGTGGGAAACGTGGAAGCTGTTGGAGAGTCTTCAGCGTTGTAGCAAAGTCCGTTTTGACCTTTCGTCCATCGAACATGGGCACTATCATTCCTTTAAAACACAGCTATTCTGTATCCATAAGCACTTACCAATATCGTGAAAAGAAAGCGCTGCCTTTTGATAGGATGGTGCTGCCCGATGAGTGAAAGGGCTGAGTTTCCCCGATTTGGAAGGCGATGCCTCTGTACAACCCGATTTAAGTTATTCATCAAAAGTTAATATTAGACGTACTACTCGGAGATACGTCCATTTCACTTGCAGAAGTGGTTGCGAAGGACACAAAGTCCTTGAATAGTTGTGCTCGAAATTCCGCCTCACCGATTACCATTCCAATTGCACCAATATATCGCTCCCACTCGCCTTGGAACAGTGCGCCCTGGATAACCTTGACAGGTTTCGTGTTACTACCCACCTTTGGTTCGTCCAGGTAACAGGATTCCACCATGATGACAGATGTGAAGATAGTTGGATCGCCTCCTCCAACAGCATGGAAGAAGTTTCGCCCAAATCCACCTGTAGAGATTCGGGCTGGATCATCTCGAGAAAGATTCGAATATTTGCCAGAGCGAACGAAAGTGATGGCAGAAAACAACAAACTGCATTATACGAAATTTAATCACTATAATCATTCTGAAGATATCGAAACAACTGACTCTCTGTTGATCTTATAAATGTTGGAAAGGATTTGGCTAAACTCCGGATTGCCATTTCCAATGGCACTGGACCAAGATACCATTGCTGCCGCCCTGAATTCGCTTCAGTATATCATGGATATATTGAATGAAGTACATATACATACTTGATGTTTACACACTCCTGATAGGTATCGATAAGCTGTGCATCTCGATTTCCAATATCGGACTCATCAACATCTGGAGATGGTAAACTTAATACAGGATATTCATCATGAAAAGATCATGTTAAGACTAGGTCAAATGCACCTGGTGATCCGGTGCTGAAAATAATTCGCCTCTCCATCATTGCTACTAGACTCTTTGTTATCATCACTGTCACCAACCACCGCAGTCTTGGTAAAGGTAGATGTCGTAGCTTTGGAGGTGCTGACATCATTCACGTGTAAGGAACGCCCATACCAATGCATAGATAATTTCACAATACATACCGGAACACATCATCAGACCTCTTGGTCAAACCGAATTTGACCTTGGTACGAATCCTAGAATGTCCAGCATAAGCTAGATGTCATCAAAGGTGGACAAGTCAACTCACTTGGAATCGCCGCCTTCATCATCATCAGCGTTTTCAAGGTCGTCCAATTTATGATGACTGGATTTCTGCTTCTTGGAGGGAGAATATGTATCACTAATGATGAGAACTGAATGATGAACGAGACAGATAGATAATAACATGATATTTACATATCATTGTCGATGTCTATAATATTGGGTGATGGTGAAAGATAGCGTCGTTTTCCTCTGGAAAAAAAAGAAAAGCAATTAGCATCATAAGACATACATGTCATATTAAATGACTTACTTCGCTTTGGTTTCGGACAATTTCTTGGTAGGCCTAATTAACGGAATATATTAACAAAGCAAAGTAGAAATGAAGAATTCTACAAACGTTTTAGACGCTTTGGAAACTACAACACTGCCAATGCTTCGAATGCTAATAATATCATCCTCTGCCTCCGATAGAGCGACACTGTCCAAACGTTAGGAGAATGTAACACAATTCGTATGTGAGTACATACACATCATCATCGACCCATTTGGCAGCAGCATGTTTCCCCTTTTTTCCCACTGCCGCACGCCTGTTATTCATACGGATCAGTGACGGAACAGACAGGAAACATATGAGGTTACATAGGAGCCCTCGATCTGAGCTTTGAATTTGGTTTAGCGGTCGCAGACTTCTTGGGAGGCATTGAAACAAGAGGAACTAACGCATAGCCGAATGTTTCCTCGACTTTAAATCCACCTGTATGGAGGATGAACAATAGAACATATGACATCCCAATGACCAATCACCTGATATGCTGGTGTATGCTACAACACCACAAATATGGAACCTTTTGAGTGGAAGAAATGATGGACGGACATGTTATCAAAGCCGGGATAACCGGGATTCATGAAAACCGGATATTGTTGACTAAAGGAAATGAAGGATTAACATGTGATCAATGTCATGGTGGCCGGGTCTCAATAAACGCGGAATATCTTGAGCAGGCGGAGGGTGCGTTAGCTCCTAATCAATGTCGGGATAACCGGGTCTCAATAAACCGGAAACAGTCTGAGCGGGAGAAATGATGGAAAGGCTGTTAACCAATGCCAGGATGACTGGACTTCGATGAAACAGCAACCTCTTTGGCGAAAGAAATGATGGATGAGCTCGATCAATGCTGGGATGACTAAGTTCGTTCATAAATAGAAATTCGCTAACCAAAAGGAGATATTTCCAGTTCGATACATATCGGCTTGGCTGACAAATACAATCAAATCGGTACAGGGGCTACAACAACAAAAGGATCAAGATATTGCGGCACCATAGCTGGCTGTGCAAACGTATTCTGTTTCAAACATAAATGCAGAAACACTAAACAACATCCACACAATACCTATAATCAGAAGATTGAGAATGAAAATGTCACATGTGTATTTTGTGCTGAAGCATGTGATCAGGATATAATCATACATTCCGAGAAAAGTATTTCTCTATATCAATCAACTTTTTCTTCCATATTCAACGATGGACGACCATTATAATTTCGCAGACGCATGTGAGCCATACATACGCATACATTCACTCATCCCTGATATGACATTGACAGCCAAATACTTGGAAAGCCTCATAGCCACACGATTAAATGACGATGATACTCAACTACACAGGGTGCACAGTAGCATACTATGTAACAAAGTATGTTGAATGTATTGGGAAAGTATACTAAATATTGTTATCATATTGTTGCACACAGTATTCAAAGAGTATTCAAAATGATGATTCAATATTTTGAAACAAAGTACCTTACCAGTATCAAAGAGCAATTTTACAGTACTGCTTCAATAATTTTAATAAATGTCTTGTTATTGAAGCAGTACTCTAAAATTGTCATTCAGTACTGGTAATTTACTTTGTTTCAAAATATTGAATCATCATTTTGAATACTCTTTGCGTACTGTATGCAACAATATGATAACAATATTTAGTATACTTTCCCAATACATTCAACATACTTTGTTACATAGTATGCTACTGTGCACCCTGTGCTAGCGAATTCCGCAAATGTCAGTAATCACACTGAAAAGATTATCATGTTGATCATATGCACAGATTTCGAATGTCAATGTCATACATAACAATTGCCCAAACTGCTGGAGATTTACATTGCCGGCGACAGATACAACGGAACCAGAAGAATTGGTCTTAAGCCTGCAAGCAATATTGGCAAAGAAGGATCTACCACCCATCACAACAATGTAAGGGTAATATATCTTATATGACAAGAATACTTTATAGAACTCCAATAGTCCACCCGAACACCAAATCCCATTTATCCGTCAAAGTGTTATCGTTACAGGTCTTAATACCACAGGCTTCAATTCCTTTATCGATAACCTTCATATTCTGCATCGGAAGCTAGCTCGTTATTTCCCCGAACGTGCCATACAGGACTTTATGCCAGCTACCTACATGGAATACACTGCATTAGCAATAGGAACCCGATATTTTACTGATTGCTGATCCAATGACACGTCCCGTGAAATCCCATTCGACCGCAATGTTGATCCCAAAGGCATCCTAACGTCCATGGCCAATGCACGATATTTCCATGGAATGGACAACCGGGTTCTTTATTTCAAGTTGGAGTCAAGTGGGAATCGATCTCAGTGAGTGTTTGATCATTATGATACAAATACCCGGATTACAAGAAAAAACATATTAGCTTTGTGCCTGGAAATCCTATTTGCTTCAGAGTTGGTGATATCGTTGAGGTTCAATTCACGGTATCGGCGGTTCCTGTGAGGGGAGACAAGTTCAAGATGATTTTATGCCTGCGATCATTGGCGTTGGTTGAAAGTGACTTTACAGAGGTATCGTTCATATCTTTGCTGTAATTCAGATGTCCACTAATTTGTACACTCTCTCAGGATGTGGCCATGAATCGAAAGAACACAAATGTATACGCGCCCACTCCATTATCCAGAATTTCAATCAAACGCAGAGTAGGCTATGACTATCTAGACGATAATGCGGACGATATTGTGGAGACAAGGAGGCATCTCAAAAATATGAATATTGAGCAAAGGGATTAATGGGGTATATGGATTCTGTTCCAACATCCACAGGCCTTTGGTATTCGTATCTATGAAGACTATCTCACAATATATTTTGTACTACCACCGAAACTTTTGTAATACTTACTGTGCCAGGATTTTCGTAATAGGATGTCAAAGTATTCCTCACAGTAGTTTAAAACATTTGTAGAAGTCCATCAAAGGAACGCGGAATATACTTGAAAGAATTTGTTGGAGTGCTCCTTCAGGTATTTGTAATACCGCAAGAGATTTGTAGCAGTTTTCAAAAATTGTACAGGTTCATGGTTTTTGTTATGCAGCTTATATAGATGTGTAGTAGTACTTAAAACCTTTGTGGTACTCCTCATTAACATGTAATGCCTTCAGGTATTTGTAATATTCTATTATACAGACGATGTCGGCAGGCGAAATTCCAAAAATCCCATTGTACATGGCTTGTCAGATATATGTCAAGTAGGGAGTTGTATAATGGTCACAGAACATGCATACCAGCATCCAAACATATGACAAGCCATATTTAAAACTGTTAGTGCAGCGACATCCTTATTAAAATTGTTTGTTGCTGAATCTTATCACCAATTGTATGAGAATGTATTCTATATGGGATTTGGGCAGCAACATCTTTTTGAGAATTGTTGTGGTTTGCCGAACGGTTGACGAACAGGTCATGGAAGCACCATTTGGCAGATTCTCATTAAGCACAAGTACACTAATGCATGGTAAATGGCTTGGTGAACGATTGCAAAATGGGTATTGCTCCGTATGCAGTACTATTGCGCAATCATTGCTGGATAATATAATCCAATGTATTATGCCTGGTATTTGGGCAGGAACATTTTTTTTGAAGTTGTTGTGGCTTGCCGAACGGTTGACGAACGAATTGAACGCCATTTGGCAAGTGCTTGTTAAGTCATATAAATATGTGTTAATTCCAAAATCTTGTCTTACATGTCTTATGGGTTATCACACACCTGGGCGAAGATTTACAGCAATCATTGTGTCGATGGTACTGTATACTAAGCAATACACATTTGACAAGTATCTACTCAGACATGTAAGACAAGACTTAGGCATTAATATATTTGTGATGGCTTAGATGGCTTTACAAGCACTTGCCGAACAGCGTTCGATTCGTTCGTCAACCGTTCGGCAAGCCGCAACAACTGTAAAAAAAATGTTGCTGCCCAAATTCCATGCAGAATGGATTGACACACACTTAACTTTCAAACGATCCGGACCGATCGACAAGGCATTGTCGGTTTTCTTTGTTATTGCTACAATAGTTGCTTAGTATCGTTTTATAGGCTATTGTAAAATTATGTACAATAAAGAGTAAAGCTGACATTGTGATAGAATTTCCAGTCGTTTACTCCTGCTTCAATTCCCATACAGCAACGAGGAACCCCAAGACAAACGCCAGGACCATCACGATAACACTATCGGGAAGCGTCAACCATGGTCTTGGAACGTTTGTTACGACATACCTCTCGATCTCTTGTTGCAAAGCCCTTTCACGCTGTTGCGCCGCCTTTCACAATCTTCTTTCCCGCCTCGCCTCGGAACGGTCATTTGATAATTTGGTGATTGCTAAAAATATGTTAATACGATGCCATAAATGGTTAGTAAACTTACTTATGTTTATCTGATCACCTGCAATGTCGTTCAGGTTGCACCGAGTGAGTTTAGAACGTTTGGCTTGCCCGAAGAACATAATACTGGGTTGAGATGATATACGAGAAAACGTCTACAGACTACAGATTGAAATTACACAGAAACGATTGTAATTACACAGAAAAGATCAGGCTCTCAGGATTCGTGCTACATCTGATGTTACACTACATTTGAACGCTCTCCTGATCATACTATTTGCCTGTCTCTGCAGTGAATGCCAGAAAATACTGTTCAAGATGTTTTCAGCGGGCCAATCCAATATGAATAACAATGCTAAGTCCTGAAACAACATCTACATAGCTAACTTAACAATATTCTGCTTGTCCAATAGGCATTCATTCATGTGTATCAGCTACAATAGGTGAATATTGTTATGTCTATCATTTATAACCCATATAAAGTATAATTCCAACACTAGCATTCCTCTTGATATTCATATTGATGGCACTAGATGACATATCAAAGATCAGAATAATAATATTTATTTACGGCAAATCCAACGGATTTCTCTTGACATGCCCTTGCATGAGATAGTTGAGAAAAATTTCACTGAGATGGTTGAAAACACTTCAAACCTACCAAATATCGCTCGACATGCATTTGTCAAGCTAAATCTTGATTCACCATACTTTACCTATTATAAGCACATTACCTGTTATGTTATTGTCACGTGACCTGGTTCCGATCATTATATAGTCAGCAACTTTAACTTAAACTTGCATAACACACTTCCTCGTGACCAACTCCAGCAACAAATACCCGTATCTGGTACCTTTCATAGTTCACATTATCAAATCATTTACACACCTTCATTTCTGTAGTTTTGAAATATGCCTAGAGCTCAGGAATTTGGCTATGAAGTTTGCGCCCATATCTGTCCAGGTCGAAAATGCACATCAGTACAGACACAAACCATCCTTTGGAACAAAGAAGGGAGCTCCTGTCAGCGACATTGTGGATCAGCATTGAAACACCCGAATTGTATCTCATCTGGAATCTGCCCACAGTCTGTGTGTCTTGGCCGGAGGTTCATAGAGAACTCTCAAGGCGTCCGAAATCCTATGGATGAGGAGCGTTCGCTATTGCCACCATCCCGCTCACCGTCTCCCTCCGATGTCGAAATGGATTATACCCCAATGAATACAATAGTGCCAACTGCAAACGACAACCGAGTCTTCCGAATTATCTTTGTTCTTGATCCTACGACATGCGTTGTTAGCAAAGCTGCCGCAACAAATGACCTGGCGTTTGTTACAACCACAATATCAAAGAAGGAATACGATACCATTTCACACCTTGAAGGGTTTATACATAGCATCAAGAACCACAAGTCTCGTTATGGGGTTTGCATTCAGGAATGGGTATGTACTCTGCCTTGGTGATCTACATAAGTTTATACGTGATGCAATCCATAATCAATAGGTTTATGTGGCCATGCAAATGCAGCATTGGCAATGCGATGATCCCAGTACACCAGCACAACGATTCCAGGTTAAATACATGTTTTGGCCAGAATTTCATCGTGTGATGCTCCAATACAATCGAAAAAACGAAACATGGGAAAAGTTCAAATCAGCCGATTGTGTCTTTGGTGGTGTCGACATGGGAATGTCATACATGTGAGGGTTTAAATAATTGCCATCCGGTCTTTGATTGATGGAAGAGTTTATAGCGGTAATCAATATGGTATAACGCTGGAAAATGTGTCAAACTTCTTGGCTGGAATCGAGGAGCTTTGTCGAACGGTCCATGTGTGGCCACCACCGAAACAAATGAATACCGTTCATCTGAAATGGACGCAGATGCAGAACCTGCTCCACATAGCCCTTACGAAGACAAACACAATACGCCCGCAAGCGAGGTTGTTGATGGATGGAGAACCATTTCCAGCAAATATTGTGTTGAAAAGAACGCATAGCGACACCGGCCACCACGTTTTATTCCCGGGTGATCCAAGACGTCATTGGGATTATATGCATCAGAATAGTGAGGTGCCTGGTTCACGTTGGTTCGGTCAAACCTACGTTGAGCCGCTAGCCAAAATTGGAGAATGGCGGGTGTTTTTGGTGGGTGGAAGGGTCATCTATACGGTCCACACACATTGCAACAAGGAAACGAAATCATGGAAGTGGGACATTGTGACAACATTTTATACGTTGGAGGAATTGAGGTCAGTACAAACGCCCTCACACCATAAACCTTAATCCCTCATCTCGTTTAAGATCGTTCCAATCACAAGCCATTACAGATGTCTGCAATCCGGACCAAGGCTCCATTGCGATTCAAGACCAAGGCAAACAACAATTCTTCGACTTCGTTCAAAGCACATACGAGGGCCTATATGCTATTGAGTCAAGCAACAAGCTTGTGGTCCAACATGAAGCAAGGTGCGAAGTCTGTTCGTGCTCCACTCGGATCTTTTGCGGACACGTTTTCGAGTGTATTCTACAAGTACCTTGTAGACATTACAAATCCATATCTGTATCTTTAAATATGTCACTAACCACGATTTAATCGAACATTATTGCATTGGTTGTATTTATTGTCTTGTCCACTGGCCGTAAGGAAATTCTGCAACCATATTTGATGCATGGGCCTGACATTGGTTGTATTGATTCTCTTGCACACTGGCCATAACTCAATTATACAATTATCTACAGCGTATTCGACAGATGTCGACGACATTTCTTGTATTTATTTAAATTTTGTGACTGAGAAACCTCTGCCGAATGGTTGACGAACAGATCGAACGCCGTTCGTCAGGGGTCTGGGAGCTGTGACACATTTTGTTTTCCTACAAACTACCGTACAACAGTTGTACGACCCACTACAGCATATTTGACACATGGCCATGACATTGGTTAGGTTGATTATCTTGCCCACTGGCCATAATAAAATTCCACAGCCATCTACACTATGGCTGTGGAATTCTTTTATGGGCAGTGGGTAAAGAGAATCAACACAACCAACATCAAGCCTATGTGTCAAATATGCTGTAAACGATCGTACAACTGTTGTATGGTAGTTTGTAGGAAAATAAAGTGTGTCACAGCTCCCAGACCCCTGACAGACGGTGTTCGATCAGTTCGTCAGCCATTCGGCAGAGGTTTCCCTGTCACAAAAAATGAAATAAATACAAGAAATATCTTCAACATCTGTCAAAAACGCTGTAGATAATTGTATAATTGAGTTATGGCCAGTGCGCAAGAGAATCAATACAACCAATGTCAGGCCCATAGTCTGGTTTGGTCAGACTGACATTGAGTCACTCGTCTTTTTTGCTGAGTGGAAAAGACATGTCCACACATATTGCCACCAGGACACAACTCATGGATGTTGTACATTGTCAGAACAATTTTGGATGACTTGAGGTAAGTGCACATGTCCTCATACCATGAATCTTAATAATACCTCATGCTATCCAAGATGATTCAAAACACAGGGGATTCTGTTGAAGACAGATGTTTCCAAGCTGGACGAAGCTTGATTGCAATTCAAGATCATAGCAAACAAAAATTCTTCAACTTCATTCAGGGCACATCAGCATCATGTGAGTGTCAGACTTTGTTACTATTTTATATTTCTGAATACACTTCTTTACCAAACAACTTGTGAGAGTGGAGCTCATTCACAATTCCAAGATCGGCAGCTCTGATCAGACATTCTCACCATTACAAATTTGGCTCCGACCTTATTGTTCACACTGATTAGGACAATAAGTTCTCACAGTTACAAGAGGGAGAAGGTCACACGGTTTCATAATTATTCCCAGGGATTCAAATTTGTTCCCACAGTTAGTTAAATTTATTCCCACGGTAAGGCGAATTGGCATTTGTGGCGTTTTCGACCCTGAACTGAAAACTGACCATATACAAAACGATTCCCTTATAGGGACTCGTAACTGTCCGATCTCTCATTCATGCAGTATGTCTCTCTCTTGCTATCTTGTGCAGCAACTTACCTTTTGATGCGAAAACATTAATTTATACTAGATCCGATCATCTTCTCTGCGCCGACAGTATTTTTCATCCTTGTTTGAGAGATTAGAGCAGAAGGAACTTCAGCTTCTGCGTGACATGGAAGTGAGGTGGTCTTCAACATTACTCATGATTGAACAAGCCATTGATCTTCAAGAGGTATTTTTTATTTTTTATTTCGTGGCCAATATTTGACGTGGTTATCTAGGTTCTTGACACCTTCCTCGAAAGCCGGGAATTTTCTGAACTGCACAAGTTCCAGCTCCGTGATTCCAACCGGAACACTCTTCGAAAATTTCAATCTATTCTCCAGGTGAGTGTATTTGATTGTTCCTTTTCTATATAATGTATTATCATTGTCAGATTCCACATGCCTTCCAACAAATGTTATCACATGAGAAGACTCCAACATTATGTCACGCCGTACCTGCATTTGAAGTGATGCTCAATGTCTGGAAAGTACATCAAGAGCAGAATCCGGAAACTTCTGAAATCGTCCAGAAGGGGATTGACAAACTTGAATTATATAGTAGCCGAACGGACATGGTCCCTGCTTACACACTGGCCATGAGTCTGTATCTAACTAATTTTTTGCTTTTGCTGACGGTTTTTTTCCAGTTCTGGATCCATCCATCAAATTGATGTGGCTTGAGGAGTACATGCCAGAGCAAGTTGATTGGGCCAAAGATTTATTTATTAATGCCGTATGTACCAATAATATTTCCGCTTTTATCACCTGAATTACTCTATCTTACATAGCTTCGCCCGTATGACCCTACTACTGGAACTGAGGGCCCTGTAGTAAAAGCAGAACCACCTGCAGTCCTGCCATGTCCCACTGCGAGAGACATCCTCAGCCTCAACCATATTCGAGGTCACTCAGTTGTGCAACGAGCAATAGAAGTCGAGGCCGCAGCTTACCTTCGTGATACACAGCCAACAACAAAGAGTCTGACATACTGGCAGGTATGTGAGGCTGATGACAGATGTATCCATTTCATGCTAAACATAGTTGGACAAGGAAAATCAACTTCGCTATCCGAGAATTTTTTCTCTCGCCATGGACATTTTACCAATACAAGCTTCGGCAGTGCCTTGTGAAAGAGTGTTTTCATCAAGCAAGGAAACTATGACTGCACGACGGAATCGCATTTCACCTGAATTAATGGAAGCCCTTCAACTTTTGAAGTATTCCATTTGGCAGGGAAGAGGTCTCAATTTTACGGATGGTCTGGATTGGAGTCAGGAGCTTCATGAGTTGGAGACTTATGATGATGCACAGATGCAGCTCCCAGAAGATGTCAACTCATTCATTCAGTCTCTTACAGAAAAACTTCAGTAGAAATATAAAATTTATTATGAAACGAAGGGACACAAGAACATCACGTAAATAATGTGGTCAATGTGGATGGTAAGACAAATGTACACGATACAAGAAAAAACAAAGAAACGAGACCAACAAACTATGGAAATGTCTTGCCTTCTATGAACCGGCCCGCTACCTCATGTATCTTCTGAGCCAAACGCAGTGACCTTCCATGCCTTGGAAGAGATTCATACCACTTTCCAGCAGTCCGACATGAGGCCTTGTTCTGCTGGATGAGTTCGAGACGTTTCTGAAACCAGTCCTCGGCAGCGGGAGTCCAGTGGCCAACATTGAAAAGGCTCTTCTGCCAAGTTGAGTGCTTTGGCCACCAGGAAAGATGGGAGACCTGTCTACAATGAGGATGATCCACCGCAACTTGTGCGGCAAAAGGTTTCTCAAAGAGGTAATGAAGACACCATACACAGCTATGGTCACTGGCAAAGACGATACGATCCCTGGGAAAACGAGTGGGACTTATGTGAAGAGTTTGGTGACGATGACAGTTACTCGGATGATGACGATGGCCCCGATGTATTGAGTGCGGATGCTCCAGCGGAGCTGCCCATTTTTGTTGGTCCACTGGATGATACTGATGCTGTTGTGGACACGTACCTCGAACGTAACAATTTTGATCGCAGTGCTAGTCCACTGTTACCAGATGACGATAGGGATGACGTACACCACAAGGCGAATACCAATGTCGTCAAGCTTCTCGCCTGTCATTACGGCTTCGTTTCCCCATTGCTGGACCACCACTCTGACCCACAAGATTTCCAGAAATGGCAGCGCTGCTTGCGTGCTCTTGGCGTCAACGTTGTGATTTCTGGCTCACATCTTTCTTCTATCGAGACTGCTATGCTTCATTTTGTCTCCGCGTTATCAAGGGGCTTACGTCCAGAACAAAATGAATGGGATCTCTGTGATGGAAATCATCAAGCCCTCGTGCTCAATCGTCCATTTCCGATTTCTCCCCCAGCACCTGATTTATTTGTATTCTCATCTCCTCCAAGCACTTCATGCAACTGGGTCCTAGGGTTGACCAATGCAGCGGATGCCCTGTATGCATTGCGAATGATAAATAAGGAAATGGTCACCATCTATGGCCTGGCCCGTTTGCTGATCGAACAGGGAATCAAATTCCGCACACTTGTGTCCCTCCCAGCCGTGTCTCCTTCTGTCTCAATTCGGGACACCACGAGGATGGTACCTATATGCTTGTCTGGTTACAAATTTGCGCCACATGATTATGCCGCTTATTTGCACGAACAAACAGCAATCCTCGCCCAACCACAAGGCCGTGCTACGCTGCTCCAAGGAGGGATTGTTTGGTGGTTGGCCAGGGAGAGTCTCGGGCTCGACTCCACATTGCAAGGCCCTTCGTCTGCGGTAACTGCACATCATATTGGGTATACCACAGATGAGCTGGAGTTGGGCTGTGCACTATGGGACGACGAACTTTCTGATACAGAGCTTCGGCTCATTTGTGGTGTCTACCACTGTTATACGAGTATGTATGATTCATGGTTGTGGAATCCATTCTTATGTTGTCATTCTCCCCTCCAGGGTATGGCACTCAAATGGCGGTGAAATCATGGTGGCCGCTTCCCACCACCTGGCGTGAAGGCGACTGTGGTGTCAACCTCGGTTACTGGACGGAATTCAATGAAGAGTGGTATCAAAGACGCCTCAAAGACATTCAAGACGGAAAGGCTGAACCCCTCCCCGCCAACAAATGGCGTGATCGACTGAGAGGCATGAAGGAAAGTCGTGCCTTCACGGCAAGCATTCAAAATTTTTCATTAGAATACTTACACAATCACTGCTATTTTGCGTAACCTATGGACCTTGTGCACATTTTATGTTTTTTCTTGACTTGTGTAGCAAGAGATTCTCTAATGACGAACATGATCATTGATTCACATTCAAGTTGCAGCTTCTCAGTTACCAGTGACTTGAAGCAATCATGACCACCGGCCGCTGAGGTCTCCCGGGCCAAAGCTTCAAGTTTCACCACAACTCCGAGTCGTGCACTGGCAGCGAACTTGAAAGGTTTCTTGAACTTGAAGATATAACTTGAATGAAGACATTCCGCACTGCAGTGGCATATCCACTAACTGTTGTCGGCCATCTGAGTTCATGGATTAATATGATCAATCCAATAATATAGCATCAACTTGAAGTTCAAGTTGGCGATGAAATGGACTCTGAGTCCGAGTCAGGTAGTTGTACAACAAAATAAAAATTAAATATAGGAATTCACTGGCACTGGCAATCACTACAAATCTTGGTCCCATTCCTCACTTGACAGCTGGCTGCCTTTAATGCTGAAACCACTTGGTCCATCGCCAGAAACGGGGTCTGGAGATGGATTCCAATTCAGATACATGCGGCCCAACCAGGAAATTGTCTGCCTCCCTTGCCAGCAACGTTTTCAATTCATGTTGTAGATATTGCCTGTATTGTAAAACCATGCTCCATACTACACTGGTAGGAAGCCACGGTGGTAACTCCACAGGATGAATAGTTGCATGGCAGGCGTGAACTTGGAAAATAGTGGCTTGTGCCCTTAAACTATCGAGAAGATCCCAACAAACAGGGCATTAGAATTTTGACGACGCAATCTGGGTTTGATCTAAACACTGTACAGGAGATCAGACCACTAGTAAAAAAGATCAAACAACACGGTACCTCAATGACACTCCTCAATTCGGATGGTACTCTACTGCCAGTGGAATCCTTTTCAAATTCTTGGTTAATGTATTTCATAATTGAAGCCAGCAACGCCTCGCAGTGCACATCGCCGGGAAACTCGATGCTTGAGGAGGTGAGAGCCTTGAAGATTTGAAGTTGATTTTCATTCAAGTTTCCATCTTTCTTTCGCTGTTTGAGGAAATCGATGGCAGCCTGAGCATCGATTACTTGCGCATTCAAAGAAGTGGTGGGGGACTGTTTGCCAAGCTTAGATATTGTGACGTCCCATTGTTCCATTGGTGCAGGGGAGCCACGGGGACTCGCCACAGCAAGGAAAGAGATGTCGATACCATCGGCTCCGTGGCGGGTACTAAATACCGACATGGTATCGAGTGAAACAAAAGGAATTGCATGTAGACGTATCCATCAATGAAACTTCAAAAGCAGGTTCTGTGAATCTCCATGCAGACGCCTTAATTCGGCATCTACATCGTCACCGATGTCTTGAATTATGCCTGGTTTGTTGCCGGGGAGGGAAAGGAGTCTGCCAGCATCCAAGATATTCAGGTGATATCGAAGCATCCGGGAGTATGCTACGTGCCAAAGGAGGTGAGAAAAACGCCAAAGTTTCATGGCACACTCTGGAAGAGATTTGGGCTCGTCTTCGTCCACAATTTCCCATGCAGCACGAAATGCCGCGAGTGCCTTCTGGTAGCCGTACAGCACCACGACGAGGAGTTGGTGGAATTCCACACATGTGTCTGCATTGTAGGTCGATTCGCTTTCTAAACCCGGACGTGATCCTAGCTCCTTTTCAAATGCGGCAAGCAGATTGGTGAGCTGAGACATCGGATCGGCGCCCGGATATTCCTTCATGACCTCATAAGTATCTGCCTTCCCCATAGTCCCCAGTATACGGCCAAAAACTGAGTCTTTCCTGTTAGGAAACTGCTCCAGTTCTTTTTGGAACCTATTGTATGTGTCCTGCACCATCTCCGGCGTTATCATCCCAAGAATCTGAATGAAACCACGCGACAATCCATGATCAATTCTCCTCCACATCTTCTTCCAACAGCATGAGATGATGTAACAAGACATTTTTCAGAAAAGAAGACTTCTTTCTTCTGGAGGAGCTGTCTTGTAAGCCTTGACATATTCAAGTATAGTCGCTATATGGTTTTCGAAAGGGTCTCTTCTGAGGTACGATGTAAATCATAATCTATTGACGACAATGCAAAGACTAAGCCCCACCTCATAGTTAGACCACACCATGGATCCCTAACTATTGAGGGCCAGTGTGATATTCCGGTTTCAAGGAGCATGGGCTGAAAGAGTGCGCCCTCAGGCTGAAAACAGACGTTTTTACAGTCAGGTGTTGTGGCGGCGGTGGAGTTCACGTTCGTGAAATAATGATCCTTCAAGTGTGATGCGTTCTGTACTGCCATGATATAATTGGAAGCAGGTCATTTAAATGAGTCCCCTATCAGTGAGGATGGCGATGGCCCTGCTAGTGCGACTATCTCAGTGTCCCGTGTAAGGATTGCTGCAGCTGCGTTGAGTGCGAAACTGTGGGGTGATTGTCCAACAGGTTCGAGGGGACCATGGTACTCTTCCTCGAATGCCTTCACCAATTAGTGTTGGGGAAGTTCGGTCTCAGACCAACCCAAACCCAGTTTAGACCAAACCGAAACCGCCGGTTTCGGTTTCGGTTTGGGAAATTTTGGATGAGACCAAACCATTCAGTCTCCGGTTTGGAGATTTGGCCGCGGGCCGAAACGGTTTCAAACTCAGTTTGAACCACAAACCGACAGTCCAAAGTCGGCTACATGGCTGACTTCGAAAGTCACCCAAAGTCACCAACCCAACCAACAACACCCCCGATATACGCCAAACGAAGACGATGGAGCACCCGAGGTCGACAAAACGGGCGGCGGGGTACTCCCTGCCGCCCGCGTATGTTTTTTATTTTTATTTATTCGAACTTAA
This sequence comes from Hygrocybe punicea, assembly GCA_963556145.1. Lineage (NCBI taxonomy): Eukaryota > Fungi > Basidiomycota > Agaricomycetes > Agaricales > Hygrophoraceae > Hygrocybe > Hygrocybe punicea. The sequence continues at coordinate 5,624,692 of OY744469.1, forward strand.
CTAACGCATTTACAAATTACAGGTTGATGCACCACCATTTTTTACAGTCTTGTAGAAGCTTACGGCCACCACCACCACCACCACCACCACGACAATGACCACGACAATGGCAACGACAACGGCGACGGTTACAACCACCGTCAATGCCACGCCGGACACGCCCACAGCAACACCCACGGCCCACCCCCAGCGCCACGCCAAACGCGTTCAAAACGCACGCCAAACGTACGTGAATGGGGTGGAGTCAACAAGGTGGAAGAGCAGCAGGGGTGGTGCATCCACCCGCTCCTTCGTGGTATGTACCTTTATTCATTTTTTCACTGATTTATTCGTCCATTATAGAACGCGGCACCGTACCACCACCACCACGCAACACTAACACCACCGAGGAAGGCCAACACGGGGTCAACCTGGCCGTCGTCATGTGTACAACGCGTATGACGCGTCCGGACACCCTCGCGAAAAGGCTCCTATGCCACCACCACCACGCGTCCGCCAAAAACAACCAAAGCGGCCCAGCCGTCGTCGCGTGCACAACGCGTATGACGCGTGGGGCACCACCACCACCACCACCACCACCATCACGTGTCCACCGAAAACGGCCAACGCGGTCAACCCACATCGCATGTACAACGCGTGTGACGTGTCAGGACACCCATGGAGAAGCCCGCGTGTGGCTCAATGCCGGCGCAGGGTGTGCCAGCACCCCAGCACCCCAATCTCACCTCGCAAACAGGCTGGCCACGTCAATTGACGTGCGCAGCACTGTTGCGAGGTCAGAATGGTGCAGGGGCACTGAGCACTAGCGGTCCGCGGTTCAGACCGCGTTTGGACCGAAACCGAACCAATGCAAACCGTTTGCATCGGTTTCGGTCTGGTTTGGGGACTTTGGGTGGAAAACCGGACCATTCGGTTTCCGGTTTGGGCAAAAAGGCCCCAAACCGGACCAAACCAAACTTCCCCAACACTATCACCAATATCAGGTGACCTGTGCCCAAATTGTTCATGGTCGTAACCAGCAAAAGGAGCATGGTGAGTGTACAGAACTCGGCATGAAGGCTGGGGTTTGCCAGTGGGTAATCGGAGGGCAGATGTGCGGCCGGTGCACAATTTGAATCACTCCCCAGGCAATCCATCCCTTTGGGCATTCGACTCTGAGTCACTGTTGCCAGAGGCACTCGCTGCTGGTAGGCTGTCAACTTGCACTTGAAGGACTTGAAGTTACTCTAAGTTACTACTAGACTAGTTGGACTCACTGCGGCCAGTGACCGTGATGGCGCCCGGCCGGTGCCAGTGATACCACCGTGAAGTTCAAGTTGAATATAGCCTGAGCCTGGCCTGGGGCCAGTGCAAGAGTGCAGCGCGGCGCGGGCCACGTGCTGACTCCGCCGAGTCGGACTTGAACTTGAACTTGAACTTGAACTCCTACTATCGCGACTTCTGTCTTTTGGGTTACCCAGAGACGCTTGGTTCCTTCAATCTTCTTACTAGTCGGCTGGGTCTTTTGGGTTACCCAGAGACACTTGGTTCTTTCAACCTGGTTAACTTCTTGGTGGTACCGTCCCCAAAGACGCCCACATATTATCGTCGACACACGCGTCTCTGTGGCGCTTACTACACGTTATTCCTCAATTTCAGGCTACCCAACGTGTCACCCAAGTATGTTATTCTGAGGTTTGCATTCAACCACGTTAAACAGTGTTGTGATTGTAGAAATCGAAAATAATCTTGTGGGGCTTCGCCTGTTTTCTTTCCATCCTCCTCTTTACGGAGGTGTCTACTCTTGTTGGTGCTTGGCTCTCGGTGAGGCTTTTTTTCTCTGGTTGATTTCTCAGAATCGCTAATGCCACTCTGGTTCACAGCAAGAGTCCACAGTCATGTCGATCCGGCAAGCAACAAGAGAGGACGCCCTCGGTGCAAGGCCAGGTAAATTTAGACATCCTCCTACACCAAGTCCACGCTCAGAACTTTGGGCCTCTTCACAGCAAGTGGATGTTCGTGTCGGCCAGAAGCAGCTGCCTGAGTGAGGGATGTTTTCATAAATAATATTAATTATAATATTAATTATTTACTTTTTAGGATGCAACGTTGTTGGTGGCTTAACTGAGTATGAAAAAGTACCCTGAGCTATGTAGTTTTCGAGCAGCGGCGTAATCAACTTCTCCGCTGTTATCGCGGAGTCTATGAAATTGTCCGATGGCAAAGAAAGGCAACAAAGCTTCTGTTTCGGAGGTGGACCACAATTCAGAATATCGCACCCTCATGGTGCTCTGTGGCCTTCTCTCTGCCAAACTTAATGGCGGATATCCCATACTCGATGACTATGTGGATCCACTAGAAGCGCTGAGTAACACAATCTTGAACGTGATCGCAAGAATACTTGTCCACTATAGTGATGTATTTGCAGTCTGTGGTCAAAACAATGAAAAAGGGAGCTTTTCGAGTTTCACCATGATCGCAAATCCGGACGATAAGGATTCGCGTTTCAGCTCTGCGTCGATCGAATGCCAGTGCACTCTTGTTGCACTGGGCAAATCATACTTGCCCTCGATCCTTGAAAATCCATGGCGAATAAAGTAGGGCTTCATGTTCTACTATCGATCGTTGTGATTAACACTGCACCTCAGAAGCTCCTCCGAAGACCATTTGGCGATGATAGTCGATTACATCAATATTTACAGGAGAAGCGCTTCGTCTGATAGGGGTCCACTTTTCGAAGCCATCTCCTGCTACATCGCCTCGTATTGCTCAAGGAAATCGTCGACGAGAATCAATCATTGGGCGTCGAAGGATTATATTTGCATCCTTGGGGAGATAAAACCGGGGGATGTATGGACGCTATACAACGCATTCAGTAACACGAAAAATTCATCTCCGAATCTTGGCAAGTCGAACGACTCGGCATTCCATCTACTACTGAACGATTTGGGGAAGGAAGGGGTTTGAGAAGTGATGATGGAACACCCAGACACTGATCCACGTAAATCGTCGCTCACCCATCTGCTGGCTGTGTTTAAAAACAAGCCAGGGTCGGATACCACCTACAGTGCAGACGCCTTTGCGGAATTCCACGAATTCTTCATCGCAGTAATTCATGGTTACCGGAGCGCACTTGAGGCATATCGTGAGGTCCAAGAGGAACCAGACAAAGAACTCCGGGAGCGTGGCGTTATACTGTTTCATTTTATGACATTGTTTTGGCGTATAGCATACTCCCGAATGCTTCGCTATTACTTGTCTATCTTGGGTGCGGGTGGGCGCCTTTTGCTCCTCCCCGATGAAGCAGGCAGAACTGAAGGCAATGGCGACAACGGTGACAATGACAATGGGGCAGATGAAGAATCGAGACCACGAATGTATTTGCAGCACAGAAACTTTAACCCATATTTCCAATGGATTCGCCTCCAGGTCATCTCATTTGCATCGCTCAACGCAGTAACCTTATTTAGTGCCCAATGTCTAACCGATATCAATATATCACTCGTCGCTGTGAGAAAGTCGCGCAACAACCATGGGAGTCTTGAAGGTTGGAAACACACCATGTCAAAACTCAACGATCAGACTGGTCAATTCTTCGATACTGATCATGCCATCAAATTAATCAAAAACGAAATAAATGACATGGATGCTTTTCTTAAGAAGGCAGAAGAGGAGCAAAAGTCGAAAATGGAGGAAGATTTACCTAAGGAGCAACAGGCGAAAATGAAGAAATGTCCACGAGCTACAAGAATTCACGCAGCCTGCTTCTTGCTCACTGGTCGGTGGCCCTACCGCGCCAATACGCACTGCGAAATGGCGCTGGGTGCGCTACTGTACATATGTCAGCGTTTCCCAGAGAGTGCGAGTCAGAAGGCGATTCCGCCTGACGTAAGGGATGTTATCAAGGTAGGTTGCAAATCGTTCATGGTTTATTTGATTTACTAATATATTGTTTATTAAGAATTTGAACCGGGAACTGGTCGCAGTTTCCAAGAATTCGTGCCCTGTTTGTTGGGACGTTCTTAAAATATTAGGTTCCGAAACTGCCAACCTTCGCCTACTGGGACGACATTCTACCTTTTCTTCAATGGTATTACCCGTGTTTCTTCCCAAACAACCAGCCCTAGAAGTAATATCGAAATACAGGCACCACCTACGAGATCTATTCAACAAACTGTTTTGTGCCGATACGGAAGGAGCTGCTACACATAATTGGAAACTATCTGTGCAGAGCGTTTCAGGCATCAGTAGCTGTAGTGAGGACAGTGTACCATCCAACGAGGGACCTTTTGGTGATGATATCTCTCGTGGTTAGACGAATCCGGCGTGGAGAGATCGGAAACTCTGGTTTGGCTGGATTGTTGTTTGCTTTCAAATGAGCTCGTCTGAGTTCCTAGATGAATGAAACCTGTTTGAAATTTTGCAGTCGCACTTGACTCCGGCTTAAGGACCTGGTGACTCCAACAGTGACTCATAGTGAATTGATACATATCATATTGCTGCCAGTTGCTCGGACTCGGAGATGCTTTATTTAACTTGAACTCACCACATGGATCAGCCACCTGCCAGTGCATGGTGCCAAATTTGTGTCTGCGGGCGCACCTTTTCAGTCATACAAGCATACACATGCCATCAACGCAGTTGTGAGAAGATGAAGAAATGACTTGCTGGTGCTCTAGACAGAGCCAAAGAAGCCTGGCAGGTTAGAAAGCGTCGAAAGATGGAAGAACGAGCTGCAACACAGGTCCTATCGAATATTGTCCCACCAGCAGCTGTGAATGACGCCCCTTCCGTGCCTGAGGTTAGTTTTTTGTTTTGCAGCTATTCACCGCTGACTGCCCTTCAGGGCGTCGCCGACCACTCACTCATGGACATCGATGACTTGGACCAATCCCTCGCACGACGTAGAGTCCGCCGAGAGCACCAACTCCCCAAACACTATCGGGACGCTCTCCCTGAACCTCCATCAGCACTGCCTATATCTTCGCCTCTCCTGTGCCCCGACTATACATCATCATCTCAGGAAATGCCCCCCGCGACGTTAGCTGACCATGGATCTTCCATTCTCTCTTGGGTGAGAAAGATAATGAAGTCATCATGCAATGTCTTTGGCCTTTTTCGTCAATACAATACCACTCATTTTCCAGAGCATCATCCAGACAGGAATGTAACGTTGGAAGACTTAACGGATACACTTCAGAATCCTGGCCACCCTCCAGTAGCCTCGTACCATCCCTATCCCAACCAGTCTTTGTTTTTATTCGGAGAATGGTATTGGAATGATGGAGCTCAGAAGTCACAGTCAAGCTTCAAGAAACTCCTCCACATTGTTGGACACCCAGACTTTCAACCAGAGGATGTCATGGGAACGAATTGGCGGCGTATTAATGCACACTTGGGTGGTGACCTGCCAGGCCCCACGACCAATAACGGGGACAATGAGGATGGTTGGGAGGATGAAGCCGCCGATGGAGACTGGAGTAGCACGCCAATTAAGATCAAGGTGCCTTTTCACAAAAGGACCGCCCATCCAGGGCAGGAAGAGTTTGTTGCAGGGATGCTTCATCACCGCAAGTTGGTATCAGTGATCCGGGAGAAGATTTCAAAGCCCTTGAGCCACTCCCACCTCCATTTTGAACCGTACGAATTGTATTGGCAGCCAAGTGAAACATCTGAGCCGGTCAGAGTTCATGGCGAGCTGTACTCGTCTGCAGCGTTCATTGATGCACACCAAAAAGTTCAAGATTCCCTGGAAGAGCCAGGATGTGAACTTCCGAGAGTCATTGTGGGACTCATGTTTGCGTCAGATGCCACTCATCTCACCGCTTTCAGTGATGCCAAGCTATCACCTGTCTACCTTGGGATCGGGAATGAGTCGAAGGATAGAAGATCCAAACCATCATGTCGCACATTCGAGCATATTGCCTATTTCGAAACTGTGAGTACATGATTGCAGGCTATGAACGACTCACATATTATTCGCTAGCTCCCCGATGCTTTCAAGGCATTTGCGATGGACCACATTGGTGGGATGGGACCCAAACAAGCATTTATGGCGCATTGTCATTGAGAAGTTTACCATGCACAGTGGGCGATAATTTTGGATGATGAATTCCTAGAAGCCTATGAACATGGCATTGTGATCGACTGCCGCGATGGAATTCGACATTGCTTCTATCCTCGCATATTCACATATTCCGCTGACTATCCTGAGAAGTAAGGTTTCATCTTGTTGATGTTTCCTGGTTGTAACCGACACATTACAGAGTTATAATAGCCAGCATACGAAATCTTGGCCGATGCCCTTGTCCACAGTGTTTGATCCCACTAGATCGTGTGCATAACATGGGAAAGCGCCGAGACATGGCTCAGCGCAAGACACTTGCACGTATCGACGACGTGAGTTGTTGTAGTCGTGTTGAAGCTGCTCGCAAATCCATATATGAGAAGAACTATGCTGTCAATAGTAGGGTGGTGGAAAATCTCCTTCAGGAAGATTCTCTCGTTCCAACAGCTGTGGGTATTTATTCTCGAGTGCCTTTGTTCATTTTTCTGACCATTTTAGAATGCATTCTCGGACAAGCTAAAACAGTTTGGTTTTTGTCTGTTTCTCATGCTTGTCGTGGATCTCATGCACGAGTTTGAGCTTGGTGTTTGGAAGGCCATCTTCATCCATCTCTTACGTATTTTGGACTGCCACGATGAAGCCCTCAAACATGAATTAGACCGAAGGTAGGTATCATGAATCTCGACGGTTGCAATACTTTCTCATGGACCTCCCCAGATATCGAGAAATACCTTCCTTTGGGCTTGATGGTGTGAGGAGAATAACGTCGAACCAATCGGAATTGAAGAAGATGACAGCTCATGACTATGAAGACCTTTTGCAGGTGGATAGAAACCTTTAATTATTTTCTATTTTGCCTGAACTTACTGTCGCAGTGTGCGATACCTGTTTTTGATGGTCTTCTCCCGGAACCACATAATACACGGGTCTTGAAACTGCTTTTCGATTTAGCACACTGGCATGCACTTGCAAAGTTGTGCATGTACACTGATACTACTTTGGACATTTTGTCCCAGGTCATGGCATCTCTTGGTAATAGCTTCCATAAATTTGAGGATAAAACTTGCTCCTTATTTGACACTTGGGAACTGGAACGAGAACGGGCTGCTTGGCAACGACGTAGGGAGAAGGCTATGTCTAGCAATGGGACAGGACCAAAACCTGTGGCATCTAGCGACAATGCATGAAAACTGAAGCGTCTGAACCTGAATACCTACAAGGTGCACGCACTGGGTGATTACACCTCTACTATCCAACATTTTGGTACAACAGACCCCTACTCCACGCAGCCGGTAAGGGTTCAGCCAACTGCTAGTTGGCGGCACTGATCCCCAGCTCACTTTAGCTTGAACTCGAGCACCGAACTTCAAAGGCACGTTTTCCTCGGATGAGTGGTCGACTCGTGCCACTACAATTATCAAGAATCGAACGACGGGAACGATTTATTCGCAAGATACGGGAGAACATGTATCCTTCCACTCCCCAAGCGGAGCATGAGAATGTCATCCATGACCCTAAAGCACAGTACAACATAGGCATGTCGCAGAATTCGCCTGTGCATATGCCTTCATTTCTTCAGAAGAACAGCGGTGACCCTGCAACGAAGGTTAGCATTCCCTTTTTAAATTGCCTACAGGCATTCAATGTCATCACCGCAGAACTTTATCATAAATCTGAGGAAGCATCTACTCCCTCGCATTCAAGAGATGCTTAAACTTGAGTCTGCATCAGAGCTAGGCAATGGCATGGATTTTTTAGGTGATGTACACAATAAAATATCAATATAAAAACAATTGCCAGTATTTCTCAAGAGTAATTTGACCTGAAACTTTTTAAAAAACTCCATTCTATCCCTCCCTTCATTGTTCAAACCATTTACAATAGATGAAACCAATAAAATATTGTTTATAGCCTTAAATATGAAATTTCCCGTCTGCTACTCCGAGGTTTTTTCATACACTGTATCCATGGCTTCACGGATTTGTATCCATTTTGTATCCATCCAGTAGATGCAGAATAACACCTTTTAATACTTCAAAGCCATACCCAACACTTTGGGGCCACCATATTTGACATATTATGTAGATTTTCTCTCCATATAGTATAGCAAATAGAGGTGAATTGGGCCTATATACTTCAAAACCAATTGGAGACTCAAAATCCGTGGATATATCCATGCCATTGCCTAATCAGAGCACTCCAGCCGGGTAATAATGTCCTTGGATACGGACGTGGACTCGGAGGTCGTCAATGTTAACTGTGATCCATCTGGCATTGTGTTCTTGAAGAGTGATCGGATCTACCACCACAAACTTACTCGATTCCATTTCACCACGTACGATGTGCGGCGAGGTACAGATATTATCAATCCTGGCAACTCTCACTGCAATATCATGCTTCTTGCTGACAATGCAGACGGCTCTTCTGGCAATCACCCTTTCTTATATGCACATGTTCTAGGCACGTACCATGCAAACATGATCTACACTGGGCCTGGAATGCGTGATTATAATGCCCGCCGCTTGGATTTCTTGTGGGTGCAATGGTTTCAAGTTGTGGACCCAGAATCGTCAGGATGGGATAATTCAAAGTTGGATTCTGTCTGCTTCCCACCAATGAATGGAGAGAAGGCTTTCGGCTTTGTAGACCCAAGAGATGTTCTGCGTGGGTGCCATATCATGCCAGCCTTTGCAAAAGGAAGGCGACACGTGGATGGAATTAGCATGTCTCATTGTGCGAAGGACAGTCAGGATTACCGCCGTTATTATGTTGGCCGGTAAGTTTAATCATCTGGAGAGTATACTCTTTTGTTGACTTCAATATGTAGATTTTCTGCGCGAGATCTCGTCATGCGTTACCACTTGGGACTAGCAATAGGTCATGTTCATACTTGTGGGCCTGCCCCAGTCACCGCTACTAGTAGTCATATGCCAGCTTTGGTTCCCCAGGGCATCGAATCATCGGAACATGAACCTGAAATAACATCAAGTGATAATGACGCCGATGCTGTACCTTTGGATGAAAACGGTAGTGATGTCATTGATTCTGATGATCCAGAGTTGGGTTTAGAAGACCGTCAGTTAGATGGATGGGGAGATATTGAAATGGACGGTTCGGACAGAGAAGATCATGAAGAGATGGAGGAAGATCATTTTACAGGAATATAGAAATATACACCGACGGAAGTTTCACTGCCAGGGTAGAGTTCAACACACTCAAAGTAGCTAGACACCATGTTCGCCCTTTATTTCACAAATATCCCCTCTTTTCAGCATCTTCACTCAGCCTACCCACAGCTTCCGAAGAGCTTTTCCTCGAAAGTGGTTTGTTAGCCACCGTAAAGGCAGAAGACCTGTGCGAATCTGGTGCATTGATCCCTCCCGATGGCGATGCCGGTGGACCCGGTTCCCCGTCTTTCTCCTTCACCCCCATCCCCAGGATTTTCTTCTGGCGACTTCAAGTTCGAGAGTCCTTCGCACTCTCCCTTGCAGCCATGCAGTGCTATCTTCGATTCATATTCCACAGCACCATTCTCTATCGAATCACCTCACCGCCACTCACCCTCATGCAAACCACGAAATCGGGAGCATGGTGCTCTCATCATCGCTTGTATCACGCAGCTCGCCTTCATCAACCTTTACTTTCAAACACCGAGATGTCCAGCACACAGCTTCTACATCTGCTGTGATGTTTTCAACATGGAATATGAAGCCAATTCCTATCTGCCAGTGAATCGCAGTGCTTCTTCTGGGTCATCGCAGGTCGCAAAACTGGAAACTCCCATGAACCGAGCACGTTTCTTCAATCAGGCTCCTTCCGTGAGGCGAAGTAGTGTTTTTCCGTCACCTACATCCCCAACAACAAATTACCATTCAAATTAAACTATCCCTCCCATCAATTGACAATATTCATAGCCTGCCCACACTCCATGGTTTTCATGGTTCCGTCACTTTCAATGCCCCATGGCCTTCTTCAGCCAAGTGCGTTACCAGGTCTATATTGGAAAGGCTTGCATCTCCAAGGAGGCCGAAACTCTTCAACTAGTCATATCTAGTATATCTATGGCGATATGGCGAACAACTGCCAAATGACTAGGTTCCTTCCCACAGAATCGTCTCTCAGCAGGAGTCGATGGCTTGATGCAAGTACGCATACACCACAGATGTTTTCCACATTCGCCGTATACTGATCCACGTGGCTATTAATTGGCTTTGCAGACCACTATAACACAGGAATTCACCATTGACAGCCATCTTCTGGCCCTCGTCTTCTACGACCTGGAACGGTGGAGTGGTCCCGAGGGACCTCTCGGGATCAGGGACGGAATCGCACGGAAAGGTCAAGGTGGATGGGATAGAGAACTGTCTACTACATCCAGAACTGGCTACTGACTAAGGTCCAGGTCACGTGACATGACAGGCACCACTACTACAAGTGCCCCCTCTCTCTGTAGCGACGCCCTCGTCGCTAGTGAAAGAAAGAAAAGCCCAGAAACCAACTGGAAGGACTGAAAGAAAAGCAGAAAACAAAAAAGGGAATGCAGAGCACACAAAGAAAAGCAAGGGTGTAAACTAGTCTACTCCATATGGATCTAACAAAGGTGGGTCGTGGTGAACAAAAAAAGGTGGGGAAAAAGTGGTGGAATGTGAAAATAGAAGCGGCACGGCGCGGCGCGGGTTCAGCGGGTGGGTCGTTGGGCACAGGTCGACGCGGGGGGACGTGGGGCCGCTGTACGATGCGTAGGCGGGGCCGCGAACGCGTCCGTTTGGGGTATGGCCGTCGTGGTACGTCGCGTGGGTGGGGCCGTGGCCATGGGGGCAGGGCGGATGGATTCGCGTTGTTGAGTACGCGGTTGGGGGTCGTCGTATCGCGGGGATGGGCCATTGTGGTGGTGCGTGGACTCGTGAGGGTGTGGAACGTGGGGCCGTGTGTGTATAAACGGGGTATGGAGGGGCGGGGTGTACCGTTCGCGCTGGGCCAGTTTTGCCGCTTGGTACTGGTGTGGAGGCAGTCGATTGCGCTGGGAATGGGCGTGTGGGCCCGTAAAACGAGTTGATGTGGGGCTCGCAGCTACGTGCGTATGTGGAGCATCGTCGCATGCCGTTGGACGGGGTGGTACGCGTCGTTAGCGTGCACATGGGTTTTTGGGGTAGCGCGAGGACGGCAGACGCGAGTGAGCTTGTGCGGACGTGTTGTGTTGGGCCCATGGGATCGAGGAAGAAGGTGCCGGCACAGGCGAGGAGCGTTAGCTGATGTGATGACGTGGCGGGTGGACGACGCGGCAAAGGATGGTTGGGGGTGGGAACGGGGTTGGTGAGGACAGCGCAGGTTAGGACGGGGTAGGTGGGGCTTTCGTGCAAACGCGGGGGTACTGTGAGCGTCTGTGTGTTGATTAGCGTGCCTGTGGGTGTCCTAATGAAAAAGGGTAAGTCGAACACGGGGACTGTGATATCGAGGGCACGCCTGGCTGTGCGACGGCGTTGTTGGATACGTCGTCCGGCTCGGCAACCTCGTGGGGGTCTTCTAAGGAGTGTGGGGTGCTGTGGTTGGGCGTGGTTGGTCGGGTTTTTGGTGGGCAAAGCTGGTGACGTGGCTGCGTGAGGTGGCTGTGCGGAATGGTGAGGATGGACAAAAAGTCGTGAAGATGGTCGCGGGGCATGTAGAATGATGCGGACGTATTGCTGGGGCCATCGGAGATTATTTTTTGTAGTGTTTTGCATGGGTGTGCTGCGTGGAATCGCGCGGGTGGGCTCTCAGGGGGGTACTCTGTGCTCGAAAATCTCTGTTGCTGTAGTCAAAAAGGGTCTGTGCAAGTGGAATGTTGTGGTCTCCGGTGGCATGGCTCGAATCACGCTCTCATCACCACGATGGAGTGGTCCCGAGGGACCTCTCGGGATCAGGGACGGAATCGCACAGAAAGGTCAAGGTGGATGGGATAGAGAACTGTCTACTACATCCAGAACTGGCTACTGACTAAGGTCCAGGTCACGTGACATGACAGGCACCACTACTACAACGGAGAGCCAGCAGTCCTTCACCAGCCGCCCAACTCACAGGATTCACTCCATACCGGACTAACGATACCGCTGCCATACATGTCCCCAAATATAGCCTTTCCCTTACCCATTTCCCTCCCACAAACTCATTTTAGCCAATTTTGGTGGATATTCATACACCTTTGTACCTCTCAAAAACATCATCTCATCACAGACGCAACTTGTTCTTGGCGGTAAAACTGTGTTTCGTCTGCTGAAAATTGTCACATAATTAAAAATCTTGCCTTGTCGATGCAGGCGAACAATTGCTTTGGACTGAATAGTCTTCTCCAGAGAACCTTGATTCAATCGTCTGGCCTTGCGCCGCCAGCTTTGCCGAGGTCTTCTGGACAGGGTGACGCTCCCCAGTGGTCGCGTGCATAACGTTGCTAGCGCGCTTCCGTGGTTGCACGACTTACGGTACCAGATGGTGCGCCGGGACATCAAGGCTATCTCGTTGCAGCCGTATTGGTGTGTGTTGAGGCCTGGAACTTGTGGTGTTAGTGCTTGGAGTGAAACTCCGACTGGACATGCATTTAATAAGACGTCTATGGGTCTAGTGTTGCCACAGCTAAGGCTAATAGCTGGCTACTAGCCATTAGCTTAGCTGATTTTAGCTTAGCTGATGCCAGCTAAGCTAATGGCTAATCTCCAGCTAATGGCTAAGGCTAAAGTATTTCAGAAAGTTAGCTTAGCTGTAGCCGAAGCTAAGGGAAGATAAAAATAATATCATCTCAGAACAGCCTAGAAATACCTAAAAAGGATATCATACCTGACTAATAGTCATTAGCTTAGCTGACTTTAGCTTAGCCATAGCTGCAGCTAGTACTTGGCTAGTGGCTAAGGCTAAGACATTTTTCATGAATTAACTTAGCTTTAGCTGCAGCTAATTTAGCTGTGGCTAGGCTAGCTTAGCTGTGGCAACACTATATGGGTCTAACTTTTTTTTCTTCTTTCGTTGAGAACTAGACATTTCACAAGTCATGTACTTAGTATCGGGGTTTGTTGGTCATACTGTAGTTGATTAGACCGATGAGGATTTTTTGTGATCAAATAATGTGCAAATATCCAGTCACACCTTAAAATTATTTGCATTGTTATCTCGCTTGTGAAAATATTGTAGAAAATGATGTTATCTAAATGCAGTATTCATACAGAAAATAGTGCAGATAGAAAATACAATTATTTAAGTCTTTATTGTTTTCATTATTGTGTACATGTATTCAGAAAAAAGAAAAAGACCCAAATATTTAGGATTTCTGGCCGGATATCTATGGATCTTATTGTCAGGCAGATCTTCAAGATATTTGGTCTCAAGATAATTCAGGCACAAGCCAAGTCTTGATTATCTGGAGACCAAATAGTCTAAAATTCTGACCTCACAATAAAAGCCATAGATATCGGTCTAGAAATCCTAAATATATCATTTTCTCTTTTCTGAATACATGTTCACAATAATGAAAACAATAACGGCCTAAATAATTGTAATTTCTGTATGCACTATTTTCTGTGTGAATACCACTTTTAAATAATAATATTTTCTGCAATATTTTCACAAGGGAGATAACAATGCAAATAGTTTCAAAATGTGACTGGATATCTGCGTATTATTTGATTGCAAAAAATCCTCATCCGTCTCCTGTGTCAACTAAGGAAATTTGCTTTCAGCCGTGGCAAGCTGGAAGCGCTTCAAGCTCAAGCCCAAACTCGAGATCTAGCTCAAGGCCTTGGCCTCAAGCTTCATCATGATCAAGCCAAGTTCAATGTTTCAACGTCGAGCTCACTGAACCGAAGGGAGGAGATTTTGCTGATATTGGAACTGGTAGGAGACAAATTGGCCATTGAGTAGAATAGTGTTTGACCAAGGCTGATGGATCGACTGTGGTCGATTTGTGGTGTTGGGTTTAATGTAGGAGATCTGTTAACCTTGGGTTTGTAGGGCGTGGATGTATGAGGGCTGCTGGATGGGATGTCTGTGGTGGTGCTCTCTGTGTCTGCCTCACTTATCTCAATGACAGTGTAAAGCAAGGGAACATCGAAACCGAGTGGAATTGGGGGTAGGTCATGGTGGCTTGGCAGGTCAAAAGAATTTGGAAATGTCGGGTGACTGCATGGGCGAGGCCAGGGATGTGTCTTCTGTCCTTTCGGTTCCTTGTCAATATGGGCAAATACCTTCCCTGTGTCTGGCCCCACGCCTGTGGCAGAGATGCATCAGGACTGATAACCACGTAGACATCACGCAAGAAGAAACGCACATTCTGGCCAGTGCCGGGTGTGTTAGGGTCACGCAGGATAAAGCATACTCTTTGGATTGCCATGGATGATTGTCAAGGGGTTGGGTAGTGTCCGAAGAGGCACGAGTGAGTGAGATTTGTGAGTTTGTTATCAGTCGCACTATTCTTGATTTAAAGTAAACTCAGATTTTTTTTCTTTTCTGTTCTTTTGCCCCATCAGACTAAGACAATACTACTGTTGTCAGATCCACACTTTTTCTAGTAGTTTCTAACCTACTCAGTATTCCAACCGTTTCAATCTTTTCCTATGTAGTTCAAACGTGCTCAAAACATCCAGATGAATGGAACACCTGCACCCTGAATGACTTCAGAGGTGATCAGTTCAATATCAGTAAGTCCGAGTCCCATTACCTGGTATGAAACCATACTGATGGATTCATAGCGATCAGCCGGCTACCAGACGACTAGTCTGAGGGGGGGAAAGAGAAACAGTTGTGAATGGCGGTGGAAAGGCATGAAGTGCATTTGCATGGGAAATCATTGAAATGGGAAATATACCGTTTGAAATGGGAAATTAAGCTGTACGTTCTCATGTCCATTTTTCTAAACAGATAGTTGACCCTCCCTGACAGAGTCTTCTTATTTTTTTCTATTCTCTCTTCATCTTGCTGTTGTTTCTTCTTATTTCAAGGTTGTGGAAGATGTTGTGAGGAACAATAAATGGTCCCTTTGCTTACTTGCTGCATGTCAACTCACTTCAGCAAATGCTGAAGTTACTGTAAGTACAATGTATTTTAATTCACCAGTGGAGAAGTAACTGATCCAAAGGGATGGGCCGACATTTAAATCAACAAGGCATCATTGGCCTAAACGCTGCTGCATTTAGATGGCAAACTATGAATGTACAAGTGCCTGAGAAAAAAAGGTCAAGTGGCCGAAAAGTGATATGTAAAATTAACTGATCACTCTCCTACTAGGGCATGAATTCACATTAAAATAATTCCAGGGCATGGTAACCCCATCCATGCACTGCCAGGAATGCTGGCACTATGATAAGGACATACTAAGGCCATATCATTATGCCAGTAAATGGTAAAATGTTGCCGTTCTGCCACTGAAATGGTAATACCAGATATTTATTGACCAGCACGATATTACATGAGCTAAGCCTAAAATAATTCTGTGCCAAGGTTAGAAGAGGTAATATTAGATCAGTGGCTGGGCAGCTGATTAGCAATTGTCAACTCCACCATGCCTATAATAATAATTGTGTGAACTTGATGATGCTAGATAAGCTGATGCAATTAG
This sequence comes from Hygrocybe punicea, assembly GCA_963556145.1. NCBI lineage: Eukaryota > Fungi > Basidiomycota > Agaricomycetes > Agaricales > Hygrophoraceae > Hygrocybe > Hygrocybe punicea. The sequence continues at coordinate 5,640,315 of OY744469.1, forward strand.
TTGACTATATTCCAGGTCTATTATAACCCAATGTAGCCCATGCCCAATCCACTGCAAACATGAAATATTTTGATCAACTGTAATAATAATTGGGTGAACTTGATGAGCTGATGTGACTGGTTGACTATCTTCCAGGCCCATTATAACCCACTGTAGCCCATGCTCAATCCTCTGCAAATGTGAGAAATTTTGATCAACTTTGATAATAATTATATGGACTTGGAAGGGATGACAATGCAAGATATGCCATTGCAACTAGCCAGCTATCTGCTTATCAAATATCAACTCCGCCTAGACATACCGGGCTCTCCCCGGTTTCCTGATGTATGCGCAAGGAAAACTTGCCTGTTTTAGCCTCGCTGATCGTCTCCCCGACTCTTTGTTCTCCACCACAATCGTGTTGCCGAGATGTACCCTTGAATCCGACTTCTGGTTCAGTCTCTTCGGTGCGCCGAGAAAGGGGACTTGCGAGCTCACCTCACCAAGCTGCAATCGATGGTTGACACCCTCGCTGCCTGCGTTGAGAATTTTTATCGGCTGCTGCTCAACTCATCGAAAAAGAGCTCACTGTCAGTGGCGTGACTCTTTATCTCCCAGGGATACGACCATCTGAAAGTCACGAAGAGCAGTGGGACGAAAGAAAAGGACGTGGCACCGCTGGTGCCCATAGTTCGTCCAGTACTTCAAATCGAGGTGGATGGCGTAAACGGAAAGCAAAAGGGCCGTGCAAACACAGCGAGAACTTCGAGCAAGAACGAAACTGTTTGTTAGCGTAGGTGAGCTGACCTCGCTCTATAACTTACGTCCGATTTGATATTATCGCCTCGACAAATTGATCGGCGTCAGTATTTACCGCACCCTCAACATTCACCCATCCACTCTCGCCGTCATCCATCATGCCTATCTTCGCTGTCGAACCGCCTCCACCCACCAAGCTCGGTCGTTATCGCCAGCTCGCGCCCCGTGCTGCTATTCATGTCTCCCCGTTGGTTCTGGGCGGGATGAGCATCGGCGACAAATGGGCTGACCTCGGCTTTGGCGCAATGGACAAGGAGTCTTCTTACAAGCTCCTTGACGCCTACTTCGACGCTGGCGGAAACTTTATCGATACTGCCAGCAACTAGTTAGTTGCCTGCATTTTCTCTGAGGTGCAGACCTCCCAATGACCACCGGGCCTATCCTAGCCAAGATGGATCTTCCGAGGCGGTCATCGGCGAGTGGGCCGAAGCCCGGGGGATCCGCGATCAGCTAATTATCGCCACCAAGGTTTTTCAGTTATGCCAGAGTGCGCATGAGAGTGCGGGCCAGACTAACACTGTTTCTTGCACCTCTTCTTTCCAGTACTCGAACAATATTTACGTTGGCGACAAGTCCATCAAGCAACATGTCAACTACGTTGTGAACAACCTCAAGACTCTCAAGATTAGCTTCGAAGCCAGTCTCAAGAAACTGAGAACGAGTTACGTCGATATACTCTTTGTCCATTTTTGGGACCTGCATACCTCCGTGGAGGAAATAATGGATGGTTTGCACAACCTTGTCGTCCAAGGGAAAGTGCTCTATCTTGTACGTCTTTTTCCTTCACGTCACCCTCATAATACGAAGAAACTCAGGACTTCCTGCAACCTTGCATCCATTGTAGGGTATTTCTGATACTCCCGCCTGGATAGTGACCAAGGCAAACGCGTACGCGCGTCAATACGGCAAGACGCCATTTGTCGTTTTCCAGGCTGCGTATTCTGTCGTGCAGCGCGATATTGAACGTGAGATCCTTCCCATGTGTCGTCATGAAGGTATGGCATGTCCTGCAACTGCCCCGTCTCGCTCAAACAAAGGGAAAAAAATGACTCTTTTGCTTTACTCTTGTCTCCCTCAAGGTATTGCCCTCACTTTGTGGAATGTCCTCGCTGGAGGTCATATCAGGTCTGACGAGGAAGAGGAAAGGCGCCGCAAGACTGGAGAGCATGGGCGCACTGCCTGGGGAGCCTGGGAGCGTAACGCCGACGAGAAAAAGATGTGCGATGCCCTCGAAGTCGTCGCCAAGCAAGTCGGCGCGAAGCATATTACCGCTGGCGAGTAGTAACACTGGAGTAGCAAGAGTGGACAGCTGCTAACGAAAAAGCCCCCCCCCTCCCCCCCTTTTTTTACAGTCGCCATCGCATATACAATGCACAAGGCTCCTTATGTGTTCCCCATCATCGGAGGCCGAAAAATCGAGCACTTGCAGGCCAACATCGAAGCTCTCAGTGTCAGCCTCACTAGCGAACAGATGAAGTACATCGACGGAATTCTGCCTTTCGATAAGGGTTTCCCTGCGAGCCTCTTGGTGATTTCCTTCCTTGGTTTTTGCCCCTGTTTTATTTGTTAACACTGATTCACCCATCGTCTCAGGGAGAGTATGGTACCTACCCTTTCCTTCTTACGTCCTCTGCGACGTTCGATCTCCAGCCGCTCGTTCCTCCTGTTCCTCACATCGTTAACTGATTGCACAGCGGACCGGGGTCAAATTTTCAGAATTTGGTTTGATGCAGATAAATGTACAAGTACGACTCGCTATATGTAAACTTCAGAGTTTGGTTTGATTCAGATAAATGTAATTTTTTTGTATCAGTGTCGTGTCCCAAAGGCGTGGTGGTGCAGTGTACACATACATGTCGATTAATTTTGAATGCAAGTAACATGTCTTGGATGCCATTTTCCATTTTCACCATCCTTTCCACTGTCTATCCATACTCGAGCCACAGGAGGAACATGCGTTTCCATAGAAAGGACACGCTCACAACTTGTGCACCGATCTACAAAAATGCCTTGGTAAGAGCATAGGAGATCCTTGCGAAAAAGGCTCATGTGAGAAATGAGGAGGAAGCAAGATTGTGTGAGATATTAAAAACGCACCATGAAAACTTGAAACGAAACTCGAGGGTGGGAGTGCACCATCTTTGCCAGTTGTTGGGAAAGATCCTGATACGCAGTGTAATCAGATTTTGAATGGGGCGCTTTCTGGGTAAGTTGTCCCCGTCAGAAACACCTGCGGTCGGATAATATTGTTAACTTCACTCTTTCGCGGGGACCAAAGGCGGTCACGGTTTCGATCACGAGGGCAGGTAAATGATGACCGTGCCAGAGAGTTATAAAGATCGTCAGGACATCAGGTACAGTAAAACGAACGATTACAGGTCGTTGAGTCGTCGGCTGTGCGGGACGGGTGCGCGCCCAGATGTGAAGCTTGGATTGGTGAGATTTGTTGAAACTACGGATGTAGTCGGGTAGATCCTCCAGCCGCAACGGATTATCGTGGCTATTCTCTGGAAATAGGGATTCTGTGCGTATGGGAGATGATAGGTAAGGTTTTGGTGATTCCGGCGATGGTGGGCGTCTAGATCGGCAGGCGCAATGAGGCAGCATTTATAACCGGACAGAATCCTTGAATCTCTACCTCCGTTTTAGATTCTGCCTACGGCCGTTTGATTTCAAATCGCTTCTGTCCACCTTCTCGCTGTCTTGAGCAGAGCGCAAAGCCGCCTGCATGGTTTCAGAGCCCAATTTTTCCCTGAATTCCTTTATCTTCTGAAAATCTTGATGAATAATATGTTGAGATGGGATATCGTTGGTGGCAGGAGGACGGAGGAGTTGTAGAGGAACCTGTCGAAACGCCTGCAGGTGTTCGTGCAGCTCTGAAATAGACTGGATATGGTTTCGCAGCGAGGCAAGTCGAGAAGAAGACTCCACTTCCATCGGGTCGGTCAGCGTTGCGCCCGTCATGTTCGGTTGCTTAGAGTCCTTCAAGATGGTGGTTCAAGTTCGAGGACGGCCGTGAACACCAAAACAGGACGAGTGCTCGTGATCATGACCGTGACGGGTCCACTGCAGTCCGGCCCGTTCTCACTGCAACCGCCAGCAACGCCAGAAACCAGCAGAAAATGCCGCCGCAGCCAGGAGTGTTCGCCCTTCCCTTCACTTCGACTCACAACTTGAAATCACGAGTTAACCACGCCTCTGAATCCATGTCCGATATTAACTTCCAGCACCACCAGGAGCAGCAGCACTCCCACCATCCGCCGCATCACCATCATCACGGTTCCAGCTATGTGGTCCCAGGGCCCAGCTCTCGGCCACACGGTATGCCATTGTTTTGCTTTGAATAGCGAGGTTTATTGGCTGACCGGCATATCGCGGTGTTTCGTCTCAGGGGGTTCGTCGGATGACAAGAGAGACAGGAAGAGGAGAGAGATCGCCGGAAAATTAGGCAAGGAAATGAATGATAGACGGGACGAGTGAGTTTCATTTTTCATTATCCTCCTCGTCATCTCTGACGAATTTATCCTCCCAAGTGGACGGCAATTTACGGAAAATATAACCGCGTTACACAGTACCGCAATCCAGCTTTCTCACCGCCCGGAAATGGTCCCAATGTACACGCTGCGTATCTACGTACTCTCCCTCGAACGATCCGCCATCCTTGCCCAGCTTGAGGGCGAGGAGAAGCATGCGCTGGACGCAGTACAGACAGCTTATGAAGAGGAGCGGGAACGCGTGGAAGACGAGTGGAAGAGAGGGAGAGATAGAGTCCGGGAGCGTTTGTTGGAAGGCATCGAAGAGCGTAGGCGGAGAGCACGAGAGGAGAAAGAGGGTGAAGGAACTGTTGGAGGTAAGCCCGATGACCTCTCTCTGTTGACGTTTGCTTATTGATACCTTCCACTCTTACGTTGATACAGACGCATCGCTAGACGCGCAATCTCGTCCCCACATCACACGAAAACTCCGGAATAAACTCGGTACCTCGCCACCACCCACCCCGCTTGGTGCAACATATCCAGGTCTTGCGAACGGTGTCGGATATAACGGCAGTCTCCCAATAACCACGGGGCCATTTACGAATCCACATTCACTCGCTGTCGACGAGCTACCGTCACCGTTCCCACTTCCCCTAACGTCGACCACGTTTCCGAGTGGACATGGCGGCAGTGGGGGAGCTGGGGCCACGGGCGCAAGCGGCATCGGAAATGGGGCGAGGCGGAGAGCCAAGGGGACTGGAACCCACCAGAGTCAAGCAGGCATCGGGGGACTTGGGAAGAGTCTGGCCATGTTGGCTGTCAGTAAGGAGGGTGAGATCGAGGCCGATTTGGGTGAGATTCGGAGAGGAAATAAGAGGCGGAGAGCCACGGCGGTGTCGCTGGGCAAGGCCAACATCTGACGCGTGCAGGTCTGCTTTTGTAGAGGTTTCCGTCAATTTCAAAGACCTTGCAGATCGGTCTCGATCTGAGAGAACACGTGACAAAGTAACGTGACCGTACCTGGTAACCGGTGGAACGGTGCACGCCTGCGAGACCGTCGTAAGGCAGTTACAGGCTCAACTGGCAGATCCACGCTTTGCAGAGCGTCGCATTGCCAAGGCGTTACATTCCGCGTTAAACAAAAGGCCGTTGATTTCCGGCAAGCATGGATCAGGAAGCAAGCAACAGACACAGCTTGTCTTAGTGCGGCCAAGTCGTGCCGTCCCAGTTTTTTCCTCTCAAAGGTGATCTTCCTTGTTTTGACGTCGACGAAGACGGACGTTTCCGTTTCATCTTGGTGTGTGCTCAGCATTTGCTTCGTCGAGCGCTGTATCTCATATCACGAAAGTTCTTCTCATGCAGCACTCATTCACCTCCGGGACGGCGAGACCACCGCAAGGGACTAGCTTGATTCAAGTCGTGGATCGCCACAATACCTACAACTCGATCGGCGTCTCGACAAGTTTGTCCAGTACTCTGTACACAAAAGCATCCACCCAGACTGGTAGTGGTGGGTCAGCCGGTCTCTCGTTCGCACAGCAGCTATACGCCAGTGCTGTTTCCAAACCTGCCCAGATTAACTCTGCGCAATCTGCCACTTCATCAAGCACTGCAGCTACAGAGAGACATAATCACAATGGTAGGAATAATTCCAAATGCATCATCAATCTCATGGCCGACCATTTCACCTCCAGTCGTTCCGGCCGCGCTTTCTATCCCCCCACCTCGACTGCATTTCACCGGCAACCCAAATGACTCTTTGAGGTCTAATGAAAGTCCTCCGTCAGCGTCTGAATTTTATCGAATTCCTAGGACTTCTGTACCTAAACCATTGGGCGGTCGCAGCCGGCAGACCAGCTCACCACAGAACTCGTCACGCGGCGCTGCAGCAAATCCACACTCAAATCGCGGAACATTCCATATAGTCGCGGCTTCCCCTCAGTCAACTACCGCCGATGTCCACACCAACACGATATCCTACAACACTCCGTCTCACCTTCTTGCGCCTCAAGCGCAAGCCCTCGCTATGCCAGTGCATCACGCGACGGCGCCAGCACCAGCTCGGTCTGGGACACCCCGTGCATCACCGAACCCACAGGCTGCCTACCCCTCGCCGCCTAGTTCCGCGTCAAGTTCACTGCCATACGTGGAGAGTCCGCCGTACACGCCGCTCCCAACGCAACCGTCCCCGCCACCGCCGTTGTCGCTTCCGCCATCGTACGACTTGATGCCAGATGCACCGTCCTTGCATTCAACATCGCCAAGCTCACACCCGCCTGTGCCATCCCCTCCACACTCTCGCCCATCGCGATCACCTGACAGCAGAAATCACCCGCCGCCAACTGCACGCGGTTTATCCGTACCCACGACGGGCAGCAGAGGTTTAGGCACGAACGTGATGCTCGGTGTTGCGGGAGGTTTAGCTGGGATCGCCGCTGCCGCCACTTTTAACGAAGGTCTGGGCGATAGCGGCGGGAACGACAATGGGGGCATTTTTGGTCTTGTAGACTCGTTTCAGAACTTTGCGATGGGTGACGGTGGAAATTCAAATGGCGACAGCGACGGCGGCGGTGGTGGCGGTGACGGTGGCGGGTTTGGTTTTGACCAATTTGGAGGCGGTAACGGTGGTTCGTTTGGACAATTTGGAGGAAATGACGGTGTTTCGTTTGGCCAGTTTGGAGGGGACGGTTCGTTCGACCAGTTTGGAAATGGAAACGGGGATGATGGATATGAACAAGACCCATATGCTTACAATCCATCAACGCCTTCGTATGACAGCATAGACGGTGGATATCAACAGGATTCCTATACATCCGACCAGGGTGCCTCGCCACAGTATAATGACTCTGGATATCAACAATACTCTGATTTGCCAGGCCAGTACGATGGGTACCAACAGGATGATCAGGCTCAGAACCAGAACGATGGCGACAACAACTCGGGAAATGAGTGGCAGTCGCAGCAGTCGTCACACCATCATCAGGCTACTCATCATCAACAGCACCAGCACCAGCACCAACAGCACCAGCAGAGTCATCATGCGGCCAACTCTGGCCACCCATCTGCGCTTCAACAGCTATATCACAGCTTCCAACAACATCACCCGTCGTCTGCGAGTCAAGGGCAACAGAGCACATCGAACGCACAACAGAACCCCAATCAGCATTATGCGTCCCATTCGGCGCCGAACCCATTGTACTCCCAGGGCGGCGGCGTGTCGGGACAGGCACATCAGCAACAAGCACCCCAGAATACGAATTTCATTCCCCCGTTGAACCATGTCTATCAACAACACACGCCGCAACCGCTGGTGAACCCCCCATTTCAGCAACCGAGTCTTGGTGGATTCGGTTACCCACAGCAGCAAGCACAATATCCGAACAACACCGGTGCTTCACCCCCGTCGAACCAACCTCATCGGCCCCATACGACAGCAGCCCCTCCAAATCCTCCATCACAGCAATCAAGTCTTGGTGGTGGTGGGTCCAGTGGACAGCCGTACCAGTCACACCAATCGCAACAATCACACTATCAGTCTGCTGCTCCAAGTCCATCTTCGCATCTCATGCCACACTCGTATCTCTCAACTCAATCAGCCATGGTGGGTAGCGCATTTGGGGCAATGCCTCAACTGCAGACTCAGTCATACCAACAAAACACATCTGGCTCTGGGTACGGACCGAACCCAGGATTCGGCGGCACTCCCGCTACCTCGAGTGCGGGTCAACCTCATTCTATGGCGGTTAGTCCGCCTCACAGCACCACGTACCCCGTTGTGGGGCTCTCCAGTAACGGTGCGAACACGGGATTCGTCGGAACCCCCACTAGCTCGAATGCGGATCAACCTCATCCAATGGCGGGCAGTCCGCCTCAGCATGCAAATACGTACCCTATGGTGGGCCCCCCCAACAACGGTACCTACCTTGTACCTGCACAATACACTCAGGCGGCGGCTCGCCCTCCCTACGCGCCGTCTCAGCCGCAAAGTAGTACACAGGAGAACCTGAGAGATCCGGGGACGGGTATCAACGCCCAGAAGATCGTGCAATATGCTAAAACGGCGGCTTCGGTAGCAGGGGTGGCGGTCAAAATATTTCAGGCTGCCGAGACACTGACTGGGAATAACAACACTGGTAGTAACAACGTTTTTTTCTAATTATTTGATGGTGTGTGGTCATTGGGGGATTTTTCTTGCGCCTATGTATCTGTCTATACCCGCTGTATGTCCTTACCACGGAGCCTGTAATCTCTCATCGGTCAAGTCGTCCAGCCGTCCTCACATTGTACTAACTTGGTTACTTGGAGTACTGCATGCAAACATCACCTGACATTGCTAAATTATGCGCAGTTTCCGCTGCGCATACTCAGGCTGTACCTCCCAGTGGGAGTCCTGTGGGACATCATAAAAGCGCAACAGATTGTAACGCAGGATCCTATTCTACTATGGCTCAAACTCTCGACGACACACTCAGCAAGTCACTGATAGCTTCAGTATTAGAAGAGCTGGACCGGCTACATTCTCCGGCTCATCCTCCCCAGGATGAGTACGCAACTATAGTCGATTCCCCACCGGCGTACAACGTCTTCGAAGAGGCGTATGTGCCATGGCATGTGGCGGATAAGGCAAAACAGGCCATTGTGGTGGTGCTCGACAAAGACCCCACCCTTGCCACTGCTGAGAAGGAGCTGCGGAAGGCGAAGAAGGTGTTGAAGGAAATGCAGCAGAAGAGGTGTGTGCTGGCTTCATAGATTTCTGCCAATGTCCTGCTCCGAACATGCTTTCGTTTGTAATAGCCAGGCAGCGTTCAAGGCATTACATACTAGAAAACGGAGATCCTTCTCTTCGATATTCAGCTTCGGAAAGTCAAAACACAAGGCCGCCGAATCTCACGACGTCCAAACCAAATCTGAATCTGCACCTGCACCTGCACCCTCTGGAATCAAAGACGAAATTTCGCTATTGAATATCAGAAGGAGCACCAGCCTCACGATTGATCCAACGAATAGCAATGACGTACCCGCCGAAGAATTCAAGCGCGCCCAGGAAGCAGAGGAGATTCAAAAGCTTCTCGTGCAAAGTCTCGAAGGGAAAGTCGCCGAATTCAAATCCATGGTAACACTCCTGTTCATCCCTCCCAAATCGGCTTTGTCGTGTTGACATGGTCTATATCATGAACAGAAAGAGGCGCTGAACGAAGCCGCGTCTACTGCAAATCTCGCGTGGATGCATCTTCGCCGGTTGGTGGCGAGTGAGCTGCTCTCGAGCACATGCACACGTAAGTGATATACAAAACCTTGTTTTTTTACCCCCGAGAATGAATGATTCCCGCGACCAGCTGAGTTGGCTGCGGACCTCGAGAAGCTCGAAGGTGCGGAGAACGCATACGAGATTGTACGTTGCTGTGTTTTGTGTAACTAACCTTCTCAAATTGGCTTACGTCTCGGCTTTGATACCCTTGGACGCCTCGGATTATCTGTTTTTAATATCCTTGATTTCTTCGTTGACAAGGCAAACAAGACGAAAACCGACTTCGCACGCGCGTGCTTGGCCGTGCAGCATTCACATCTCTACTTTACAGAGTCATTGAAGATATCTGATAGTGTTCGTGGTACGGCGGTAGGTCGCGCGCTGTTGGGTGGGCTCGGCGGCAACCAGGTGGGCGAAATAAGTAAAGTAATAGAATACCGCAGTAGGAGCCATTTTTTAAAAACAGCTTTGCTGTGTATGCATGTCGTACTAATTGTGTTGGCGTAGACTCTGTATCCCTCGCGAGCAAAGCACAGATTTGCTTAAACGAGGTGTTTCGTGTTTTGGAGCCACATGAACACATGATTCCTGAAGACCGGGTGGAGGACTACAAAGCCCTGAAGAAGATGGGTGTGATGCAAATGTTGAAGATATACAACTTGATGTATGGGGGTACCTTTCTAGCTTCAGGAGTTTCAGGTAAGCTTCAGCACCCCGAAACAATGGCGGCAACGGAGGAGAAATTATTAATCTTGTGTTGATTATATTTCTTACCCTGGAAGGTTCCGTCAACATTTATCTAGAGCGGCAGGAAGTGGCGTTTGCACACTTGACTCATTTGGCTGTGTGGATCCAAGACCGAGAGCCTGTAGAGGAGGAGATAGCCTCGAGGTCGCGGGACGAAGTCCGTCGAGAAGTCGCAGCGTTTTGGCGTGCAAATTTTCATCGCAGTAACCAAGCGTAAACCTGCGAGAGCCGCTGATGAATATCGATGAATAAAGGTGAGATTTCCCCTCCCCGTCGGGAACGGCGTTAAATAAGCTGCACTTTTCCACCAGAAGAAGTGGAAATTAACAATCATTTGTACAACTAGTGGGTCTTTGGTATACCTTTCCTTTCATATAGCCAACTAGGCAATTACAATACCATGTCTACATGCTATTACAATGTAATTGATAAGATAAAAGCTTTTGGTTCCCTTTGGTTTGAGATAAGTTCTCGGGGTGGATTAACATATTGAGGGTGTACTGTACACGGTTTTCCCACACGTACCACGCCCCATATGCTTGAATTTTGTCCTGATATGCACGCGTGTTTATAAATGATGTGTCTCCCTAACTAGAAAATGTCTTGTGCGGAATCCAAGACGACTTGTCTTTATTGAATAATTCAATATTCAGCAGAAGCGCTATTCTGAAGAAACAGACAATTGGTCAATAGAATGCAGCGTCAAGTAACCACGTACATTCTTGTCCCGGCGTTTCAACTCGGAATAAATAAACACAAGGATAAGAAACACCTCATCGTCGGAGAGGGCGTCGCGGCTGAGGTACAATGTTGGTGGCTCAACTTTACCAAAAAGTTGCGGTCGGTAAGGGACGGTGAAGCTGGCCAAAGTTTGGACCTTTTCGGGATCGTTGTAGCCCCGATTAGCCTGTGTCAAGAATATGGTCCAAGTTCTGATAGTTGGTGAAGACTCCAGAAGGACGCACAGTCCACTCCCCACTGTGATATTTAACCTTGTATGTATTTCGGTGCTCTGACCAACACCAAACTCGTGCTCTGGAAGCGAGAAATTTCAGCGGCATTTATGTTATATAAACCCGAATAGCCTTGATTGCCTTCGATGTACCTTGCGAAAAACCTCCCTTGATGTTTCTTGACCTCCGTAAAGCGTTTTTTGTGACCATACACCTCGATCATTTTGTCCCGCCAATGAATGGCGCCGACGACAACAGGACCGCCTGGGAGGGGATTCGCATCTTGAAGAAGGGTGACCTTGCGGCCCCGAAACCCGGATGTCGTTTTGACGGAATAGAGGGTCGAATTGTCGTACGCGACGCGGACTTGTGCGTTGAGAATGTTGGATTTGTTGTCGAAAATTGCTTCCATTGACGGTGGCGGCTCAAAGGAAGGGAAATAATGGCTCCACGTCTTAACTTGATTGAACGGAAGGCCTGTTGCCCGACGACGGGCGAGTTCGGAACCAGTTTACCGTCAACTTTGTTCCGGTTCACCGAAGATGAGGGTTCCGCTCCAAAGAAGGGAACGATAACGACGGGTATTTGATATCATCGGTTGTAAAGGCGAAAAGCCTGATGTAAACGGCACTGACTCCAGGAAGCTGAAGTCTGAGTACGGAATACTGAGAAGTCGAAGCCTCGAAGGCGGTTTGAGGCCAGCACGTCCGTCATGGTCCATGATGAAGGACCCATCATTGAATATAAGTGGGGATGCCTCCGCAGCAGACCCTATTTCCGAGTATTTAGGCTCGGTCTACTATCATCACCCCACACATCGGACAGGCCCAGCTTTCGGCCACTTCGAATTTCTCGCTCGATTTTAACCCAATCCACAGTAAACTTGCTACAAGACATATAATACATCATATTGTTATTTTAGAAGTGTTTTCTAGGTGTGAAATGCAGTTTGTGGTGAGGAGAAAAAAAGGCAATTGGTCACGCTTTGACAGGCGGGGTTCAAATATGCCACTGTGACATTGTGTGACTGGCCGAAAGCTGGGCCTGTCCGATGTGTGGGGTGATGATAGTATAATGAGACCTGAGCCCGCGAGATCAAAATTCCACTCTAACATTGCGGCAAACGCCGCGTTGGTCATGTTTGTATCTTCAACTCAAATCCGCACGTACCCTCATTCATCGTGAACAGCTCAACAGCTAACGCTTCCTCAGATACCACTGCGAACGCTGCCTTGGCCCCTTAATGCATCACACTTGCCTACCACATCACGGTCGAGCGCGGGTGGCTTCAAACGGCAGCAACTTGAATAATGATGGCAAGTAAGGCTGGGAGGGTGGTGCGCCCGCCTACCAGCCTAGGTGCGTCCTCCAACAACGTTACCATCCTCACACCTTTACTAATATGGTGCTAGATCACCTCATTCAAGTTTTCCATGGCGCTCCCGGTTTAGATGGTGGTGTGACAACGATGACGGGGCCCACCAACTACCTCGTGCTGGCTGGAGCCATGTCAATTGACGTGCGCCAGGCCCTCGCGAGGTATAGAAGTGTTTGTATCCACTGAACCTGTTGTCGATGGGTGCAGCATGCACCTGTGACCGCACTGCAACAGCGCACCCATGACAAGGGGACACTCAAGCACATCTACGCTGACACTGATGGGGATGACCACGACCACCGCGAGTGACGAGTTGGGTGATCAATGCCTAGTGTGGCATCACTCTGCTGCATCGCCTGCCTGTCCTTCACCAACCCCCTTGTCCGGCACCAGGGCAACAGCGACAGCAATGATAACATCAGAAGGGAACACTCTATACTATGAACCTCGCATTCATAGCCTGTGCATCGATTGATCCAAGCGCGCATTTGCAACGTACTGGGTCTGGTGCATCCCAGTGTGGTGTCTCCCTGGGGTGCTGGGAACGTGGTGCTGGGCACGCTGGACAATCAGGCGCAGTGTGGGGTTTCTGTCTCTCATCTGTCACCCATTCCCTTCTCTTTGTTGTCCTCACTATTGTAATTAGGTGATCTCATGGTGTGTCTATCTGTGGTCTGATTCCCGTAGTTCTCGCATAACCATGTGATGGCTGAGAGCAATGTTTATACCTGTTAGGTTGTGTTTTCAAAATCAACCACAGGTCGTCCTCACCCTCGCAAAAAAAATGCAACTAAGCACTCCCTGCTCGTACATTCTACTTGGAATCCTCATCGGTATTCTTTTGCAAATGATGCCAGCTTCTATGCCGAGCATTGGGTTCCCTCTCTTCGGGCTTCAGGGTGTTTCCAGGTGAATTATTATGCCATTTTGATGTCTTCATTTCCCTCATTTGTGCCTCGGTATTAGCAGACAAGATACCTTATTGCCCGCAGATAATGTACCACTGCCTTTTCATGCCGTGAGTAGTCTATCTCGCAGTGTCCTTTGTTCCTGTGCATATGTGCTTCAGGTTGCGATTCATTCACCCTTGGAGGCAGTGGAGCTCATCCCCTTGTCCCCCCTACCTGTGAGTGTTTTGTTTGGATTTGACCATTATTACGATCTCCCATGTGCATCACAGCCCCCTATTTCTTCACCCAGGGTGGAGCTTTTGCTCGGATGCCCCATGTCTGAATCGCAGGTTTATTTTGGAGGCGGTACTATGTGCGTTGCTCATGCTGACTCCTGTTATGTCCCACTAACCTCTAATCTACAGGAAAAACTCTTATTCACAATCTGTGAACCTATGCCCACCACCACCCATGTGTTGTGTGCCTCGACGCTGGCCCCAACAGCCGTCTCTTACCCAATATGGGTGTCTGTCATTTGCCCAAGATGGGTGTCTGTCGTTTGCCCAAGACGGGTGTCCGTTGTTTGCCCGAGATGGGTGTCTGTTGTTTGCCCAAGATGGGCATCTGTCATTTGCCCGAGAGGGGTGTCTGTTGTTTGCCCAAGATGGGTGTCTGTCATTTGCCCAAGATGGGTGTCTGTTGTTTGCCCAAGAGGGGTGTCTGTCGTTTGCCCAAGATGGGTGTCTATCTTCACGCATGTTGTATATGCAAAATGTCTATCATATGTCAATGCAATGCATGAACTTGCGAACTATTTGTTACATGTGGCATTACTCCATTCAGCTCTATGATTGGTTGATTAAATGCTGTGCCATGCTTGGGCATAATATTGCTACTGTATGCCATTCTCTATCTCTCAGTATGCAGCGACATCTCATGTTGTGTCATGACTTTCAAGCATTATTTGCACTTTCTCATTTACCAGTAAAAATCTCAATTTTATGCAAGTCTGGACAAGTACTCTTTCCTTCTGCCTTGATAACTTGTCACACTAGTGGTCTTCGGCTTCCTGTAAGTGTTAATCTATGCTGGCTATTTGTTGTATATGATTTATTATCCTTCAGTGGTAGGCTAACAGTTGCTATAAATGATGTCCAGCGGAAGTATGTAAACTGTCAACTTTTCAAACACATTCTAGTTTGTCATCAGAATTCCAAAGTCAGTGTGCAGTCAATTGATAAGTCTATAGCAAGACCATTGGGAGGGAGCAGATCATATGTATTTCGATCATCTGCTGTACTGCCTTTTTTACAGAAAAATTATGACAATCTTGATTGTGAATCTGTTTTCCATTTTCTTGATCATGTTGAAAATACAGATCTGGAAGCTTTCCCAATTGAACAGTTGTTTGTACACACCAATATTCCATTAATAGATCTTATTCCACATATTCCTGTTAAGATGGTGCATAAAATTGCTCACATTCACAATATATCTATTGGCTCTCATGTTCCCAAGAAGAAACTAGTTACATCTTTCAAAAATCATGACTGTCAAAATTGCAAATCATTTGTGACTGTTTTCTCTGCTACAACAAGTCGAAAATCTAAAGACCGCTTGTGAAAGATGAAACCTAAGCATGTCAAATTGCCTGAACACCAAGATCTTGATCAATCAAATGGAAGCACAAGTTATTACCCATTTCCCCCAGTTCCTCTATCTCAACAGCTTTCACACACTGTTTTGTCAGATTTCAGCAATGCTTGTATGCCAAATAGATTTGAAGAGTCAGGATGTGCTGTTTGTGGAGAGTTGGTACTATTGTGTGAACTAAGTAGGTTGAAAAGTGTAAAAGGAATGCTTAGTATTCTAGAAGCTCCTGGAGTAACAAGAGTTGAATGAAAAAAAGTCACAGAGAAGATTTGAGAATACAAAGGACCTGTTTTAGACTATCAATGTGATAAAATCTGCAATGTGTGTCGAAGCTGTATCAGGAAAGGAAATGTTCCTGAACTTGCCTTAGCAAAAGGGCTTTGGCTTGGCTGTGTTCCAAAGGAACTTGCAGAGCTTCACTTTGTCGAAAAACTGCTTGTTGCTCGCATACGTCACAACTGTTGCTTTGTGCGAGTAGCTTCAGGTATGAGGAAAATGACCTCACATGTAGTTGCTTTTCAGTCACCTATTCCAAAGGTGTATCAGGCACTACCACCACCAGTTGATGAACTTGATGATGTTTTAGCCATTTTATTCACTGGGCCTTGTAAGCCAACAGAAAAAGACTTTGAACGAACACCCCTGCTGGTACGGAGAAATTATGTTGCAAGGGCACTTGAATGGCTGAAGCTCAACCATACTGATTACCATGATTTGGATATATCCTATGAGAATCTTGCTAAATATCCTGAGGATGGACCACCTGTTTCTGTTGAATATCGTCATAGAGAGACAAATAAAGTATCAGAGGGGACAAGTGTATTTGATAATGAACCTGAAGATGGTACAGAACATGGAGACTGTCCTTTTGTTGTTCATGGGCTGGCTGGTGAGGAAATGGATACAAAGACAATTAATTCACTAAAAGGGATTACTTAGGCATCTCAATAGTGGTGGTAAGATGCTGGCAATTGGTCATTCTTCCCAGTATGAATCTATTTACAAGAACCCTGAGCTTTATCCACAAATGTTTCCTTGGTTATTTCCTTATGGAATGGGTGGTATTGGGTCTACATCATTGTCTGGTGCTGAACACAAGTGGCATCTCTTGATGTATCATGATAAACACTTTCAGGCAGGTATATACTTTCCATTTGTTGCCTTTAGCCATGCCCAAGTAAAAGCAAGCACAACTGGTGGTTATCTACTTGCAGGCAAGGCTAAATTCCATGGTATAACCAATCATCTGTTGAGTGTTGACCAAAATGCATTATCTTCATTGGCCAAAAGGCTGTCAGAAGGTGAAGTTGTTAAACCAGTTAGCCAGGAAGAGAAAGACTGTTATCAAATAGTTCGAGACCTTGATCATGTAGGAGCCAAGGTAAGTGGTTCCACTACCAGCAAGAAGTTCATGAGAAATGAAATTTGGTCTTTGATTTCATACTGTGGTGCTCCTTCTTGGTATATCACTTTATCTCCAGCTGATATTAAGCACCCAATCTGTTTGTACTTTGCTGACACAAAAGAGAGGTTTGATCCAAAAATTAGATTGAGTGATGAGAGAATACGTCTCATTGCTAGGAATCTAGTTTCTGGTGCACGTTTCTTTCATTTCATGGTTAGTCTGTTCATAAAGCATGTTTTGGGTGTAAATACAGATCATCCAGGGATATATGGAGAGACTTCAGCTTATGATGGTACAGTTGAGCAACAAGGAAGACTCACTTTGCATCTTCACTTACTACTTTGGATTCGTGGATGCCTTACACCACAGGAGATTCGCAAGTGAATCTTGGATCCCTCCTCAGATTTCCAGAAGAATATGGTACAGTATTTGGAAAGTACACATGTTGGTGAATTTCTTACTGGAACACAGGATGAGGTTCTCAAAAACATTGATGAAGCCTCTCAGTCAGCAAATTATATAGATCCAACACAAGCTTTGCCTGAAGCACCTCCTAAGCTTTGTTCTAAAATGTGTGGGAAATGTCAGCTATGTCATAATTGGAGTCTATGGAAGGTTAATTATGAGACAGTAATAGATGATATTCTGGCAAAATTCAATATACATCACTGTTCTAGCAACAGGAATAAAGATGGTTCTCAAAATAAATTACGTCAATATGTTGGATGCATGGATAACAAGTGGGGGAAATGTAAGGCAAGGTTTCCTTGTCCTATATTTACCGAGACTGAAGTAGACCCTGAAACTGGTGCTCTTAACATGAAAAAGGCAGGGCCAATGATTAACACAGTCACTCCTCTTCTTACTTATTTGGTTCGCTCCAATACAGGTGTAACATCTCTAAAATCAGGAACAGCAATCAAAGGGGTCATTCTTTATGTGTCTGACTACATTACCAAAGTTGCTTTGAAAACACATGTTATATTTGACACTATTCGAGCAATGTTTCAGAAAAATAGTGAGATGATTGGTGGTAGTGAGACTCAAAAAGAGAAAGCACGTAAACTCATGACCAAAATTGTGAACAATCTCAGTGCCAAGATGGAAATTGGTTCACCAATGGCCTGTATGTATCTTTTGTGAAATCCTGACCATTACACAAATTATCAGTTTGCTCCTTTCTATTGGCAGAGCTATGTCCATGAGGCATGACAGGTCTGGAATACTGATGACACTCAGGAGCATATTGAAAAGGTAGCCTTGATCAAACGCAGAGGTTGTATTATAGGATTATCCCCCATTTATGATTATATCTATCGCCCTCTTGAACTGGTAAACATGTGCTTGTATGATTGGGTAAGTCAATGCTCTCGAGAGAAGCTACCTAGGTCCAAATTAGATAAACAAGACTGTAGAAAAGATCTTTCTAGTGTTGTGGAAGAGAGTGACAGTTACAATTCATCTTTTATATCTCAAGATGAAACAATTGTGTCTAATATGGACAACTGCTATCATGACAATGCTGTGTCCACCTATAATTTGAAAGATGAAGAGCTAGGTAATGATAACACAAAACAATGTTTAGTATCAGAGGTGACAAATACACATTCTCCTGTTCGTTTGTTTACCTTTCTTAACTGTCATCCACTTCATAAATCACATGGGACACGTTGTGTAAAAGAAAACAGTACAAAAATTCCCACTTTTATAGGAGCCACTTTACCACAATGTGATCAAGGTGATTGTGAATATTATTGCTCAACCATGCTTACATTGTTTAAACCTTGGCACTCTGGTCATGACTTAAAAACAAAAGAACAATCTTGGGATGAGTCTTTTTTATCCTATGACTTTACTTTGAGACAAAGAGAACTTATGAACAACTTTAATATAAAGTATGAATGTCTTGATGCTCGTGATGACTTTCATGCCCAGCTTCGTAAAGGTTCTGCTGTCTTGCCAAGTTGGATTGAAAGTTCTAACAATGAATTGGATCATGGTAATGATTTAGACCAAGTGGAAGGTGACTACATATTTGAAGATGCCTCTGCAAAGTTATGTGAAGAGCTTGACATTGAATTCAAGGAATTTGGCAAGCGAGAAAAGAAACGTCAACTTGATATGGCAACTATGCGATCAATAATGAACAACACAGGTTGGACTGAGCCTTTATTCAATGAGACATCAGTTGCCCTACCACCACCACCTGAGACAATTCTCACTGGAAGTCAATGGAAAGCCATTGTGCAAAAGAAAAGACAAGATATACTTGAACACCGTGCAGAAAATCTGTCAACTCATATTAACAATGATTCTCTAATGCAACCTTCAAGCCATAACCAAGTGAGAGTTGTTGATAGATCATATCTTGAAGAGTGTTATCATTCAAAAAATTCTATGTTAGAACTAGACAGCATTGTAAATGACTTCAATTTAAATGAAGAACAGAAAAGGACATTTTACATTGTTACACATCATATATCCAATGGCAATTCTGAACAATTGAAAATGCATATTGGTGGTATGGGTGGAACTGGTAAAACACCAGTTTTGAAGGCATTAGTAAAGTTTTTCAAGTCAAGGAATGAAGCTCATCGTTTTGTTATTGTGGCACCTACTGGAACAGCTGCTGCTCTTCTAGCAGGTTCTACATATCACTATATGTTTGGATTAAATGAGAACACTGATGAGCAGATATCAAATAAACAACTTGCTCAATTACGGTCATGACTGCTAGGTGTTGATTACATTTTTTTGATGAAGTTTCAATGTTGTCTTGTCGAGATATATATAGGATTAGTGCAAGGATGGCTAAGATTTTCAATGAAACTGAATTGCCTTGGGGTGGGTTAAACATGATATTTGCAGGGGATTTTGCACAGTTGCCTCCTGCAATTGGACATGAAAATGCTTCTCTCTATAGCAGAACTGTTGGATCTTCTTCAACTAACCACCAAGATCAAGAAGCTGCTATTGGAAAGGCACTGTGGCACCAGGTTACAACTGTGGTAATACTACAAGAAAACATGAGACAAAGACTTCAAACAAAGGAAGATGCACAACTTAGACAGGCACTTACAAATATGCGATATAAAGCTTGTACTGCTGAAGATATTGTATTTTTGAGATCATGAATATCAAGTAATTTGCCTGGTTGCACATCAGTGAAGCATGATAACTTTAGACAAGTGTCAATCATTACTGCTTTAAATATTCACAAAGATGAGATCAATCACTTGGGGTCATTGAGATTTTCTAAAGAGACTGGTCAACCTCTGGTTGATTTTTATTCTGATGATTCAGTAGTTTCCAAAGATAGAAAAAAGGAAAAGTCTCAAGCTGCAACTCACAAGCTCCACACATTATCAGATAATATTCATAAAGTTCTGTGGAATCAGCCTCATAGTTCAAACTCAAAATGCATCCCTGGGAAGCTTTCTTTGTGTATTGGAATGCCTGTCATGATCCGGAATAATAGTGCAACTGAGCTATGCATTACCCGAGGTCAAGAAGGGACTGTGCATAGCTGGCAGTCAGCAAAAGGTCTACAAGGTCAGAGAGTGTTGGATACATTGTTTATAATGTTACTTAACCCTCCACAAGCTGTGAAATTAAATGGACTTCCTGAGAATGTTGTACCAATATCAAAAACAACTGTTACTGTAGACTGTTCACTACCAGATGATTCATCTATTACAATATTACGCACTCAGGTAGAGGTACTTCCCAAATTTTCAATGACAGATTATTCTTCACAAGGGAAGACAAGGCACAATAATCCAGTTGATCTAAATAATAGCCGATCTCATCAATCATATTACACTGCATTATCACGTAGTGCTTCTGCACTAGGTACTGTCATTTTACAAGGATTTGATGCCAGAAAGATAACAGGTGGTGCATCTGGTGCTTTACGTCAGGAATTCCGTGAACTGGAAATTTTAGATGAAATAGTTAGATTGAGATATAAAGGCAAGTTACCAAGTTCTGTTACTGGTGATCGCAGAAATTCTCTGATAGATTCCTTTAGATTGTGGAAAGGTAAGCATTATGTTCCAGAAAATGTGCACAAGGCAAGTCGATGGAATATGTCTGATCCATATATTCCTGGTCAAGAGGATAATATTCAATGGCAAGTTCTAGGAAAAAGGCAA
Source organism: Hygrocybe punicea (assembly GCA_963556145.1). NCBI lineage: Eukaryota > Fungi > Basidiomycota > Agaricomycetes > Agaricales > Hygrophoraceae > Hygrocybe > Hygrocybe punicea. The sequence continues at coordinate 5,661,017 of OY744469.1, forward strand.
AAAGTCCAAAAAGATGTTAATTTCAAGTCAAAATATGTCCCTGCTTGTGGAAGTTCACCAACATTGTTTTGTCAAAATTCTACTACTAAGAGAAAAATAAGTGGATCTTCAGTTGCCCCTCAGAGGAAGAAGTTGAAAACAAACCATATTATTGATGCTTTATTGACCCCTATGAACATTCCTGTTGGTACACTCTGGAGCAACAATAGCTGTGCATATGACTCTATAATATCTATTTTATTTAACATCTGGCAGGATAATAACATTGCTTGTTCTAATTCTTTTGGAATTTTAAATTCTAAATTTCTTGGTGTCTTGGTAGCTGGATTTTCAAGATTTTCTGATGGTGAATGCTCTTTAGAAGAAGTGCGTGATCATCTAAGGCACTCTCTGTGTCAGCATTCACTGAATAACTTCCCATGGGGAGCATTTACAAGTGTTAATACTTTATTGGATACACTCCTACAAACTGAAATCCCCATTCTTTCATCTTGTATTTCTTGCCCTCAACATCATCCGGTACCTAGACAGCGGGAAGCAGCATACAATTGCCTTATAGATGTTGGAAGAATTGACTTTGAATCTAATCAAGATGAAATTGATCTCTTTGTAATTTCTCTTGCATCAAAGTGTACTATCTGTAATGACTTCCTACTTCGAAATTTCACTTTTGTAAATGCCCCTCAGTTACTTGCATTTGCTACATCTGCTTTTACAACCACTGTAGATCATAATTTGGTAGTCACAGTTAAAGGGGAAACAGATCCAAAAAAATATTGTCTGAGAGGTGTCATATATCATGGAAGTGATCACTTCACATCTCATATTATTAGTGTGACAGGTCAGGTTTGGTTTCATGATGGTATCACTACAGGGAGATCCACAGAGTATGAAGGAATGTTGGAAGATATTGTTTTAAATATCTGCAGGTCCAAAAGGCCTTGTCTTTTGATATATGTTCTTATATAGATGATTTATGAATATTCTCATAGGCCACTTGTAATAATCAATTTTCCTTCATCAAATGTAGAAATACTCTTATGGTTTCTTAGTCAATATATTTAAATCAAGCTAAGGGCAGTTCTGACAAAGTCTGTATAGATTCATTTGATTTGAGAGGACGAGGACATGCCGTGCAAAGCAACGGCCCTCTAGCACAAGTTAGGTTCGGACAAAATTTCTCAAATTTGGCCCAAAAGGTCCAGATAAAATCAGGCATTTGGACAAATTTCGGGATTTGGGGCAAACTATTGCGCAGGCATTCACAAATCCCAAAAAAGTCCGGATGATCACCGAAGGCCGAGATTTTGTCCAGATTGTATGTGGAGGCTCTCTACAGATTAGTGTTGCCATGGTCCGGTCTGGTCCGGTTACGGTTAACAACAGTTAACCCAAATATGGCTATTCAAACCGGACCAGACCGTTGGGACTGCAGTTAACCGTGGTTAACCATCCCAAAAAGGCAGTTTGGGGCCACGTCAACCGCAATTACAAGAACGCTGCGACGATGACTCGACGATGATGACGGTAACCACTGGCAAGGCCGGAGAAGTGGTGTGCCCATTCTCTGGCCCCGGTATGTCCCCCTGCTGTCTGTTCTTCATGTTAAACCAACTTTCTAACCACTCCCCACTCTTGTCCAGAATGCCAGCGGGTTCAGCAAGGGTAGAAGCCTTCAGTGCCCAGAACAACAGCAGTGTCATGCACCCGACCTAATTTGACGATTGAAGCACCGGGAATCCAGGATTGCGTCCGAGGGGGCGGCTACCACTGCATACCCGGGAAACCATCAACCGCCTCGAAAACACGAACGTGGGATGGGAGACCCGCGCTGACACCTTAAATGAGGGGGTGAGATTCCCAGCACCCTGAATGATAACGACAATGCCCAGTGCACACGTTAATGTGCCCCAGTGCCGTGACATCGTGTCTGAGGGGGAGAGACGGCGGTTGTCCATCCCAGGCGCCAACAACGCGAACGCGGGATGGGAGACCCACGCGAACACCCTAAACGAGGGGGTGAGATTCCCAGCACCCCGAACGATGACGACAGTGCCCAGCGCACGCATTAATGTGCCCCAGCGCCGTGACATTGTGTCTGAGGGAGCAATAACCATCCGAGGTTCGCGCAACACCACCATCTTCGAAGTAGAAACGCTGACAGACTCGACAGTCGTGAATGCGAGCAATCTCTCCCTTACCACGGCGGTTGCCTGTCCCAGGTGCCAACAACACGAACGCGGGATGGGAGACCCACGCAAACACCCTAAATGAGGGGGTGAGATTCCCAGCACCCCGAACGATGATGACAATGCCCAGCGCATGCGTTAATGTTCCCCAGCGCCGTGACATCGTGTTCGAGGGGGAGAGATGGCAGTTTCCTGTCCCAAGTGCCAATGTGGGATGGGAGACCCACGCCGACACCCTAAACGAGGGGGCAAGATTCCCAGCACCCGAACGATGACGACAATGCCCAGCGCATGTGTCAATGTGCCCCAGTGCTGTGACATCATGTCCGAGGGGGAGAGACAGCGGTTGCCCGTCCCAGGCGCCAACAACTGCTTCTCGAACGCGGACGCAGGCCAACTGACCCACGTTGGAGTGGTACCGAGGTACCACTCTGGGGGCTCACGCAGGACTCGAGAGGAAGTCGACTGGATAGGATGGATGGACTGACTACTACATCAGGAAGGCTACTAACTAGGTCAACTGTGGGAGCTCAGTCACGTGACTGGCCAGGTCCCACTACTCCAACGTACAATGCCAACGAGGGAGTGATGATGCCGAGTGAGAGGCAGCGAGCCAGGAGTGCCCAATGCAGAACCAACGCCAAGCCCGGAAGGGCATTCGGGTGAACAATGACACCCTGACGCCCTCGTCTATGATCGCAGGGCAATCAAGCCTGAAAGAGATGGGCCATTCCCTGATGACAAGACAAGCCCAGGGCGATGACCACAGCCGTGGGATGAGGGCACACATGAACACGACAGAGGAGAACGTCGACAGAAGCAGGAGAACAATGCATCGGACAAGGGAAGAAAACACTACCGCCCTGATAACTAGTGCGTTCATTCTTTTCATTCATATATTATTGTTACACTACTGATTACTACCAATCCCCAGCCACTACTCCACTCTCACCTTCATGTGCGGCAGCAACACGGCAGCAGCGGCAGCACCAGCACCAGCAGCCATAGCACGACGAAGAAGGCAACAACAACGGTGAGGACGGGGATGAGGACGGGGACCGCAACGATCGCAGGGACCAGAATGATCATGGGGACAGCGATGAGGGACAGACAAGGACGACGACATAACAGGGCTGGGAAGGGGACAATGGGGACAGGGATGGGCACAACGAGAACAGGGATGGGCACAACGAGGATGGGGATGGGGACAACGAGGACGGGATCTCAACTCCTTGCCCTGTAATGCAAATGTGACCGGGACAGTGACAATGAGGACAACGAGACAATGAGGACGGGGACAAGGACATGAGCCGATGGGGAAGATGGGGACTGGATCGCCTAGGACAATGAAGACGGGATGACGAAAATGACCATGGGAACGACGACGGAGATGAGGATGGGGATGGAGGACGAGGGCAGAAAGGCGAATGAACATGCTCCCTGCCTCCCCTCCCCCCTGCCTCCTGCTCCTGCTCCTGTTCCCCTCCCTCCCCATTCTCCCCTCCTCCTCGGCTTGCTTGTGCGTTGTACGGGCTTGTGACAAGTTTGAGGAAGTCATTGGGAAGCTGAACCGTGATTCAGTCAACGATGGTTTGGTTAGAAGAAGGATGGGTCTGTTGTGACTGATCTGGGTGACATGACATATGAGAAGATGGTATTGAGGACAAGGTTAATGTTTGTGATGCACGAGAAGAGGTGGATGGATGTCTGGTTGAGGAGCTTAATGGGGGATTGGTTGAGAAGGGTGGAGGAGTGTTTTGCGGGTGTCAATGGGAGCGGTAGCAAACCATCGCTGTTGCAGAGCTTTGCGTCTCCCGATGATCCTTTACATTTCACAGAGGACTTTTTCAAGGCATATCCATTGGCAACAAAGCAACTACTAGCTTCCAAGGACAAGGCTTACTTTTGATGATATCCCAAAGGCTGGGACAGAAGCCCGTTCCCTTCATCCCTGTATTGGATGCCAACTTTGAGGTTTGGTTCAAGAAGGTGAGGTTGTGTCACCAACATTTTTTTCGTTTCCTTGCTCAAGTTGGTTCACAGGATTCCCTGTGGGCGGCAGAGGATATTGAAGCCATCTTCGACCAGGACCCCCAGGGCTTATGTATCCTGCAAGGACCAGTCGCAGTGAAGAACTCGAAGGTTAAGGATGAACCTATAAAAAACCTTCTTGGGAACATCAATGCCTATCTTATCCGCCAGCTTCTTGAGTGTCGGTATGGGGGTGACGAATCTAAAATTCCCACCATGGACTACCTTAGCCCCAAGCCTGTTGTGTCTTCTCAGGAAGTAGTCTCCTTGGGTGTCGAGCGGGAGGTAGCTGAGGGTGTAGTAAGCTATAGTCTGGGTAAGGATATTCCTGATGCCTCATTGTGGCTGGAGATATTAGCGGGCTCTGAGCTCAGCTGGCTGCGGGCTCTCCTTACCTTGACAACCATTGTCCAGGGACATTCATACATCGATAACCCAATTCGGCTTCTTCTTGCACCTCGACCCCTGCAGAAGGTTGTCGTCACTTCCTTGGATTCATCGCCACGATCTGTGACGCTTTATGGCGCTGCTCGTTTGTACAGCAAACACAAACCCGCCTTCAAGGCGGCCGAAATTCGCTATCAGCCTACCTCGAAGTTGATTGATGTGATCATATCTGAAGATTGTCGTGACGTATCAGTACCCCTTCACTTACAATTCGCCTATAAACCTTCTATGGGCTCGGCTACAATCCACGAGATCGCAGAGGGCCATAACTTACGGATCAAGGAGTTCTACTGGAAACTATGGTATGGTGATGATGCTGTTCTCCCAGACATCGACATCCGCGATACATTCACCGGTCTGGAGATCACGATTGACGTGGCATCAGTGCAAAAATTCTGTGCTGTCATGGGCAACCAAGATGAATCTTTCAAGATGGTGAGGAATATGGAGGTCAAGGCGCCGATGGACTTTGCCATTGTAACTGGTTGACAGGTAAAAGAGATGGCCTTCAATATTCTCGGCTTGATGCATCCGCTCCTGTTCAGTATCACCCAGGTCGAGCCCATTTGGGTGGATCTTAATGATGGTATGGATCGTCTGCCCAACCTAGCCGACATCACCGCTCGCATTCGAATAAAAAAGAGTGAACTTCTGCGTGCAATTGCTCGTGATAATTCTGCTGATTTCCAGGTCATCCATGGAATTGAAGTGGAATGATTGCTTCAGACGGTTGATGTAATTCCTCGAGCCAATTTCTGATTCAACTTCCCTTCCCTCGAAACAGTGGAGCGGTAGCACACTCTTGCTGTTCCAAATTCCAGAATCTCAATAGAGCTAGGGCAACATTTGGAGAACATACAATGTACACTTTTACAATTTATCAACCAAACTAGAAATAAAGGAAGTAATATCATCTGGAACTTGCTTCTGCATCTCCCCATATATCTCCAGTTCCTGAAGCTCCTGTCCCCAATCCATACCATCAGTGAAATTAAGACCTCTACCTTGTCGAATAGAATACTTCAACAGCTGCAAGCCTTCCATAAGTTCAGGTGAAATACGACTTCGCCGAGCTGTCACAGTTTCTTTGCTTGAAGAAAATACACGCTCACAAGGCACTGCTGATGCTTGTATTGGCAGAATATCCATTGCAAGGCCAAAAACACCTGGAAAACGCAGTTGATTTTCCTTGATACATTGTTGTCAAATAGCTAGCAATTATGAAAAAAAATGCCACATGCCTGCCAAAATAGCAAACTCCCTGTTGCTGGTCGATCATCATGAAGATATGCATTACCTTCAATTTCAGCAGACTGCTGTGGTGTTAGGCGATGTGGATGACAGTTGAGTCTCAGAATATCTCTTGCTGTGGGACGATGAGGTGCTGTGTTCACTGCTGCAGGTGCATCAGTTCTTGCAGCAGCAGTGGCAATGGCAGCAGCATGATATGGGCGAAGCTGGGAAAAATAAATGAGAATGAGTGAAATAAATATCATAGGAACCTACAGCCTCAATAAATATATCTCTGGCCCACTCAACTCGCTCAGGCATATGCTCTTCAAACCAAGACAATTTGATGGAAGGATCAAGAACTGGAAAAAACAAATAATCAATACCTAATACAAAAAGAACAAAAAAATGACAAACTCATTGCCAGGGTATAAGCTGGAACCAAGTCAGTTCGTTGACTATAAGACTCAAGTTTGTCAAGGCCAGCTTGAACAATTTCAGCTGTCTCTGGATAGTCATCTTGATGTGCTTTCCAAATATCAATAATCGCTTCAAATGCTGGTATGGCATGACATAAGGTTGGCGTCTTTTCATGGGATATAATTTGTTGGAAAGCATGTGGAACCTAACAAACTGCATTTGAGTAGTGTATAGAGCTCTATTGTTGGAGACACCAACCTGGAGAATGATTTGAAATGCTTGAAGACCTTCCCAGTCCTGCTCAGTAAGTTGAAATTTTTGTAGACTAGAAAACTCTCGATTTTCAAGAAAGATATCAAGAACCTAAATATTTGTCAACAATCAAATCAGACACTTGAATACTATAAGTACTTCTTGTAAATCAATTGCTCTTTCAATCATCAGTAATGTTGATGACCATCGAACCTCCATATCACGCAAAAGTTGGAGTTCTGGCCTCTCTAGTCATTCAAACACAGATGAAAAATGCTGCTGGCAAATTGTTGATGACCTGATCTGTGTTCAAGAGCAGAAATTAAGTTAAGACTTCCAAGATAAGTCAGCACATACAGCACAAATCAGAGATCACACTGTTGCAATAGGATCTCGTTCCAGGTTGTCCATCATGTCTCCAGTTGAAGGAATGTAATCATCAGCATCTTCTTTTGCATAATCCAGATTAGTAATGGCTGATAAAACTGCTTGGCACGTGAGATTGACAATATGTGGAAAGCATCTAGAATCCAACACAATAAGTACTAGTTACAATCCTAGAATGTTACATACCTAACTCTTCGTTTTGTTCGGTCAAATGGAATCTTGCGACGGTGGAGTTCACACTCCAGAGTTACCATTAATGTATCATTATTTGATGCATTGTCAAGTGTTACCCATCCAATCTGGAAGATATTCATAATAGGAATAATTAAAATCAACAGCACACACCTTCTCAGTAATCTTGAGACGGTCAGTGACATGAAGGAACACATGTGCAAGATGCTCACCATCATGTCTTCCTGGCACACGGTGAAACACCACCAGATCGGCATGCAATTTGAGAATATGTTGGGGACCATTGTTGGTTTCTCCAGTGCGTGCTTGAATCCAATGTGCCGTAACAGCCATGAAGGGTGTTCGATTTGGATCACTCCGCATATCAGTGGTGAAAGATATCTTCCCCACAGATTTCTGTTCATCAATAAGCAAGCATACAATGCAATGAAAAATAATTGAGTAACCTGCATGACCACAGATAGCTGATCAAGATGTTCCTCAACCGACTCTTCAATACGAGTACGAATTGTTGTTCTACCTGGAATATCTGAGTCTTTTAGCTCCTGACGAAGCATTAGAAAAATTGCCCAGAGTCGGGGGGATTCAATTATATTGATTGACTAAATAAACCTCTTGTCAATGTGCATCACAATATATATCATCCCATACCTGATCATCACCCACAATAAACTCAACAATTGCATCAACGAACCCCGCATTCGAGTATGGTTGTCGATCAGGGGCACGGGAAGCTGTTGGTTGACCACGAGCCTTTCAATATTCATCCACAGCTTTCTGGACAGTCTTTGCTTGGATCTTGATGTTGAGATTGTCACATCCTGAGACCCACAGATTGAGGTGTTCCTCAGCAAGGTGTCGATGAAGCGTGCTCGTAGCACTGCTGGCACCAAACTTGGTGATCTTGTGAGCAGGCTTCATCGTTGCAATATGTCTACCAGGCAATTAAGTTTCACATCATCAAAATACATCATGTTGAAATACAAACTGGCAGAATTGGCAACACCTCTGGCTGCCTTGCTTCTCATAAAAGGTCCACACATCTGATGCAGCATAGCGATTCTTGTTCCCTGCAGGACCTCCAGAAGACATGCGATGTTGTGCGTGGGAAGGTGGACCTGCATTTTGTGATTCTCCACTGTCAGACTTGGAGTTGCTCAACTCGGACTTTGAGCTTGAGCCAATTGATGCTAGCGGGGGTGTGGCATTCTCTAGATCAAAGAGAGGAAGAGGAGTTGGCATAGTGGAAGTAGATGGTTGATTAGATGCATGAAGGATAGGAGGAGCCAGCATCAATGAAGTAGATGGCTGATTCATTGGATGGAAGAGAGGAGGGGCCAGCGTCACCAAAGTTGACAGTTGATTGACCGAGAACACATCATCGGCTCCATCACTCGATGGGCTTGGTATATTAAAAGCAACTTGTCGTACAGGTACAGGGCTTTCTGGAATTTGTCGGCCCTGGAGCAGTGTTTTTTTCCTCACTTGAACAAGGTGGGGTTGAGGGGGAGTAGGGCTGTATAAGAGTCCAATGGCTGTGGCTACATTCAATGGATCTTTGGCTTTATGGGATACAGCCCTTTGTCGTTGGGACGTGAGGACCACAGGTGACATTGGTTGCCGGGTGGGAGTTGCAGCATTAACATCATATTGTACGGGAAACTCGGGGTCCACTTCGACAGCCTTCACCTTTCCTTTACCTCTCCGCGACTTCCTGGGAGCAACCTCATCCAGTTCATGCACAAAGCCTAACAGCTGATACGTCAATGGTATTACAGTTTGATGAGGTACATACCTTCAATTTGAAAACTTGATTGAACGGCACCAGTTGCAAACTTTGTGGTGTCTTCATTCTTACATCGTGGTGGCATGCTAACAAGGAAGCATGAGCTCAGGTGATGAAACGGAAATCAGAGAACTTACTTCAATTGACGGTTCGAATGGGTATTTGGTGGGGGGGAGTACTCAGGGAGACCAGCACTGAAGGGAGAGGGCAGATCAACAGTGAGAAACAGTTTCTGAGGGAGGGAAATGGCACTCACAGGAGGGAGAGCAGTGGCACGCACACATGGGAGGCAGAGAGGGGACACAAGGGGGGTATGACAATGGTGGCAGTGGTGGAGCCTCGAGAAGGTGGGGGATGGCACTAAAGTGAGGGTGATGGCTTGAAACCGGAAGGGAGTGCTCAGGGAGACTGGCACTGGACAGAGACGGCAGGTTGGTAAGAAATGGTTTGGAGGGGGGAAATGGCGCTCACAGGAGGGAACCGCTCAATGGAGAGATGGTGAGCTCTCAAAAGGGGGTTAAGACGATGGTGGCGGAGCCTTGAGTAAGTCGGGGGACGGCACTAAATGGAGGGTGACAGCCTGGGACTGAGGGGGAGCCTGCACTGGAGGGAGAAGGTAGGTTGACGAGGAGAAACAGTTTCCAAGAAAGGGAAACGGCACTGAGCCACTCAAGGGAGGAGGCAGAGAGGGCTCTCAAGGGAAGGTGGAGCCTCGAGAAGGTGGGGGGATGGCGCTAAATGGAGGGTGACAGCTTGGGACCAGGATGGAAGTGCTCAGGGAGACTGGCACTGGACAGGTAACCGCAGGTTGAGGGTAAGAAATGGTCTGGAGGGGGGAAATGGCACTCACAGGAGGGAACCGCTCAAGGGAGAGATGGTGAGCTCTCAAAGGGGGTTGAGACGACAGTGGCGGAGCCTCGAGCAAGTCAAGGAATGGTGTTAAATGGAGGGTGACGAGGGGGAGCCTGCACTGGAGGGAGAGGGCAGGTTAATGGGGAGAAAAAGTTTCCGAGGAAGAAAACGGCACTTACAGGAGGGAGATACTCAAGTAGTGTTGCCGTAGTTCGGTTCCGAACCTAGCCGAACCCGGTTCAAACCCCGAACCGAACCCTAAGTTCGGTCTAAGTTCAGCCAAGTGCTGAACCGGACCGCGGGTTCAGTTCCAGGTTTCAAGGCCTGCCGGATTTCCTGAACAGCTCCAAACCGCGTTCAAACCGCGAACGCGGATATTTTTAAGGTATTGAAATCATTTGTTTTTCGTATTTCTTTACTTACTATTTCGTGTTAAACAGCATCATGTGACCGGCCGTGACCTTTCACGCAACACAGCAACATCAACGTGGGTTGAACACAACACAATTTGTGTTGTGTTCATCAAGGTATGTTTCGATTTTTTCTTAACTTTACTAATGTTATTTGCGACAGGCAACTCGACCACGACCACATCACGACCACACCCACCTTGGCACAAGTTGAATGCCAACGCCAACGCAATGCCAAGGGACGCGGGACAGCAGCAACACCACCACCACCACCACCACCACCACCACCAGTGGCGGCAACAGCAACAGCAACAGCAACGGCAATGGCAACCAGGCAACGACAACGGCAATGGCCAGCAGCAGCAGCAACAGCAGAAGCAGCAGCAACAGCGGAAGCAGCAGCGCCGGCAGCAATGGCAGCAGCAGCAGCGGCAACAGCAAAAGCCATCCAACGGCAACGACAACCACGACGGCCAGCAGCAGCAGCAGCAGCAACAGCGGCAGCAGCAATGGCAGCAATGGCAGCAGCAGCAACGGCAGCAACGGCGGCAGCAGCAGCAGCAGCAACGGCCACGACAGCAGCAGCAGCAGCAGTGGCAGCAGCAATGGCGATGGCAGCAGCAGCAGCGCCAGCAGCGGCAGCAACAGCAGCAGTGGCAGCAGCGCCAGACGGCTCCCCCGCAGCCCAACTACCTCGTGAAGTGCAGCGCCGTATCAATTGATACGTGCCTGCCATTCACAAGGAGAACAGAGCTCATGGGGTGAGCCCACCTCGGTCCGGGGTTCAGACCGCATCTGAACCCAGACTGAATGCGGAGAGACGGTTCGATGCCATCTGGGTTCCGGTTTGGCGCAGGGCCAAACCGGACCCGAAGTTCGGTTCACGGTTCCGCCAAAAAGGGTCGGAACCGGACCGAACTGAACTTCGGCAACACTATACTCAAGGGAGAGTGATGGCGTTCATGGGAGGTGAAGAGGGCTCTCAAGGGGGTAAGACGACAGTGGCAGCGAGCCTCGAGAAGGTGGGGGGACGGCACTAAACAGATGGTGACAGCTTGGAAGTTGGGACCAAAATGGAAGCTCAGGGAGCCTGCACTGGAGAGAGAGGAAGTCAGGTTCTTTAAACTTGAAGGACAGAACCAGCAGACCACACTCATGGTATGAAGATGGGAGCCTCGAGAGGGTGCAAGGTAGCGTGACAGGGAGGAAGGGAGACGGCTGATGCTTGAAGCTTGAAGGACAAAGATGGCGAGCGTGTGACAGAGGAGCATTGAGAAAGTTAGAGACGTCGTTGAGGAGATGGTGATGGTGATGTGGGGAGCAAACTGTGGGTCGTGGGACTTGTGGGAGCCCTATGCCCACAAATTGCCTAATTTGGAACTTTGAACCAGTCGGTCCACGGTTAACCGCAGTCTGGGACCATAACCGGACCGTTACCAATGGTTTGGTTAAATTTCGGTCCGGTCCGAACGGTCTGCGGTCTTTAACCAGACCGTGGCAACACTACTACAGATGCCAGACAAAAGTTTTGAGTGTCACATGACTTGCATTCGATGTGTCTTCTCATTTGTTGACACGTTTTTCTTTCCCACTCTATTCAATCATGCCCAAGGACGTTGGAGATCAGAACATCACACCTGGTGTTCGAGCAGCCATCGTTCTTATGAAGCAACAGGGCATTTCCACAACCATAATTGCTCAGACATTTGATTGCTCGACCTCTACTGTGAGGAGACTTTATTCTCAATATTGTCATTGCGGTCACCATGAAGACTTGCCCCAGTCAGGTTGGCCAAAGAAGGTTGACGAGAGGACATTCCATCACCTGAAAAGAACCGTTGAGGTGGACAGGCACCAATTGTTACTTGATTTGACCAATTCCATCAATTCTGCTTCCCCAGTCTCGGTTTCAGCAAAAACAGTATGGAGGACAATTCAGTGTATTGGGATGAATTCTCGCATCGCTCGGCACAAGCCATTTCTCAAACTGGCACACAGGGCAGCAAGATTGGCTTGGGCTGAAGCAGCCAGGGCATGGGATGTGGAAGAGTGGACAAGGATCATATGGACAGATGAGTCCTCTGTTGAATTGGGCAAAAATTCACATGTGGTTCGGGTGTGGAGGTACCCTGGAGAGGCCTACAGTGATAACTGCTTGGTTCCGACATTCAAATCTGGTTGAACAAGCGTTATGGTTTGGGGGTGCATTGCGTATAATCAAAAAGGCCCACTCATTTTTATCCTGAAGGACAAGTGGACTTGTCATATCCCATGCAGCTCCGCCGGATTCCGACGAACTCCGCTCCGGACTTTTCCGCCGACTTATCTTATCTTATCTTATCTTATCTTCTCGCGTACGTTATTGTTCTTCTCTTGTTAAATACTATTCTTCCCCATCTCCGTTTACTCCGACCTCCTTTTCTCTTCCTCCCCTTTGTTTACTTGTCACCGTACATAGCAACCTTTTATCCCTTTTATTTTCTTCTGAACTCCGGTCCTCTTTCCGGAGTTCATATTGTCTTCACGTCTCCAAGGACATGACAATTAGTTTACCAAGTATATAAACTAGAACTACAATGTCCTGTAACTCCGTTCAGAAAATCAACTTGAGTTCCTTATTTCTTACCCACTCTCAAACTTAAGGCTTTCCCTTAAGCTCATTAGTTATCTTAGTACTTAGTCCGGAACTCCGGACTAACTCCGCTCTGTCCACGTCTTCTCAATACGACTTAAGGAAGTAGTGAACCTACTTCAAGAGTTGACGTCTCCACTCCTCCGAAGAACTCCGATCCTTCCGGAGTTGCACGCCTCTAACAGTATTTTCTGAACAACTCTTGAGTCGTATTCCCTTTACATTTGATCATGTCTTTCCAAGGCTTCTCCCAACGAAGAACCCCCACACGTTATCGACTTACTCGACCGGCAAACTCCTCATCCCAACGCCCAACGATAACCCCGGTCTCTCCGTTAGAAGAAACTCACACTCCGAGACACGAACCGTTTCCGCGCCCAGTCTTCGAAGAGAACAATCCTCTCGGACCGGGCAATCCTAATCGCGATGACACCAACCTTGCTGAGGCCATCGCTCTTCTAGCCACTACTCTCCGAAACAAAGGAGACGACAAGCAACGCACCAAAGTCCGAGAACCGGACACGTTTGACGCCTCCAATCCGACAAAACTCCGCCCTTTCCTGGTTCAGTGTCAACTGAATTTCAATGATCGACCAACCGCTTTCCAAACGGACGGCGCCAAAGTCAACTTCGCCCTCTCCTACCTCAAAGGGATCGCACTTGCGTGGTTCGAGCCTTACCTTTTGGAGAACCCGGATATCGATACCTATCCGCCGGACTTCATGTCCGATTATGGAGATTTCTGCACGGAGTTGCAGAATAATTTCGGACCTCTGGACCCTAAAGGTAGCGCCGAGAGCGAGTTGGAAAACCTTGTAATGAAGGATAACCAACGAATTGCGAAGTATATCGTCAACTTCAATCGTCTCGCTACGCAGACTGGCTGGGACATCGGTGCCTTACGGCATTCTTTTTACCGAGGACTTCCGGATCGCCTCAAAGATCAACTTGCCCAATCCGAGAAACCAAAGAACCTCTATGAGCTGAAGGATAAGGCTCAACTCCTTGACGCCCGGTATTGGGAACGGAAATCAGAGATTTCCCGCGCTTCGGGATCCTCTTCTGCTAAAGCCTCTACTTCCGAGGCCAAGTCTTCGACCGAAAAAGCTTCCGAGAAGAAGTCCCCTGCCAAAACTACCAACTCCGGTAGTACCTCCTCCACCACTCCGAAAACCCCTCCTGTCTACGCCGATAAGCTAGGCAAGGATGGTAAACTCAAGCCCACAGAACGTCAACGCCGCATCGACAATAAACTCTGCATTATATGCGGGGGAGCCGGACACATGGCCAAGGATTGCACCAAGGCCAAGTATTCGTCCACTCACGTTGCCGCCTGGGCCACCTCCACTTCCTCCGCACCTCCGGTCTCTAGTTCCGATTCTCTAGAGGAGCCGGAAAAATAGAGAGCAGTCTGCATACTCCGGCACAGGATGTAGGCTGCGTTGAACCTGACTGTGCGCTACCGGAAGTAAAACTCAACGCGTCCGCTCTTTCTAACGATTCCTGGACGATTTCTCTTTATCATTCTTCTACGCTTATCGTTACCCTTGTGGATTGTGGATTGACGCATTGTTTCATTGACCCGGAGTTTTGTTCCCTTCACAATCTTCCTATTTTTCCTACTGCTCCGAAACGCCTCCGCTTGTTTGATGGTTCCTCCGGTGGAATCATCGACAAATGTGTATCTATCTCTGTCCGTTTTTCTACTGGTGAAATTCTAATCTTAGAATTTTTGGTCACTCCGTTGGATCCGTCTGTTTCCGCAGTTCTTGGATATAGCTGGCTGGCCAAATACAATCCGTTGATTGACTGGATCGAGCATAGCGTTAAATTCCGTTCTTCTGATTCCGCGCCTCCGTTGTCGACTCCGGTGCCTAGCGACGCACCACTCCCGGACCCTCCAGTACGACCTCCGTCCCCTCCGTCCTCTCCGTCTACTCCGCCCGAACCTCCTTCACCATCCGCTTCGAAGCCTGACATCTCCTTTGTCAGCGCTCAAGCCTTTTTGCGTGGTTGCAAAGTACCCGGCACTCAGGTCTTCCGTATGGAAGTCCGATTACCTGACGCCACCGGTCGCTCTGCAAGCTACGGCCCTCCGGAGTCCTCCGAACCCTCCGTGGACCTTCACAATATCCCTGAAGAGTATCACGAATTCGCTGACGTCTTTAGCAAGATGAAGGCTTGGAACCTCCCTGAACACCGTCCTTACGACCTCAAAATTAATTTAGAGGATGGTGCAAAACCTCCTTTTGGCCCGATTTACTCTATTTCACCCTTAGAACTCGAGACCCTTCGGGAATTCCTTGACAAGAATCTCCGGGCGGGTTTCGTCCGCTCCTCCCGTTCTCCCTGCGGAGCTCCCATTCTTTTCTCTCGGAAGAAAAATGGAAGTCTTCAACTTTGCGTAGATTTCCGAGGACTCAATCGTATCACGAAGAAGGACCGCTATCCTATCCCTCTTACGGCGGACCTTCTCGACGCTCCCCGGACTGTGCGCATTTACACTAAAATCAACCTTAAACACGCCTACCATTTAGTCCGGATTGCCGAAGGTGATGAGTGGAAAACAGCTTTCCGCACTCGCTATGGCTCGTTTGAATGGTTGGTAATTCCGGAAGGTCTTACTAACGCCCCGGCGGCTTTCCAACACTTCGTCAACGATATTTTTTCCGACCTCCTCGACGTCTCTGTCGTTGTTTACCTTGACGACATCCTTATCTATTCCGATGACCCCGCTGATCATGTAGAGCATGTCCGCGAGGTCCTTCGACGACTCCGGAAACACAGCCTCTATGCCAACGCTGAGAAGTGCTCTTTTGGCGTTGACACGGTGGAATACTTGGGTTACATTCTTTCCCCCCAAGGCCTTTCTATGGATCCTGCCAAGGTCCAAACTATCCAGGATTGGCCAGAACCACGGAAGATCAAAGATGTTCAATCCTTCCTTGGATTCACCAATTTTTACCGGCGTTTCATTCCGGACTATTCCTCCATCACTATTCCACTTACCCGGCTCACTCGTAAAGGGTTACAATGGAATTTCGATGGTAAGTGTCGTTCCGCCTTCAATGACTTGAAATCCGCTTTCATTTCCGCCCCAATCCTTTCCCATTGGTCACCTGAGTTTGACACTCTGGTGGAGACTGATGCTTCCGATTACGCCGTTGCTTCCATTCTCTCCGTACGCCATCCTGACGGTGAAATTCATCCGGTTGCTTTCCGGTCTCGTACCCTTTCGGACTCGGAGTTGAACTACAATACCCATGACAAGGAACTCCTTGCCATCTTCGACGCTTTCACTGCCTGGCGGCATTATTTGGAAGGTACTGCTACTCCGGTCGACGTTATCACCGACCACAAGAATTTGGAGTACTTCTCCACCGTCCGCTTACTTACCCGCCGTCAAGCCCGCTGGTCGGAGTTCCTTTCCCGCTTCAACTTTGTTATCCGCTTTCGCCCAGGCAAGCTTGGCACTAAGCCCGATACCCTTACTTGACGCTGGGACGTCTACGCTAAAGGGGGAGATAGCGACTACGCCAAAGCCAATCCTCACAATTTCCGCCCTGTTTTTGGGCCGGAACAATTGGCTTCGTCCCTCCGAGTGACTTCCCTCGAAGATGTAGTCCTTGGCGCCGGATTCACCATAGACATCGATTCCCTTCACTCCGATATCATCTCCGGACTACAGGTTGATCCTATTGCCTCCGGACATGTTTCCCGTACCACCTCCGGCCCAGATCCTCGATGGTCTATCGACGATTTAGGTTTTCTATGCCTCGATAATCGTATCTATGTCCCCGATGTCAATGACCTACGACTCCGGATTTTGCGTTCCAAACATGATCATCCTACTGCAGGACACTTCGGGCAAAACAAGACTCTCGAAATCATCCGGCGGGATTACACCTGGCCCGGACTCCGGACTTTTGTGCGTGATTACTGCAAGTCTTGCACAACCTGCGCGAGATCCAAAACCCCTCGGCATCGTCTGTACGGATTGCTTAAGCAGCTCCCTATTCCGGAGAAACCATGGAATTCAATTTCCATGGATTTCATCGAACAACTTCCGGACTCCGAAGGATTTACGGCCATCCTAGTTGTGGTTGACCGTCTTTCCAAGCAAGGGATCTTTATTCCAACTTAAGATACGATTACTTCCCCCCAACTCGCACATCTTTTCCTTATTCACGTTTTTTCTAAGCACGGAGTTCCTAGTCACGTCACCTCCGATAGAGGCACAGAATTTGTTTCCCATTTTTTCCGGTCTCTCGGAAAGGCCCTCGACATGAAACTCCACTTTACCTCCGGTTATCATCCTGAAGGCGATGGCCAAACGGAACGCGTCAATCAAACCCTTGAGCAATATCTCCGCGTTTATTGCAATTATCAGCAAGATAATTGGTCGTCCCTCCTTCCTCTTGCGGAATTTGCTTACAACAACGCTCCAAACGCCACTACCGGAGTTTCTCCTTTCTTTGCCAATAAAGGTTACCACCCTAATCTTTCCGTTCACCCGGAGCGCGACCTCTCCTCCACCCACGCACGAAAATTCGCTGTGGACCTCGATGAGTTACATCAACAACTTCGACAAACCATCTCTGAGGCACAACAATGTTATCAACACTATGCGGACTTGAAGCACGCTCCGCCTCCGGACTTCAAGGTTTCAGATTCCGTCTACGTCAAAGCTGAGCATTTCCGGACTACTAGACCCTCCAAGAAACTTTCTGAGAAGAACTTGGGGCCTTTTGAAGTTATTGCTAAGGCCGGTACTCACTCATATACCCTCCGTCTTCCGGAGGCTCTCCGCTCTGTTCACCCGGTCTATCATGTCTCTCAGCTTGAACCAGCGACTCCGAATACCATTCCTAACCATGTCCAACCTCTGCCTCCTCCGGTCGTTGTCGACGGAGAACCGGAGTTTGAGATCTCCGAAATACTCGATTCCAAGATCGACAACCGCCATCGTGCTTGCAAGCTACTGTACCTTGTACGTTGGGAGGGCTACGAAGGCACTGACAAAGAAACTTCTTGGATCTTGGCCTCCAAACTTGGACATGCTACTGAGCTCGTTTCGGACTTTCACTCCGCTTATCCTTCGAAACCGGGCCCATCCTATTAATTCTGTCTATTTACGATTTTCGCGGACTCTTTTCAAAGTTTCCTCCTTTCCCCAAAAAATCCCCCTCTTCCCACTGCATTTCCGTCTCCTCCAGCGCGATGTCCTTGGACTCCGGAGTGTACTTCCGGAGCTCGTATGAATTATCTCTGAGGAACTCTAAGTTCCTCAGATGGTTGGCCCATTGAGCCGCATGTTCGCGGAGATCCTCCACGGTGTCCCATACCCCCTCACATGCCTCCGCGACCCGTCCCAACATCGCCGTGTTTTCTTCTGTCGCCCGGAGCAGCTTGTGAAGAAGCTGCTCCGTCCTCGTCAGCGGCTTCTTTACCGCGGGCTCCACTCCGCGGTACTCTGATCCGGATTCCTCCTTTTCCTCCTTTGTCTTTTTCTTCTTCACTCCACCCTCTTCACCATCTACCTCGCATCGCGCTTTCCTCTTCTTGCATGCATCGCAACTCCGCGCCTTTCCGGACGCGGGCCACACGCAGTTTTCCCGGCGTTCCGCACACGCCTTGCATTGTATGGCCCTGCTTCTGTAGTCAACTCCGGTCTTTCATTTATGTGCCTTTGCTTACCCGTCTCTTTTTCAGTAGACCCAGTCGTTTTGGTTAACCCGATCGCAGATATAGTTGCAAAAGGTAGGTACACATAGCGCAGTTGCTTGCTGGGGGGGTAGGTTAACCCAAAAGACAGCACTTGCTGGGGAAATGTGGTGTGGTAGGTTGACCCAGGTACAGTTCTTGCTGGTCAAGGGTGGCTGGTTGGGTCAACCTGGTGCCAGCTCTGCCATGGAGTCGGTTAACCCAGGGCAGCTATCCCAGGACGGTTGGGTTGACCCAGGCCCAGCTGTTCAAGCCATGTGGGTTGACCTGGCTGCAGTTATTGTTGCAGCACTGGGTTGACCCCAGTCCAGCTCTTGCTGCAGGCTTGGGTTGACCTAGATGCAGCTTTTGCTGCAGAACTGGGTTGACTAGGGCCCAGCACTTGCTGGAGGGTGGGGTGACTGGGGTCCAGTGATTGCTGCAGCACTGGGTTGACCTGGCCCCAGCTCTTGCTGCAGCACCGGGTCAACCAAGGGCCAGTTATTGCTGCAGGATGGGGTTGACCTGGTCCCAGCTCTTGCTGCAGCACAGGGTCAACCTGGGCCCAGCCATTGCTGCAGCATTGGGTTGACCTGGGCCCAGCTATTGTTGCAGCACTGGGTTGACCCGGGTCCAGCACCTGCTGCAGGGCTTGGGTTGACCAGGATCAGCTATTGCTGCAGCACCAGGTCAACCTGGTCCCAGGTATTGCTGCAGCATTGGGTTGACCCAGGTCCAGCACCTGCTGCAGGGCTTGGGTTGACCAGGATCAGCTATTGCTGCACCACCAGGTCAACCTGGGCCCAGCTATTGCTGCCGCATTGGGTTGACCTGGGCCAGATATTGCTGCAGCATTGGGTCGACCTGGTCCCAGCTCTTGCTGCAGCATTGGGTTGACCTGGCCCCAGCTCTGGCTGCAGAACCGGGTCAACCCAGGGCCAGCTATTGCTGCAGCATTGGGTTGACCTGGTCCCAGCTCTTGCCGCAGCACTGGGTCGACCTGGGCCCAGCTCTTGCTGCAGCATTGGGTCAACCCAGGTCCAGCTCTTGTTGCAGCATTGGGTCAACCCAGGTCCAGCACCTGCTGCAGGGCTTGGGTTGACCAGGATCCAGCTATTGCTGCAGCACTTGGTTGACCCTGGCCCAGCACTTGCTGCAGGGTAGGTTGACCAGGGTCCAGCTATTGCTGCAGCACTGGGTTGACCCAGGTCCAGCACCTGCTGCAGGGCTTGGGTGGACCGGGAGCCAGTGATTGCTGCAGCACTGGGTTGACCTGGCCCCAGCTCTTGCTGCAGCACCGGGTCAACCCAGGGCCAGTTATTGCTGCAGCATTGGTGGACCCAGGTCCAGCACCTGCTGCAGGGCTTGGGTTGACCAGGATCCAGCTATTGCTGCAGCACCAGGTCGACCTGGGCCCAGCTATTGCTGCAACATTGGGTCGACCTGGGCCAGCTATTGCTGCAGGATTGGGTTGACCTGGCCCCAGCTCTTGCTGCAGCACCAGGTCGACCTGGGCCCAGCTATTGCCACAGCATTGGGTTGACCTCGGCCTAGCTATTGCTGCAGCACTGGGTTGACCCAGGTCCAGCACTTGCTGCAGGGCTTGTGTTGACCGGGATCCAGCTATTGCTGCAGCAATGGGTTGACCCAGGTCCAGCACTTGCTGCAGGATAGGTTGCCGGGGGCACAGCTCGTTCTGCAGCATTGGGTTGATCCTGGACCCACTGATGGGGCAGGCTTGGGTTCACTAGGGTCTGGCTAGTGTTCCAGCACTGTGTTGCCATGCCCAGCTTTTGCTGCAGAAAAGGGTTGACCCTGGCCCACCTCTCCCTGCAGCATTGGGTTGACCAGTGTCCAGCTCTTGCTGCAACATGGGCTCATGTCAGTCGACAGGCTTGCATCACATCCCACTTTGCCTGCATGTATTTCATGTTCCAAACATTGACAGAGCTCACACCAGCTCAAGCCAATATTTATTCAGAAACTGCCATATAAAGTAATCAAAAATTTTCAATCTGCACATGACACACATGTACCACATAATATAATTTGAATGCACTTATTCAAAGCACAGGGAATAGCAAAATTAAAAAATTATTATTTTGACAATGCACAATATCTTACTTTTACTATCAGCTATCAGCCATTACAGGAGCTACTTATTCCCAATGACAATCTATGACAAAATCAGAACTTACCCCACTTGGAATATTGTGCTTTTCTATTTAATATTGCTCAATTACCTCACTATTACTTAAAATAGACACATAAATTTAATGATTATTTTATCCAAATACATAATTAAATAGTGAAGGGCAGAAGGCAGGTGAGAGGAAGATAGGTGGGTGTGGAGTCAGAAGAAGGTGGGAGTGGGAGTGGGAGTGGGAAGAAGGTGGGAGTGGGAGTAGAGAAAGGTGGGAGTGGGAGAAGGGGATGGGTGTGGGAGAAGGGGGTGGGAGTGGGAGAAGAGGGAAGGTGGAGGCAGCCGGGAAGGGCAGCAGGGAGAGGGTGAGGGTGATGGAGATGGAGGAGGACTGGGATAGGGAGAGGGAGAGGGAGCAGGGGTGGGATGTACATACCTCTCCTGTTTCCGTCGTCCTCGTCGTCTTCGTCTGCATCTCCGCCGTCCTCGTCCCGTCGTCCTCGTCCGCGTCTCCGCCGTCCTCGTCCCCGTCGTCCCCGTCGCTGTCGTACACGTTCCCGTCGTTCCCGTCGTCGTCGTCATCGTCCTCGTTGTCGTCGTCATCCGCATCTCCGTCCCCGTCGTCGTTCTCGTCGTCACCTGGATGGTTGTCATCGTCCCCCGGATGGTCGTCGTCGTCTCCGTCGTCCTGTCGTCCCGTCGCTATCCTTCTCCGCCCCGTCGTCCCCTCGCCGGCCGTCTGTGACCTCGTCGACTGTCCTCGTCGTTGCTGTCGTGGTTGTCTCGGCCGTCCGTCCTGGTCGTTGGCGCATCCTCGTTTCCGCCATCCTCACGGTGGCCGTTTTCGTCGGCTTCCGTTCTGTTTGCTGGCGCGTTGTGTTCTGCTGTTGGGTGTTCGGAATCGCCTGTTTGGCGTGGGGTAGCTGGAAAAGGTCAACAATTAGTAAAGAACACAAGTTAAAATCAGAAATTTACCTCGGGTGCTCCTCTGCACCCATCTCCCGTTGTTGACGCGTTGTTGAAAACAACGCTTGAACTCGCGCGGGAAAGCCAACCGGCAGTTGCCGATTTCCAAAACGGGTTCGAGTTGCCAAACATGGAAGTGTCGCTGAAGCTTTTGAATCTTCTAGCATGCACAACAATGCATGCATACCCAAAGTGAAATCCTCAAAAGGTGTAAATATGGTATATCTACCCTCATACTAAAATTTGTATTTTATTCGGCCCTGCATCAAGAGCTATTCACAATTTATTCCATTCCTCTGCCAGAATTGGACCCTTAATGATCTAACTTTGTCTTAAAAATCTGAAATTAATCTCAGGAGTACTTTAATGAGTACTCATTGTGGTACACATAAGTGCCTGATTGTTGGTGGACCAGCACCTTTGTTTCAGCCAAGCAAATGCACAGAATTGTGCATTGTGGCTGACCCATCAACCAAGTCCGAACTTCAAGTTCAGCTTTACTTTGAACCTTTCATTTCTTGGCTACAACAGATTCTGGGACCACCAAGTGCCAGGCACTGATCATCAATACAATAGATACTTTACATAGTAGTTTCACAATTATTCTCATATTTTTCAGAGCAATATTGGTAAAGTAGCATTTTAAGGGTCCGAAATTGGCAGGGAGGTATCAATGAATCATGGATATCTCTCTATGTATGCCATAATAAAATACAAAATTTGGGGGGGACGTAGTTAGAGGCTAATTCTATCCCTACGTGGTCTTAAATGTGCTACACAGTTGTTGTGCTCCATGCAATTACACTGAGAAAAGTAAGATCTTGGTTACATATAAGGCAACTCGCGCCCGTTTGGGCAATCGGCAACCTCCGGCGTGGGTTCAAATCGTCGCGTACTCCACGATGCGTCCACGAGAACAGCAACAGCAGCAAAATCAAGTAGAAGGTAAGTAGATTTCTCAAAATTTATTACTATTACTATGCTAGCTAATATTATTGTTTTTATGAAGGACTTTCTCACTGCCGCGCCTGGAATTGACCGCAACACGCATGCCCGCGCCATGTCACGTCAACGCCCAACTGAAGGGCCGAAACGGCGGATGGCAGGCAACGACGAGGACAGAGGCGACGAGGGCACAGACGGCCAGCCGGGGAAGACGACGGGGACGGAGACGGCCAGCGAAGAGACGACAGGACGACGGAGTCAACGACCATCCAGGGATCGACGAGGACGACGACGGGGACGGAGACGGGGACGACGACAACGAGGACGACGTTGGGAACGGGGACAACGGGGACGGGAACGACGGGGACGGCCAGCTAGGGGACGACAGGACGACGCAGACGACGACGACGATCCATCGGACGACGAGGATGACGACGACAACGACGAGGATGACGACGACGAGAGGAATGACGGGAACGGGAACGACAGGGACCGGAACGGCGGGGACGATGGGGACGGGAACGGGAACGGGAACGAGGGGGACGAGGACGGCGGAGACGTAGACGAAGACGACGAGGACAACGGGAACGTATGTACAGTCCACTCTCCTCCCTCTCTCCGTCTCCGTCTCCGTCTCCGTCTCCGTCTCCCTCCCTTCCCTGCTGCCTTCCCACCTTCCCTCTTCTCCCACTCCCACTCCCTTCTCCCACTCCCTTCTCCCACTCCCACCTTCCTCCCACTCCACACCCACCTATCTTCCTCTCACCTGCCTTCTGCCCTTCACTATTTAATTATGTATTTGGATAAAATAATCATTAAATTTATGTGTCTATTTTAAGTAATAGTGAGGTAATTGAGCAATATTAAATAGAAAAGCACAATATTCCAAGTGGGGTAAGTTCTGATTTTGTCATAGATTGTCATTGGGAATAAGTAGCTCCTGTAATGGCTGATAGCTGATAGTAAAAGTAAGATATTGTGCATTGTCAAAATAATAATTTTTTAATTTTGCTATTCCCTGTGCTTTGAATAAGTGCATTCAAATTATATTATGTGGTACATGTGTGTCATGTGCAGATTGAAAATTTTTGATTACTTTATATGGCAGTTTCTGAATAAATATTGGCTTGAGCTGGTGTGAGCTCTGTCAATGTTTGGAACATGAAATACATGCAGGCAAAGTGGGATGTGATGCAAGCCTGTCGACTGACATGAGCCCATGTTGCAGCAAGAGCTGGACACTGGTCAACCCAATGCTGCAGGGAGAGGTGGGCCAGGGTCAACCCTTTTCTGCAGCAAAAGCTGGGCATGGCAACACAGTGCTGGAACACTAGCCAGACCCTAGTGAACCCAAGCCTGCCCCATCAGTGGGTCCAGGATCAACCCAATGCTGCAGAACGAGCTGTGCCCCCGGCAACCTATCCTGCAGCAAGTGCTGGACCTGGGTCAACCCATTGCTGCAGCAATAGCTGGATCCCGGTCAACACAAGCCCTGCAGCAAGTGCTGGACCTGGGTCAACCCAGTGCTGCAGCAATAGCTAGGCCGAGGTCAACCCAATGCTGTGGCAATAGCTGGGCCCAGGTCGACCTGGTGCTGCAGCAAGAGCTGGGGCCAGGTCAACCCAATCCTGCAGCAATAGCTGGCCCAGGTCGACCCAATGTTGCAGCAATAGCTGGGCCCAGGTCGACCTGGTGCTGCAGCAATAGCTGGATCCTGGTCAACCCAAGCCCTGCAGCAGGTGCTGGACCTGGGTCCACCAATGCTGCAGCAATAACTGGCCCTGGGTTGACCCGGTGCTGCAGCAAGAGCTGGGGCCAGGTCAACCCAGTGCTGCAGCAATCACTGGCTCCCGGTCCACCCAAGCCCTGCAGCAGGTGCTGGACCTGGGTCAACCCAGTGCTGCAGCAATAGCTGGACCCTGGTCAACCTACCCTGCAGCAAGTGCTGGGCCAGGGTCAACCAAGTGCTGCAGCAATAGCTGGATCCTGGTCAACCCAAGCCCTGCAGCAGGTGCTGGACCTGGGTTGACCCAATGCTGCAACAAGAGCTGGACCTGGGTTGACCCAATGCTGCAGCAAGAGCTGGGCCCAGGTCGACCCAGTGCTGCGGCAAGAGCTGGGACCAGGTCAACCCAATGCTGCAGCAATAGCTGGCCCTGGGTTGACCCGGTTCTGCAGCCAGAGCTGGGGCCAGGTCAACCCAATGCTGCAGCAAGAGCTGGGACCAGGTCGACCCAATGCTGCAGCAATATCTGGCCCAGGTCAACCCAATGCGGCAGCAATAGCTGGGCCCAGGTTGACCTGGTGGTGCAGCAATAGCTGATCCTGGTCAACCCAAGCCCTGCAGCAGGTGCTGGACCTGGGTCAACCCAATGCTGCAGCAATACCTGGGACCAGGTTGACCTGGTGCTGCAGCAATAGCTGATCCTGGTCAACCCAAGCCCTGCAGCAGGTGCTGGACCCGGGTCAACCCAGTGCTGCAACAATAGCTGGGCCCAGGTCAACCCAATGCTGCAGCAATGGCTGGGCCCAGGTTGACCCTGTGCTGCAGCAAGAGCTGGGACCAGGTCAACCCCATCCTGCAGCAATAACTGGCCCTTGGTTGACCCGGTGCTGCAGCAAGAGCTGGGGCCAGGTCAACCCAGTGCTGCAGCAATCACTGGACCCCAGTCACCCCACCCTCCAGCAAGTGCTGGGCCCTAGTCAACCCAGTTCTGCAGCAAAAGCTGCATCTAGGTCAACCCAAGCCTGCAGCAAGAGCTGGACTGGGGTCAACCCAGTGCTGCAACAATAACTGCAGCCAGGTCAACCCACATGGCTTGAACAGCTGGGCCTGGGTCAACCCAACCGTCCTGGGATAGCTGCCCTGGGTTAACCGACTCCATGGCAGAGCTGGCACCAGGTTGACCCAACCAGCCACCCTTGACCAGCAAGAACTGTACCTGGGTCAACCTACCACACCACATTTCCCCAGCAAGTGCTGTCTTTTGGGTTAACCTACCCCCCCAGCAAGCAACTGCGCTATGTGTACCTACCTTTTGCAACTATATCTGCGATCGGGTTAACCAAAACGACTGGGTCTACTGTCTTTTTCTCTTCCCCTTCTCCGCACTTGAGGGCCCCTCCTCCGCCGCCTCCACTTTCTTTTTCTCCTCCTCCGCCGCCGTTTTCTTCTTTATTTCCTCCTCCACCCTTTTCATCGCCTCCGCCTGGATCTTCTGTCTCCTCTTCCGCTTTCTTCCTCTCGTCCTCTGCTTTTCTCCGTTCTTCTGCCTCCTCTTTCGCCCTCATTTCGGCGAATTCGCGCTCCATCTCCTTGATGCGCGCGGCTATCTCTTGCGAGGACGATAATTGCGAGGACGACATCTTTTGGGTTGTCTCCTGGCCAGGAGTTTGTTTTATACCATAGGCCCTCCGCTTCGAACTCCGCTGCGGTTCTCCCTTTGTTCCACAGGCGTCTCAAGGGTTCGACGCTAAGGGGGAGATACTGTCATATCCCATGCAGCTCCGCCAGATTCCGACGAACTCCGCTCCGGACTTTTCCGCCGACTTATCTTATCTTATCTTATCTTATCTTCTCGCGTACGTTATTGTTCTTCTCTTGTTAAATACTATTCTTCCCCATCTCCGTTTACTCCGACCTCCTTTTCTCTTCCTCCCCTTTGTTTACTTATCACCGTACATAGCAACCTTTTATCCCTTTTATTTTCTTCTGAACTCCGGTCCTCTTTCCGGAGTTCATATTGTCTTCACGTCTCCAAGGACATGACAATTAGTTTACCAAGTATATAAACTAGAACTACAATGTCCTGTAACTCCGTTCAGAAAATCAACTTGAGTTCCTTATTTCTTACCCACTCTCAAACTTAAGGCTTTCCCTTAAGCTCATTAGTTATCTTAGTACTTAGTCCGGAACTCCGGACTAACTCCGCTCCGTCCACGTCTTCTCAATACGACTTAAGGAAGTAGTGAACCTACTTCAAGAGTTGACGTCTCCGCTCTTCCGAAGAACTCCGATCCTTCCGGAGTTGCACGCCTCTAACAGGACTGGACAAGACTATGTGGAGACAGTACTTGCAGGGCCACTATGGGACTTTTATACCCAGGTTTACGACACTTGTGGGGTTGCAAAGGTCATGGAGGATGGTGCTCCGGTTCACAGAAGCAAGGTTGCAAAAAGATTCCATGATACAAACGCACTCGAGACTATTCCTCATCCAGCACAATCTCTGGATCCCAACCCAATCGAGCATGTCTGGAAAATGTTGAAGGTAGCAGTTAACAAGCGGCCAGAGATTCCTCGGAGCATTGACAAATTGAAGGAGGCACTTATCGAGGAATGGGAGAAAATCGACATTGAATTGATCAATCGGCTCATTGAGAGCATGCCAGATCATGTTGACGCAGTCTTGAAGGCACAGGGAGGGTCTACGAGGTATTAGATAGTATGATAATCAGTGTGTGCTGCTGTCGGAGTATTTCTTTTGTTGTTGTAGATACACCGTGTCATGTGATGCTCAAAACTTTTGTCTGGCATCTGTACATAGCACAAAACATGTACTCTAAGCCAATTCATCACCAGACACCTCCATTTCCACCTCTTTTTCAGTCAAGGCCCCCTTCTTAGACCGTGGATATCTATGTAAGACTTGAAGACACTTGACAGCTGCGAGAAGCTGAGATAGGTATCTATTATATCTTGAGAAAGAGTCCTCATCAAGCTCGAGGTGACATTGATCAGGACTCAGGCTGTGAGGTCCGGGTAACAACCATAGCAAGATGTCGGGAGACATGTGTAAATAGGTGTAGGCCTGCAATGCAGCCACCTTCTGGTGGACAGCACGGAACCTCACCGAGAATGCCGGTGGAGTGGTAGCAAGTGCCTAGTCACGTGATGAGGATCCCACGGTTCCTTGTAGATAGTTCCCTGTTTGGTAGTAGTTCCCAATCAAGCCTTCCTCGCCAGCTCCTCAGCAAGACTCTCCAGCTAGCCCTCGGAGAGGTACCTCCGTACCTCGCCACCGGTTCACCCCAAGGTAAGAAATTGCGCCATGAGAGGCAAAATTGGTCCAGACATGGATGATGCCTCAACATTTTTGGGAAATTGGGGCTGGATAAATAATTGGGCATTTTCTGGAATTTGGGACTTTTGGTCCAGATAAAATGAGGCATAGGGTACTTTTTTTCATGAATTTGGTCCGGATGCCGCGCAGGCATCCCCACTTATATTCATGGGTCCTCATGATGACCGCTCCCTCCTATTATGGTCCAATTATCGAGGTTCGAGTTCTCACATAAGAGGGAGAATTTACCGATCTAGGCCCAACTGGACATTGCTCCAAGGAGAATTACCAGATGAATACTGGTAAATTGAGCATTGCCAATGGTTGCCAGTATCAAGTTGTGTTCGAATGTAGGACGTGGAAATCTTCACCACATTTTACATCAGCGTCCACTGGCAGTACCAGTACTGGTTTGAGTTCTCACAGGATAGCTTCAAACTCGACCAAGGGTATGGAATACTAACATCGTGGCGTTATCAGGTTAGTTTGCGCAATGCTGTCTGAATTAATTCAAGTTGGACCAATAGTCACTACATGGTATTACAGCAAGCCTCATGTTCTTCAAGGAGTGTCAAAAAACGGCTCGTGTCGTATGTCTGTGTTGACCAGATGCCTTATAAGGCATCTGGCCAGGACTTATGGTCCAGCCAATGAAAATCAAGGATGCTTTTAGAAATTTCTTCCCAGCCCTGCTCACTACCCTATTGCCCTTTTTTCTAACAATCTTTAATTTTACTATACCTCTGTCTATACATGGTCCACAAGACTCATTCTACTCATGGTGGGTTATGTCCTGGGGCTGGTCAAAAGTCATATGCAGTGTGGAATCCACCAATGCATCCCCTTCTTACACGATGTGTTTCTGGAACACAAAGAACACAAGGAGTGGTCCATCCTTTCTTTGAGCATTACATCAATGCTTCATCAGCAACAAATCTGGATGCAGTGCTGAAGTAGAAGACCCACGCAACCGAATCCAGTTGAGGCGAAGCAACCCTGGGCCTGGGGGATGGTGCGTCAAGTGTGTCGTTAGCTTTGGACAACAACGGTGTGTACATAGCACCATCACACTCAGGTTTCGATACTGGCATTTTCCTCTTGCAGGCATTATGGGACCATCTGCAATGCGAACGCCAGGACGCAGCAGAGGTCCTTGATGATCATTGCTCAGATGGCAACACACTCATCGAGGAAACCTTGCTGGATGATGAAGATGAACCAGAGGAACAGGCGGCACATGTCGCAAATGAGACAGCTGAGGCAGAACCAACCCAAGGTGCTCACCACAAATATTTATACAGCACCCTGAACATGCTCAAGGCACAGATAATCAGACATGCATGTCCTGACTGCTATCGGAGTGGCACCTTTTGGATTCGTCCTCGTGATCCTGTTTTTGCGCTTAACCACATATGGACTACCACAAGTAAATTCTCTCCGATGGAGCTGTATCACCTCCATGTCTTTGTCTGGTTTCCAGACTTCCTTCCTGGTGCACCAAAGGAGTTTAAATGCCCAAAATGCTCTTGCCATTTAATCCATAACGGTGCATACATTTATTCTGGGTTTTTATCATTTCTAATATTTTATAGGCTATAACACAAACCCCATTGCATGGCACATCAGGAATTTGCATGGAGATTACTTCCTCCTAACAAACTGCTTTCATTGTCCTTCCACAGCACTTGCACAAGCTGGCTGCAGGGCATCATTTCAAGGATCTGACCCCACAATTCCAAGTCTCTCACAACTGCCACCTCATGTTCAAATCGTGTTTCCAGGTACGTTGTAGAGACTCAATGTCCCCCTGAGTCTGTACTGTCAATATCTCATGAATCTGGACGAACCCGACACCTCCAAATGACTCACTTTCCAACCCAACGTAACCTGATGTGACATGATGTGATGTGACTAGTGTTGCCTGAACTCAGCTGGTCAGGAAAAGCTGATCCCAGTTCTGATTTTTTGGTGCACAACCAGCTTTCTCACAGGCTGATATTTTGTAGCTAATGGTCTATAGCTACAAAATATCAGCCTGTGAGAAAGCTGGTTGTGCACCAAAAAATCAGAACCGGGATCAGCTTTTCCTGACCAGCCGAGTTGAGTCAACACTAGACATGACCTGATGTATGCCGCTTTGTCATGGCCACTTTTGGACCAAATCCGGCAGCCTCATAAGCCCCAGAGTCCCAATTCTAGGAGACTGATCTCATCGGACTCGATTCCTGACTTTGGACTTGCCTTATATATGCATCCCCTTGTCCTTTCAGAGATATGTATGAATGTTTAGATCTTTTTCTTGGACATTCATTTTCCCCTCCATTTTCCTGTCTTCATTGCATTGCAACCCCCCTCTTCAGATCCCCTTTCCAACTTTCCTTTGTAGTTTCCATCAGCCAAAATAGACATGACTGAAAGTAGACTACCCACTCATGTACTATAAAAACAGTCCCCAATGACTGTACAAGAAAGAGACACCCTTAGTCCCCATTTCCTTACAGTCAGAATCATGTTTTAATCCCTTCAAATGCTTGTCCTTGTAGACCCTTAGATTTTCATAGTTGACCTTGTCGTCTTTATCATTGTTCCATTATTTGTTCATTGTTCCTGACCCAACCCAACCAAACCCGCCGTACCCGATGTCATTGGCATCGTTGGGTTCATTATTATTTATCCGTTTTCAGTTCGTTCATCACTGGGTTCATCATTATTTGTCCAGTTTTACATGGCGGCTTACATTTTTACTTCTATTTCCATTTCTTTACTATTATTCCTGACACTGATTATCCACCATCACTTCTATGCTGACACCCTCAGGTTAGGATTTATATTCCAAAGCCACCCCGAACCCACATCTACAACATAATTTCAAGCCCAATAGTAGCGGATTACTGATTTCCTTGCAGCATATCTCACTGCTAGGAGTGCAATAGATAAGGGCCTCATGGACGTGACACAGGCACTATTCACAGGTCGATTTGGTCCTGATCTGCTTGCTTCATTACTTGCTGAGATGTGCTACTTACATCACTCATAATGCAAGCTCACTTATCTCGCTGCTGCTGCTCAGGTAAATGTGTCAAATATACCACCATTTTCAGAATTTTCTGACAAGAATGCTTATGTGGGAACCTGACCATCAGTTCAGTTTTTCAAGTCTGTCTTTGTGGATTACAGCCAAGCGTTCCCAGCATTTTATGATTGCATTGTTGCATCCTTGCCTGGGACTATCCTCAAAGGTGACCATACATTTAAGGTCAGAATTGTGTTTATGGAACATACCATATCAACTAACCGGCATTTTCTTAGATTATCAAGAATATGGCACATCTTGGTGGTCAGCCAATGCATACGGCATTATACACAGCTCTAAATAAGGATGAACAAGTTCATGGCCAAGGACTTACACTAACAAAGTGTTTATTGCTTGTTAAAGATATGTATGCTGGTATTGCTAAGGGCCTCAAAGATCACAGCCATCCTCTGACAGCTTGGATGTGGACTGATTTTGCCGCAGGTATTTGGAACTTATGTTTTTTTTCATAGGGATATTCTTATGGTGACTTTTCACAGGAGAGCTTTCATTCCACAAACTGGCTACCCTGTCACTCACAGAAAATGTTTCACACATTGATATTGACCCATATATTTATCTCCTGCCCTTGAAATTACCACCAGAACCTTATCACTGTCTCTACTATGAAATAGAGACCACCATTGACATGGCATGCTACAGTATTCTTTTGCTGCTACCTGACAATGATGATTCCCAACTTGTTATTGGCTTTGAGGTCAAATTTAATGTGGATATCCCTGGAATGGGTAGTCAGCAGAAATCTCCTGTGGATGTGATACAGATTGCTTATGGCAATTCAGCATACATTTTCAAGGTAATGTTCTCCTAAAAAATTGATTGTATCAGCTAATGGTGAGAATTGTAAGGTTTCTGCATTTCAGTCGGGGTCCCAAGTGCCAGGGAATCTTTGATCTATCATCACCTCATGCCCACCCAAAGTTTGTTTTTTTGATGGCCTATGTCACTATCTCAACATGATTATTAGATTCGAAAATTCATTTTGGCAGACCTCATGTGACTATGGCAATCTTGGTCATTGAATAAGTGGGTGCCTGTGGAGGTTACAAGCTATATCAATCTTGATGAATTCGCACAACTGAAGGGTCAATCCTCCAGCCCTGCCAAGAGCTTATCACATCTCATGGCCATAGTACTTCAACACCAGTTATCTCCACCAAAGGATCTCCACCAAAGGATCTTCACCACTTATTGTGGTCTACAGGAAGTCTGGCTCAGTCTCAGCAGGATTTTGCTGCACTTGAGGCCTATGCAAGTTGGAAGATCTGGAAGAGCCTATTGTGTCTTTCTCCTGTTGGCCTGACATTGGATAAGCAGAATCTCACCATTGGCCAGCCAATTAGTCTTTATTTTGGGAAGAAGATTGTCGCACATGGTATTACTGTTGAACAACCCCAAAGACTGAATGTTGCCTTGGAGAGTGAGGAGACACGCATGATCAAGAATACACCATCTTGCATTGTTGTCAAAATTCAACATGTTCTCATTCCAGGCCATATTTCCAGCTACCATTTGCAGCCACTTTCCCATCTGTAGACATCTCAGTCCTCATTTTGCCTCATTGCATCTTTATGGTGTGTTCAGACTTGGTCATCTGGACCACCAATAGATATTCCACCACCAATCAATACTTCCCCTGAAATGACAATATCTGCTGAGCCTGCGGCATCTGTGCCTCTCCCCCAAAGCACAATTCACAGTCAGGCCCCATATGACCAGTCCAAGTCTGAGCCTGAGTCTGAGTCTGACTCAGACTTTGGATCACTGGATGCACAGCATGATATTTATTGCAAAAATATCTTGAAGTTGTGTTAAAATTAATCTATGTTACTTTAATGTACCAAAAGCAACAAAATATTGCATAACTTTTATACATTTTCAACAAACATATAATGAACAAATAATGTATTACTTTGTGTCCAGTGGGTGAGTAGCTTCATTCTTTATTTCATAACATTCATTGTGTTTGAAATAATACTTTGCTTAGAACTATGTAGAAATGCCACAATATATTTTCAGAATCTTTCTTCTAATCATGTGTTGAAATAAAATAGATTAATTTTAAGATAACCTTTTCATATTTTTTTATCAAAATATTATACTGTGCATCCCATGGATCAGACTCTGAGTTTTATTTTGAGTACATCTCATCAAGTGCAGGCATGCTGCAAAATATTGTGCCAAAGGTAACACACATTTATAATGTTGTTCTGATGTGTGCTTATGCAGTATAGGTCAACATGGATAGTGTTGCCGTAGTTCGGTTCCGAACCTAGCCGAACCCGGTTCAAACCCCGAACCGAACCCTAAGTTCGGTCTAAGTTCAGCCAAGTGCTGAACCGGACTGCGGGTTCAGTTCCGGGTTTCGAGGCCTGCCGGATTTCCTGAACGGCTCCAAACCGCGTTCATAGTGTATTGCACGGGTACGGGTAAACCCGCGGGTATTGCCGCGGGTACAGCCACAGGTGCGGGTACGGGTACAGCAATTTGTACCCGTACGATTACCCATACCCGCGACGGGTAACCCGTGACATTCAGTCACACGACTGATGCATCGGGTTCAAATGCAACCGCAACAATCCAACCACAACGACCACGACAACAAAATAGAAGACCACGGTGACGAAGACCATGACAACGGCAATGGAGAGCGTGGCCAGGAGGGTGGTGCACCCACCTACCGGCCCCGGTACATATCTAGATTCTACCTACATTGACATTGACTAATTCCATACCTCGCGAACACGCCCTGACGCGTCGACGTCGTTCGCGAGGTGATAGGCACCAAGAAAGATGACGGGGCTCAAGACTCATCCCAGGCCCCCCACATACTGGTCGGCAATGAGCCAGAGTGCCCGAAGACAACCACCCCCATTCACCTTGTGTCCACCAGCCCACGCGTCCACCGGCCCACGCGTCCAATGATGCATCAGCTGGCTTTGTGCCCACCACCCCCGTTCACCTCGCATCCACCAGCCCATGTGTCCACCGGCCCACGCGTCCAACGACGCATCACCCGGCTTTGTGCCCACCCACCAACTCCACTGCACCGGGCCCGCACCCACACCCATTCCACCTCGTGCTCACACGGCATGCGTCAATTGACACATGTCCGGTGTCGCGAGGTCAAAGGGTGTGCATGTCCAGTGTCGCGAGTGTGAGACCCGCGGGTTACCCGCTACGGGTACGGGTACGGGTCAGGTACGGGTAGGAAAAAAAAGACCCGGCACAAAACCCGTACCCGCGGTGATGGGTACGGGTATTCATGGGTATGGGTACAGGTATCCCCAAAAGTACACGGGGGTTACCCGTGCAATACACTACGCGTTCAAACCGCGAACGCGGATATTTTTAAGGTATTGATTTCATTTGTTTTTCATATTTCTTTACTTACTATTTCGTGTTAAACGGCATCATGTGACCAGCCGTGACCTTTCACGCAACACAGCAACTTCAACGCGGGTTGAACACAACACAAATTGTGTTGTGTTCAAAGGTAAGTTTCCATTTTTTTCTTAACTTTACTAATGTTATTTGCGGCAGGCAACTCGACTGCGACCACATCGCAACCACATTGGCACAAGATGAATGCCAACGCCAACACAATGCCAACGGACGCGGGGCAGCCGCAACACCACCACCACCACCACCAGCGGCGGCAACGGCAATGGCAAAGGCAACGGCAACCAGGCAACGACAACGGCAATGGCCAGCAGCAGCAGCAACAGCAGAAGCAGCAGCGCCGGCAGCAACAGCAGCAGCAGCAGCAGCAGCGGCAGCGGCAACAGCCAAAGCCATCCAACATCACCACCAGCGGCAGCAACAACAATGGCAACCACAACTATGACGGCCAGCAGCAGCAGCAATGCCGGCAGCAGCAGCAACAGCAACAGCAGCAATGCCGGCAGCAGCAACGGCAGCAGCAGCAACGGCGGCAGCAGCAACGGCCACGACAGCAGCAGCAGCAGTGGCAGCAGCAACGGCAACAGCAGCAGCAGCAGCGCTGGCAGCAGCAACGGCGACGGCAGCAGCAGCAGCGCCGGCAGCGGCAGCAACGGCAGCAGTGACAGCGGCGGCAGCAGCAGCGCCGGACGGCTCCCCCGCAGCCCAACTACCTCGCGAAGTGTAGCGCCGTATCGATTGATACGTGCCTGCCATTCGCGAGGAGAACAGAGCTCATGGGGTGAGCCCACCTCGGTCCGGGGTTCAGACCGCATCTGAACCCAGACCGAACGCGGAGAAACGGTTCAATGCCGTCTGGGTCCAGGTTTGGCCATGCGCCAAACCGGACCCAAAGTTCAGTTCGCGGTTCTGCCAAAAAGGGTCGGAACCGGACCAAACTGAACTTCGGCAACACTAAACATGGATGATGAGGACCCTGATCCTGAATATTCCCAGCTTGATGACATCATGGCCAGCATCCCACTCAATGATGACTCTGATCTTGTTCAACCGGCAACTGCTACCACCCCACTTCTCACTCGCCTCCTAGATGACATATTCCATCGACTTCTCAAAACACTCTCAAAGACACATTCAGGTTTCAAGCCATTTGCATGTGCATTCAGTGAGGCTTTACTCATTCCTGACAAGAGTGATGAAGATGCTGTCAAAACCTTCTATGCACAACGAAATATTCCATGGAGTGTTGCTCTGAAGTCGAAAGCCCATGCCATCCAATGATGTGTCCATCAGTATTGTCCACATCCAGCCTGACTAGTTCCTGACCTTGAGAAACTCTTTGCAAGCTGGCTGATGTCAAATGCTCAAACTATCCCAATGACAATCCATTCTTCAGTCATGAGTCACACAAAGAAGCTGCAGGGATTTTGCAGGTTGCAGCTTGAGGGCTACTTTCAGATCCACTGGGATTTCCACTATATCACAAACATGGTGTTGACCCACATGGCCTAACGGTTTATTGGTGCATCCGAGGCAATAACCTGGAACACTTCCAGAATGGCATGGTGAAGACATGCAACCATGATACCACGACACTGAAAGACATTGAGGGTGATGCCAATCTGGCAAAGCATCCTGAGCTGGTCCACAATCCCACTAACAATGTGTGGGTATGGGGCAAGGATGTTGGTACGATTCACATGTCCAGGTGGTTGATTTCTGTTCTCTGCTCTTCATATAACCTCTGGCTTCCAGACAGGATGTGTACTGCTGCAATCAATCCAGGAACCAATGACCTGAGGAGTAATCTTTGCAAATTGATCTGGATTGCAGCACTTGAGTTCTGCAGCAATTGCAGTCAGGGACATTCCATATCCTATGTATGTTGCAGCTTGGACAATTTGAGACCAAAGTAAAGGATGTTGCCAATTGATGTGAACAGCATCTGTCAGACTCATGTTCTCTGATTTGTGTTTCCTCCCACATGAATTTGGATCATGTAAGCTCTCTTGGAATGCACAATGGGGGCATGATGCCTCTGCCAGGCTGTGGGGAAAGGTAATCGTGGATGACATTGCTGCTTTGTCACGAAGAACATCATTGACAGTTGTTTCTGGCTTATTGGATGTCTGGTGAGACGAGTAACAGAAGAGTGTTGGATGCACTCACTTGAGCTTTTAAGCGGGCACAATGAGCACACTTGCGATTCTGGGCTAACATCCTCTTCCTTGCTTTCTTCTCAATCAATTTAAGTGCATTGTTCTCAGCATGCCACCATATTTCATTCTCATGTTTGTCCTTCATTGCTGCATCCTGCTGGTATATTGCTATGAGATGTTGATCACAAGAGACAGGCTGAAAGAATTTAAATAAGCCAACACCAGATTCTGAAGAGGTTACACGAAGATTGATAAAAGGCCAAGGGGCTCATGGGACAGCAGAGCCAGGTAGTGAAGCCATGGAAAGATCAGTCATGATCTCCACATCACTGTTGTCAGTGTTGGTGTTGCATTGGGAATCACCATCAGAAAGGTCCTTGGCATTGGGTTGGAAGTTGCCATCAGCAGGTCCTGCTGATGATGGAATGAGATTGTTGTGCTGGTGCAAGAATGACATATCAGGTCAATTTTAGATTAATGAAATAAATAGCACACCTGCATGATCCTTAAGTACTCTTGGATACAGAGGAAATGCTTGTTCTCATTGGTAAAGAGAGGATTGCCAAACAGGTTGTGTTGAATGATGTTGATCATCCCTATGGCACATGAATATGAATCCGACTGTAGCCTGTGTGGCATGCTTCCAGATTCTTGGAACATTGGGAATCTGTGTAGGTTGAGCCATTGCTGGATGCACTTGACATCTTGAACTGGCCATGCCCATTCAAGAGTATCACTGTGTTTGATCCATTTGTCAGGAGCATTGACAAACAAGACAGCCCAGTGCATCTTTTCTTTGTTGAAAGGTATGATGACAATCTCCAGAGACCCTTCATGAAGGTGGTTGCCAAGATTGCGTGCACAGGTGAAGCACCAGTGGTGCTCATACTGTTTCCAGCGGTCAGCATTGAGCTGGACAACAACGGAGAAGGTAAGATCTTCAACTGAGACATGTTCATGAAGACCAGGATTGAGATGAATACACCGGACAATGGGCTCATTTGTGGCATCAACAACACAACCACAGATCATCCACATTGATAAAAGCTCCACAATTAGTGTTGCCACAGCTAAGGCTAGTGGTCAGCTAGTAGCCATTAGCCTAGCTGAATTTAGCTTAGCTGGACCCCAGCTAAGCTGCAGTTAATTACAGTACATTATCAGTTGTATTTTAGGTAGTATACAATTTATTTATCTAATGTTTTGTAGTTAAAATGTATGAATATGAAGGTTCTCGTGCATGTGACATGTGTGACATACAGTCTCACATCCTCAAACCAATGTCAATGATGCTCACAATAGCTCATTGCGAGCTTGAAGATGACGATGATGATGGAAAATGGCTGGGAGGGTGGTGTGCCCACCTACCGGCCCAGGTACATGCCCATATTCTCTTCACATCGCGTCTACTAACTCCAAGTTTGCTATCCCATCACCCATCCATCCCATAACCTCGCAAACACAGGCAGATGCACCAACTGGCGCATAGATGCATTTGCGAGGTATCTAGCATGGAAACAGGTGACGAAGCCCCAGTGACAACAATGGGAATGCAGGTGTAGCCTGTGTTCCCATATCACCCTTGCCACTGGCCCTTCACACCTCGCGAACGAGCACTGACACGTTGTAGAGACTCAACGTTCCCCTGAGTCCGTATCGCCGATGTGACCAACGTGACCTGATGTATGCCACCTTTGTCCCAGCCGCTTTTGGACCAAATCCGGCAGCCTCACAAGCCCTGGAGTTCCAATTCTAGAAGATGGATCTCATCGGACTCGATTCCCGACTTTGGACTTGCTTTATATATGCATCCCCTCGTCCTTTTGGAGATACGTATGAGATTTTAGATCTTTTTCTTGGACATTCATTTTCCCCTCCATTATCCTGTCACTGTTGCATCACAACTCCCCTCTTCTCATCCCCATTCCAACCTTTCTTTGTAGTTTACCATCGGCTGAAATAGATATGTCTGAAAGTAGATTACTCACTCATGTACTATAAAAACGGTCTCCGATGACTGTACAAAAAAAGAGATACCATTAGTCCCCGTTTCCTCATAGTCAGAGTCATCTTTTAATCACTTCAAATGCTCATCCTCGTAGACCCTTAGCTTTTCGTAGTTGACCTCGTTGTCTTTATCATTATTCCTTTATTCATTCATCGTTTCCGACCCGACCCGACCTGACCCGACCCGCCGTACCCGACATTGTTGGCATCATCGGGTTCTTCGTTATTTATCCATTTTCACTCCATTCATCACCGGGTTTGATATTATTTGTCCAGTTTTACACAGTGGCTTATATTTTTACTTCCATTTCCACTTTTTACTACTATTCCTGACACTGACTTATCCACCGTCACTTCTACACTGACACCCCTTGGTTAGGATCACCTATATTGTTCCGAAGCCACCCTGAACCTGCATCTACAATGTCAACTGGTATCCAGCACCAATGACGACAATGGGAATGTGGGTGTAGCCTGCGTTCCCATCTCCTCCTCACCACTGGCCCTTCACTTCATGAACAAGCACTGATGCATCAACTGACACGTAGTGCTCATTCGGCACCAATGACTCAGATGATGATGGGAATGTGGGCTACACCCATGTTCCCATTTCCTCCTCGCAACCCACCCCCCATCTCAACCTCATGAAAACAGACAGACTGCATCAATTGACATGCGTATGTTGTTCACGATGTAGAGACATATATATCTCTGGGTACGTATTCACTCATTTCACCATATTCCCTATTTGTTCTATCATTTGTATGTAGTGGCTGTTGTAAATAGTTACAAATAAGAAGAGTTTTGGGTTTTCACCCCAATGACAACGGACTCGCAAAACACGAATCCACACCTACCCAGGCCGCATTCACTACAACAAGGTATTTAGACAACAGGTGTGGGTATGTATAGCTGTGGCTTCATCAGCTCAGCTGCAGCTCAGCCGCAGCTAAGCCACCATGTCGACTATAGTCGACTGTAGTTGGTTATAGTTGGCTATGTCCGGCTACTGGCTTCGACTAGAAAAAAAAACCCATTAGCTTAGCTGTAGCCGCAGCTAACCTTAGCTGGCTTGCGTAGCCTAGCTGCGGCAACACTATCCACAATGTTGAGGGATTGCAGATTGGACAGTGGAATGTCCCAGCCAAGGGTTTTAAATAAGTTGATGGCATTTTGGACAACACCAGCCATCAGATGGATGGAATCTTGATGGGTGAGCAACCACTTTTGCACCTTGACTTTTTGCAGTGACTGTGTGGCCCATTCAGAGCCAGTACTGCAGGATCCAGAATGGTAAACAAAGCTCATTGTTGGTAGGATTGACAACCGAGCATTTGCCATCAAACCAGGCTTGGCCAAAGGACACGAGCATGCTTTGCATGTGAGCGAGTGGGGGCAAGTGAAGTGCCAAAATATTGTCAATAAAAAGGATGGGAAGGTCAAAGGAGAATTCAGTAGCTAATGGTGTCATAATGGAGAGAGGTGGAAGTGTCATAAACGAGATAAGATGGGCAATTGGCATTGAAGGCTGTGGAATGGTGGCAGCATGTTCAGCAGGAATCTTCTTCAGAAACTGTCGCTCGAGAGAGATTTGGGCAGGAGTGTTGGAACTGGGATAAATTTTGCCATGCAAATAGGTCCATTCTTTGAGGTCAAAATGTTGAGCCATGAGTTCCAAAGTGGATTGAAATTTTTTTACACACCTTTAAAGGGGTGGAACGTGCTGAAACTGGGTGGGATGATTATCCAGTACAAGACCAACACCAAAGCCAGCCTCAAAAGTGACAGGGGAGGAGGAGAAATTGAAGCCAAGAAGGAGGTAAATTTGAAGCTGCGCCACCATGTCATGAAGCAAACATAGGCCAGGTCATGTGTCATGCTCACCTCTGAAGCTCTGAAGCTAGGGTGACTTGTGGTCACACTGGGATTTCATGAAGCTCCAATCAAAACAGTACAGTATTCTACTCAAAATATCTAAACACAGCACCTGCAAACCGCAGCCGCGGCCATGGCAAATAAATGTATTGAAATACAAGCATACACCACATCAATGCATGAGAGGTGAACTGACCAATATGGGTATGGTTGGGTCATGGGCCCCAATTTGGCAACCCATACCTGTACCCACATGTACTCATGGTATATAGTCAAAAGTACTACTTTACCTTTTATTTCATCAACAACTTACTGTACAATAAATTTTGTCCAAATGTAATTACAGGACCTGATAGCTTCAAAAATAGTGCCAAGTTCACATTTCTCAATTGAAAAAGCCCATCATGGTCACGGAAAACAGCTGTAACCTGACTGGCTGCTCGTCGAGAGACTCAGACAGTCACTGGTCTAGCAAAGACTGCCGCAGTGAGATACGAGACAAGCTCATTGCGGAGGCTTTGGTGAGTTGGTCGTTGCATGTTTCAGCGCAGTCTACCAATACATTATACGCAAGAAGGGGCCGTGAATGAAGTAGAACCGATGCTACCCCGTGGAAATGTAAACTACAGATGCGGGATGAAAATGGTCCAATGAACAGTTTTGAATGCTTCGGGAGGAAGTGAACGAAGTGTCATAAAAGCCTGTACTAGCAACACAAGCCGAGCAACAATGTACAGCAGCAACGTCGGGCTGTATGTGATGTTTCCTATACTTTTGAGTATCTTGTTCGGAATGTTGACGAGAAAGAGGCACCGGGCGAATGCTGCATAGTACAACGGTACACAGATGAGGGCGATGGAAGAGGAACGCCAAAGCCATTGCTCCATCGATGTCGGAAACGAAAATGGCCAGGCAATGCAATGCATCCCTCCAAAAAGCATCGCCATCATCAATGCACCAAAAGCGGCACGGTCCCGTTGGTCAGGTTCCAAATCCCCTGCATAAAATGTTGGAACTCCCTTTTCTCCTGTCAGGTCAACTGTATCGTCTTGGTCTCCAAACATTACATTCACTGTCCATTCTACCCATTCGAGCATGCTTTTCCCGCTCTCTCTCGGAATATTCTGCACGTTGGCGATCGGTTTTTTGAGCAAAACTCGAAATGGTCGGTGCACGTTGAGCGGCTTGTCCCACCAGAAAATGTACGTCACGAAGTTGAGTGTCGCAAATGCGACCGTCACGAGCTCGAGCTCCGTCACGGGTAGTTGCTCGATCGCACGAGCAATGCACTGCGTAACAAACCAACCTGTTTGCAGAATGACCAAGGATTTCGACAGCACATCTCCTTTGCTTCGATCCCTAATTTCTCTCTCACTGATGTCAGGAAAGTCGATATAGTGATCATGAACAAGATCGTTGATCATCTTAGCTGTGAGGGGGAAGTATGGTTCGTCGCCATAAAACAGCATGAACCCTCCCATACCAGCGAAAAATCCGTGGGTCTGTGTCCATCCGCGGTCTGGGGTATAAAAAAATGAGGAAAACACCCTGGAAATTGGCTGCAAAGACTAACACCTTTTAGAACCTTGGCTAGGTTGAGAGCGGCGAAATGCTGTCGGATGGCCCACACAATGATGAATTCTGGCGCAACCAATGCGAGCGCTACAATTTTCAAACGACGGAAAGAAGAGGTAACCCAGCTATCGTCCACACTTGGAATATTCGGATGAATTGAGACCCAGGTGCATGCAAAGATAGTTGCAAGGCAGCTCCAGATGATGTGCCAGACTGTTCGACAATAATGTAGGTCAATGCAATGTTGCAACGTTTCATTGCTGGATGGGATGGGAAGTCCCTGGACGGAACTGGGTCTGGCAAAAAAATACTGAAAGATAAGGAGGGTCAACATCGTCACCGAAGCCTACTCACCTCGCAGAAGTGCCCATTAAAGCTGTAACACACCGATACGATTACACAGCTTTGGTAATATGGTATTCCGAGTGGCTCTTCAGTTCCTTTCTCTTAAAGTAGAGTATTTGACACACAACAGAAGCGCGCGCAGACGGATAACGGCCGTCCGAGTAACCATAATAACCATATGGACTGCTGTACGATGAATGGTGGGCTTTGAAATGCGGACATCTGGAAGACTATCAGTGACACTAGCACTGGCACAAGGCTGAAGCCGCCTGGCCACAGTACCAGAACGTCGAGATCTGCCTGATGTACAGATGTCCTTGGATTCTTTCACTTCCGTCCCTTCCGAATAGATCAAAATCTGGACTGTTTTAGGTAAAAAGGCCAGCGTAAGGTCCAGGAGCTACTCAGGGGAGGGCCGAACCTCAGCGGTGTCGAGTTGGTCTTTGTTCTCCCTTCCCATGGCGTCGCCTTCCGTCCTGGCAGTAGATAAGTAGTGGGCAGAAAATGATTATTACCATCATCGAGGAAGACCGCGAACACCAGAGGGCTACTAAGCACCCAATACACCACCCAGCCAGTTTCTGCCTGCTCTAGTGTTGTTGGCAGAGTGGTGCGGTGGCAAAACTCTTACAGTATTCCGAAGTATTCGGTCTTGCAGAAAGTTCCGTCTGAGCCGCGGCGGCCCGAGTCCAGACGGGTGCAACGACTCAAGAAAAGAGTTACAGATGGTGGAAGCACGGTGTGTGGATGTTCTGCTAGTTCTGCTGGCTGAGCTAGTAATATATCGTAACTGTATAAATGTATTTTTCACTGTACTTCTGGCATCAGTAAATTTACTTCTCCCCTCTCGCACCCTCGGAAATTCGGCTTGGCAGGAGCCTGGGTGTTAGCTGGCTTTTGGTTAGGTTATAACTCTTGCTTTGAGATTATGGTTAGTAAGGGTTAACTTGGTTAGAATTATCCCGCAACTTAGTCAGTAAAAAAGTCGTGAGGACTTAGAAAAATTCTGTACCGCTCACGTGACTTCGTTTGGAGGGCCGTTTGTCGGGCTCATCGTCCTCGCTGTCGCTGTTGTCCCGGGCGAGGACCGGGGTCGGGGTTGCTGTCCAGTAGCTTTGGCGATGTTGGCAATCTCAATCTCACAGTTGTCGGGACCACCAAATGTGATTTCGACGATCAGCCCCGGTATTCACCGAATCACCCTCCATCATCACCCGTCCCGGAGTTTCCGAACGAAATTCACGGTTCTTACGGGATCTGCTATATTGTGGTCCTCCGAGTTCATTTAGCGAAGCCACGCTACAGTCTTATGTATTCTCAATCTGGCACTCGTCGCGTTCTCGTCAAATCCTAGAACCTACGAGAACTCATACTTGACTTTAGGCTGTGAAAAGGGCTGCCGTCGGGCCTGCGCGATGCGCAAATTCCAATCATACTGTGATCTTAGCGGTGGGCATGTACCGTTATAAGAGATGTAACCACAAGGGGCAGTGGACCCGTAATGTCCGGCACATATTCTTTTAGCATTGGGAGCGTCTTGCGTTCGTGTCATCAATTTTTTTTGTGTCCCTATTGACCAATTTGTTGTGTTAGAGGTGGAGCCCGAGGTCCTCCCTGTTGCGGAATTTGATGATCCCAACAACGACGAAGGCACGACGATTCGCGATGCCCTTGGTAGCTTATATCTTGAACAGACATAGTTGTTGTCTAATATTGTTGGGCTTTCACAGAGGATGAATCCCCTTATCCCGGAGTTCGTTCAGCTGTCGCAAACGCAGATGACCCTGATATCCCCGTGTCCACGCTGCGTGCTTGGGTCCTCGGTACGATAAGCCATATTTTTTCCCCAAATGATATTTAAAACGATATCTAAGGCTTGATTTATACTATTATCGTTTCTGTATGCTCCTCCCATCAGTTGATGTCACTTGTTTCTCACACTGTTACGTGTAGGGTCTGAACCAGTTCGTCCACTTTCACAGGATAGCAATTTTTATCCCTGGT
Source organism: Hygrocybe punicea (assembly GCA_963556145.1). Lineage (NCBI taxonomy): Eukaryota > Fungi > Basidiomycota > Agaricomycetes > Agaricales > Hygrophoraceae > Hygrocybe > Hygrocybe punicea. The sequence goes on from OY744469.1 coordinate 5,705,126, forward strand.
GGAGTAAGTAACCAATCACTGAACTTTACCACAACTAATATGTCGTCTCATGCTTGCATTTCAGCTCATTGCCCAACTTCTCTTGTTTCCTGTTGGTAGAGCATGGGCACGAGTGGTACCCAACATCAAGGTCCTCGGCGTTCCTCTTAATCCTGCACCATTTAGCATCAAGGAACATGTTCTTATCGCCATCATGGCCAGGGCCAACGATGGCCCCACCTACGGTATAGGTATATTCTTGCTTGCTACTCACTTCAGGTGTGCTGGCTAACACGTAGACAGATATCTTCGCCGTGCAAACGGTGTACTACAATCAAAACTACAACTTTGGCTGTCAGTTCCAGATCCGTTCTACACGTACATTATTTGAGCTAAGGTATTGAAGCTTTCCAGATCAATGGATGATAGTCATGTCCACGCAACTCATTGGGTTCTCAATCGGTGGTATCACACGACGGCTTCTTGTCCAACCACCTTCCATGAGTGAGTTTCAATAGATACTGACATTCTTTATTCTACAATTGTGAAAATCAAGTTTGGCCTGGGATTCTCCCGTACTGTGCTGTCTTCAATGCACTTCATTCGCAGCAGTATGTTGGCATTGGTGAACGAAGAGGCATCAGCCGCAAACGCTTCTTCTACTATACATTAGTAGCCTCCGCTTTTTGGTGTAAGTCTTCTTCATCTAAGCACCACAGTGTTGATAATTTTATCAGATTTCTTTCCCGGATACCTTTTCCAAGCTCTCAGCTACTTCTCCTGGGTCTGCTGGATTGCTCCTGACAATGTTGTATGTTGAACATTTTTGGAGTCCGAAACTATAGCTAAGGCTTCATTGTGAACCTCCAGCCTATCAACCAAATGTTTGGGTGAGTATCATGCCAACAATTTTTGTTGTATGCAACCAACTGATTGTTGTATTCCAGTTACCAATCTGGGTTGGTTAGTCCAATTTTTATTGGGCCACAGAATGTTACAATTTACTCACTACTGTCTGTCAGGGCATGAGGTACACTGGGCACATTGATGAAGCCATAGCAATACTGACCCTTTTACATGTGCAAGTTTGATTACCTTTGATTGGGTGCAGATTACATCTTCCATGGGAAGCCCCCTTGTTACCCCGTGGTGGGCCAGTGCAAACAGTGCTGCAGGATTTGTTTTCTTCTTTTGTAAGTGAACCTATATAGCCTTTATTGTCTATTATATTCATATTGCTCACAGGGTTTCTTACACCCCTACTCTATGTGTGTGAATGATTTAATATAATGATCTGGTCATTCACTTTCACTTCCAGTACACCAACACGTGGAGTGCCAAGTACCTACCGTGTGTTGCTATTTGACCTTTGCTGACTTGGTTGATGATAAATTGAGGCTAGGATTTTTTCTCATACATACTATGACAATACTGGCTCTAGTTACAATTTCAGCAAGATCTTGAACCCAGATATGACTTTTAATGGTACAGCATATAAGTCTTATAGCCCTATCTTTTTGTCGTATGTCTTCCTATCATGCTCCTGGATGTCTTCTGAAATTGATGCCAAACAGGACAACATTTGCCATTGCCCATGGTCTTTCATTGGCTTCTCTTACAGCAACATTTATGCATGGCTTCCTCTACTTCCGCAAACAAATCTGGGTGCAGTCCCGCTGTACCATGGCAGAACAGCCTGATATCCATGCTCGCTTGATGGCAAGGTATCCCCAAGTCCCTGAGTGGTGGTACATGATTATTTTTGGTGAGTTCTCAATGCAATTCTGGGCACATTACTTTACCAAGTGGTGTTTGTTTATTAATAGTGTCCATGTTTATCTTGGGTGTGGTTTCTATTGAGGTTTGGCACACCCAGCTTCCAGTCTGGGGCTTTGTGCTAGCTCTTCTTGTTGGTATGATAAATATTGCTGTTTGAGGCTATTTCTCATGAAAACAGCTTTTGTCAACACTATTCCCATTGGAATGATTCAGGCAATTAGCAACCACCAAGTTGTCCTTAAGTCAGTATATCCTCCTCATGCTTGTAGATGCTGATCTTGTTACTAGTGTCATCACAGAGTTGATTATTGGTTTTGTGCTTCCAGGACATCCTATTGCAATGATGATGTTCAAGACTTGGGGACATGTCACCATGATTCAAGCTTTGAACTTCACCTCCAACTTCAAACTTGGTCATTATATGAAGATTCCCCCCTGTGCCATGTTCTGGTCTCAGCTGGTTGCCACTGTTCTTGCTGGCACAGTCCAACTTGCTGTAAAGGCATGGATGTTCTCCAACATCCCTGATATCTGTAGCAGCCACCAGAAGGATGGCTTCACCTGTGATGTAACACAAATTTTTGGAAATGCATCTGTTGTCTGGGGTGTCATTGGGCCTGGTCTCATATTCTCAAAAGGTCAGATGTACTACTGTGAGTATTCACTTCCCAGAGAGACATGCTCATCTGACCTCACCTGGCCCCCAGCACTCACTTTCTTCTTCTTTATTGGTTTCCTTGCTCCCCTCCTTGTGTACATTCTGTCTCTGAAGTGGTCCAATAGGTGGCTTAGGTACATTAAGTAAGTAATAATTCCAGAGTCTTATGATATGTCACAGTTTACAAACATTCTTAGTTTCCCAGTTTTCTTTGGCATTTTTACCTTGAACGATCTGGAAAGCTCCATCAATTACATTCCCTGTGCAATTCTGGGATTCATCTTCCAGATTGTTATCTGCAAGCATCATCTCTCATGGTGGACCAAGTACAACTGTGTGCCAAACTACTTGTGGATACTGTTTGATTGGCATTTGACTGACAATTTGAATAGATATTCTGTCTGCTGGTTTGGACCTTGGTGTGGCCCTGGCTTCTCTGTTGATATTCTTCATGTTCGTCAGACCATTTAACCTTATTTTCTGACATTTGACTTACTGGGTGGGTTCCCTGCCGCTTATGGTTTCCAGACTGCAATACCCAAATGGTGGTAGGATTGGTGCAAATAACATTCAAACATGGTGGGGTAATACTGTCTTCAACACTGCTGCAATGGGAAGGCCTTTGCATTATATTGGTGAGAACCAGACTTTTGGGTATGTTACTCCAATGCCCTAGTGTGTTTCCATGACTCAAGTTTTGACTGTCCTCTGACCAGTCCATTGTCATGGTAGTTGAGATGATTGTGGAAGTTTTGTCCTATGAATAAAAGACCTTGCATTGTAATGTCACCCAGCTGACAAGCCATTGCTGTGTGAGATTTCTTGGTGCACATTACAAAACCACTTTTCTCATGGATCTGTGAGCAAGCTGTTTTTTTATGGCAACACTCAAAATCACAAACTTGTTAATAAGAAAAATATGGACTGAGTAGAACTTTGAGTGCTGTGTTTTGTATCTCAAGAAATATTGCATGGTTATAGAGGGAAATTTATACTATTTCTTAAGGGCTATCTACTTTTGCAATTACATTTGAACAATATTTAGTGTATGGTGAGCTGTGGATGAAATAAAAGGTAAACCAGTGTTTTTTGACACCCAAAATGATATTGTCAAATTATGGCATCACATGAGTTGCTATACAAAGGATTGCAGGGAGAAAGTTGTTCAGTTTTTCAAGTGATAAAAGTACATATACATTTTTCTTTATTTTTGTTCTTTGAGGCAATATTTCATCTGTGCTATGTTTGTCTGCATTATAGTGTTGCAAAGTTTGTTTCAGTCAGGTTTAGTGTTACTGCGGCTTGGCTAGCTGGTCAGCTGGCTACACAAGCTGCAGCTACGGCTACTAGTTGGCTTAAGCCGCTAGCCATGGCTCAAGCTGACTAGCTGCAGCTCAAGCCAACTTGCTGCTGGCTAGTTTGGTGTCATCAATCACCAGGGGGACAGTTACCATGCCATCAACCTTGCAAAGGCCATGTACATGTCAATTGACGTGATGACACCATTTGTGAGGTGAATGGCTGTGTGGAAGCAAGTGGGGGGGGGAATCTGAAGCAATTTGTGGGCTGCCAGAGGTGTGTCAACCAGAGGTCCTGCATGATGCACAAGTCTTGGGCATTTCCTTGCTGGATACCTCACGAATGTCGGCTGTGTGTCAATTGGTGCTGTCCATGCATGTTCACGAGGTGTGATGGCTGGCAGCAGGGAGATGGCAGAGACTCCCTGCTCCCTGTGGTTCTTGCCCCAACTGACCTCCTCGTTGCCCTCGTTGTCACCCACAATTGGCCAGTGGGTTTATGTTGATGTGATCATGGTCATGATCTGGGTGGTTAGTGGATGTTGATGGGTTAGTGTTTTGGGTATGTACCTGGGCCATTTGGTGGGTGCACCACCCTCCCAGCCTTGCTCTCCATCATCATCATCACTGTTGTTGGTGCTTAGTTGTGGTTGTTGCCATGTGGGTGGTGGCTAGTGTTGCCGTAGTTCGGTTCCGAACCTAGCCGAACCCGGTTCAAACCCCGAACTGAACCCTAAGTTCGGTCTAAGTTCAGCCAAGTGCTGAACCGGACCGCGGGTTCAGTTCCGGGTTTCAAGGCCTGCCGGATTTCCTGAACGGCTCCAAACCGCGTTCAAACCGTGAACGCGGATATTTTTAAGGTATTGATTTCATTTGTTTTTTGTATTTCTTTACTTACTATTTCATGTTAAACGGCATCATGTGACCGGCCGTGACCTTTCACGCAACACAGCAACATCAATGCGGGTTGAACACAACACAATTTGTGTTGTGTTCATCAAGGTATGTTTCGATTTTTTCTTAACTTTACTAATGTTATTTGCGACAGGCAACTCGACCGCGACCACATCGCGACCACACCCACCTTGGCACAAGTTGAATGCCAATGCCAACGCAATGCCAAGGGACGCGGGACAGCAGCAACACCACCACCACCACCACCACCACCACCACCAGCAGCAGCAACGGCAACGGCAATGGCAACGGCAACCAGGCAACGACAACGGCAATGGCCAGCAGCAGCAGCAACAGCGGAAGCAGCAGCAACAGCAGAAGCAGCAGCGCCGGCAGCAACGGCAGCAGCAGCAGCGGCAACAGCAAAAGCCATCCAACGGCAACGACAACCACGACGGCCAGCAGCAGCAGCAACAGCGGCAGCAGCAATGGCAGCAACGGCGGCAGCAGCAGCAGCAGCAACGGCCACGACAGCAGCAGCAGCAGCAGTGGCAGCAGCAATGGCGACGGCAGCAGCAGCAGCACCAGCAGCGGCAGCAACAGCAGCAGTGGCAGCAGCAGCAGCAGCAGCAGTGCCGGACAGCTCCCCTGCAGCCCAACTACCTCGCGAAGTGCAGCGCCGTATCAATTGATACGTGCCTGCCATTCACAAGGAGAACAGAGCTCATGGGGTGAGCCCACCTCGGTCCGGGGTTCAGACCGCGTCTGAACCCAGACCGAACACGGAGAGATGGTTCGATGCCGTCTGGGTTCCGGTTTGGCGCAGGGCCAAACTGGACCCGCAGTTCGGTTCGCGGTTCCGCCAAAAAGGGTCGGAACCGGACCGAACTGAACTTCGGCAACACTAGTGGTGGCAACATGGCAGTTGGTTGCATGTTGTGGTGTCTTTTGCTGGTCCAATTTCAGTGGTTCTTGCGGGACATGTGAGAGATGGTGGGAGATGGGGATAGTGTTGCTGTAGTTCGGTTCCGAACCTAGCCGAACCCGGTTCAAACCCCGAACCGAACCCGGGGTTCAGTCTAAGTTCAGCCAAATGCTGAACCGGACTGCGGGTTCGGTTCAGGGTTTCGAGGCTGGCCGGATTTCCTGAACAGCTCCAAACCGCGTCCAAACCGCGAACGCGGATATTTTTAAGGTATTTATTTCATTTGTTTTTCAGATTTCTTTACTTACTTTTTCGCGTTAAACGATATCATGTGACCATTACAGGTTTCTTCACGCAACAACGCAAGGCCAATGAACCCGACACAATGTCGCGTTCGTGAATACAGGTAAGTCTCGTAAATACTCTTAACTTTACTAATATTATCTGCCACAGGCAACTTGACCGCGACCACATCGCGAGCACACCACCACGGCACAACATGGATCCCAACGCTGGAGTGGTACCGGGGTACCACTCCGGGGGCTCATGCAGGACTCGAGGGAAAGGTCGACTGCATAGGAAGGATGGACTGACTACTACATCTGGAAGGCTACTAACTAGGTCAAACCGTGGGAACCTGGTCACGTGACTGGCAGGTCCCACTACTCCAACGCCAATGCCAACGGACGCGGGACAGCCGTTACACCACCACCACCACCACCACCAGCAACAGCAACGGCAACGACAACGTCAACAACGACGATGGCAACAACGACGACGGCAACGGCCAGCAGCAGCAGCAGCAGCAGCAACGGCGGCAACAGCAGCAGCAGCAGGTGCTGCATCAAGCCATCCAACGCTGTAGATGTGGGTTCTGTGTGGCTTCGGAACTATATAAAGAAATAATATAAAGATCCTAACCTGTGGGTGTCAGCGTAGAAGTGACTGGATAAATCAGTGTCGGGAATAGAAGTAAAAAGAAGGGAATGTTAGTAAAAGTAAAGCCGCCGCGTAAAACTGGACTAATAACGACGAAGCCGGCGATGAACGGAGTGAAAACGGACAAATAATAAAGAACCCGACGATGCCGATGATGTCGGGTACGGCGGGTCGGGTCGGGTCGGGTCGGAAACGATGAACGAATATACGGAAACAACGATGAAGACGACGAAGAGGACTATAAAAAGCTAAGGGTCTACATGGACGAGCATTTGAAGGGATTAAAAGGCGATTCTGACTGAAGGGAAATGGGGACTAAGGGTATCTTTTTTTGTACGGTCGTCGGGGACCGTTTTTATAGTACATGAGTGTGTAGCTACTTTCGGACATGTCTACTTCGGCCGATAGAAACTACAAAGAAACACTGGAATGGGGAAGTGGAAAGGGGGGTTGCAAAGCAACGAAGACAGGAAAGTGGAGGGGAAAACGAATATCCATGAAAAAGATTGGAAAAGTCCTACATATCTCCGAAAGGATGAGGGGATGCATAAATAAGGTAAATCCAAAGTCGGGGATTGAGTCCGAAGAGATCCATCTCCTGGAATTGGAACTCCGAGGCGTTTGAGGCTGATGGATTTAGCCCAAAAGCGGCCGTCACAAAGCGGCATGTGTCGGGTTACGTCGGTCACGTCGGGTCACGTCACGTCACGTCACGTCGGGTTACGTCGGGTTCGAATGCAAGTTGAATGGCGGCATCGGGTTGGTCCGGATTTGTGATATATCGATGATACGGACTCAGAGGGACGTCAACCCTCTACAACGCCAAGGAACCTCGCGAACACGAGCTGACGCGTGGACATCGTTCGCGAGGTGTTCGCGAGGTATTCGGCACCAAGAAGGATAACGGGAGCGTGGGTGTACGCTCCCATCTCCACGGCGGCTCATCCAATGCCGGCAGCATCAGCAGCAACAACAGCAGCAGCAGCAGTTGCAGCAGCAACGGCAGCAGCGCCGGTAGCGGCAGCAACAGCGACAGTGGCAACGGCAATGGCAGCAGCAGCAGCAGCAGCAGCGCCGGACGGCTCCCCCACAGCCCAACTACCTCGTGAAGTGCAGCGCCGTATCGATTGATATGTGCCTGCCATTCGCGAGGAGAATAGAGCTCATGGGGTGAGCCCACCTCGGTTTGGGGTTCAGACCGCGTCTGAACCCAGACCGAACGCGGTGAGACGGTTCGACGCCGTCTGGGTCCAGGTTTGGCCATGCGCCAAACCGGACCCGAAGTTCAGTTCGCGGTTCCGCCAAAAAGGGTCGGAACCGGACCGAACTGAACTTCGGCAACACTAGATGGGGAGATGGTGGGAGATGGTGGTGGTGGGTTGTGTTGTTCATTGTTGTTGTAGCTGGTGTTGTAAGGAAGTAGGCTGTCAACATAATTGAAGCCGGTCAATCTCAGCTGGTGCAGTTTCAAACTCAGTTTCAAAATTATTTTGCACAAGATGGCCTTGTAATGTAGATATATCATTTAAGTTTGGGTAAATACACAAACTGGATGTGCAATATAGTACTGGCTAGCTGGCTGAATGGCTGCAGCTAATGGCGACAAGAAATAGTGTAGCCGTAGCCATAGCTGGGTTGAGCTGGTCACAAGCCAAGCCGATTTGGTGGCTTGGCTATGGCTAGTAGCCAGCTTCTAGCTGTAGCCATGGCAACACTAGTCAGGTTTTCAACTTTTTTGGAAAACCAAAACCAAAACTGCTCATTGTGTTCAGTCTTTGGCCAAACCTGAACTGGAGCTGCATTGAACAGTTCGAGGCACATTGGTTCAGTCCATGTTCAAACTCAGTTTGACCTGTGATTTGTCATTTTCCACACTCATATTTCCTCACAAGCTACAGCACCATCTTGATTGATGTGGGCCTGGGGTTGTGAGACCATTTATGGCAGTATGTCCTATTGTTTTGGTTCTTAATTCTCTGAAATGTGTGCTTATTTTTCATCTTATTATAATCTTGAATTTTCTTGACACCATTTCTTATAATGTGTTGTGTTATCTTTGTACATCTTGGTTGGTTTGAACTCTTCTTACATTCATCATCTTAATTCTGGCTTAGCCATCTTAAGCAATATACCTTTCTTGATTTCTCTTGACTTAAGATTTTCACTTTTCTCAAGTGACACCCTCCTGGATTTAAGAACTCTATATCTTAATATATATTTTCTTACATTGTCTTACAGTGGTTTCAGAAAACCTGGTCATGCAACTTTTTTTAAATAAAAAAAAACAGCTTACCAAGGCTCAGCCACCTGCCCTCAGCCATAACAGTCTTGCATCATGTGACCTTGAGATAACTGCACAACCATTGTAAAGTGTGAATTATAAACTCAGTGAGGGGTCTATTGAAAATTTAAAATGGCATAAAATTATAATGGGGTTGATTGAAGGGCTAAGTAGGTTGAACTCATTTTGAGTCCTGTTTTCAAGGAGGAGTTGAATTATTGGTGCCAGTTCAGCCCAAAGTCATGTTTTTGGGCCTAAAGTATTTATTCTCTCCTTGGATGTAAGACTTGAAAATAATTTTGACCCTTCAACCAACCCCATGATAATTTTATGCCATTTTAAATTTTCAATACACCCCTCACTGAGTTTATAATTCATATTTTACAATGGTTGTGCAGTTATCTTGAGGTCACATGATGCAAGACTGTTATGGCTGAGGGCAGGTGGCTGAGCCCTTGTAAGCATTATTTATTTAAATAAATAAAAGTTGCATGACAAGGTTTTCCGAAACCGCTGTAATTTTGATTTTAAGACAAGTTAAGATTCAATAAGATTACTTAAGATGAACTGAGTTTTCCTGATGCTCTTGCAAACCTCATTACCCAACAACTCCAGCTTTTTCCTCTCCAACTCCTTCTGTATCTATATGTGAAAACAACTGCTTTATCTTCACTCCCTGCCACTGACCCCAAAAGACAATCAGCCCCGTGACCCTCAAAAGAATCATCACTCTGAGTTTTCCATTAAATACTAGGGAAGGGACATTCCAAATGCCCCCAGACACCCTCTCTGTTAGATCCCATAACATCAAATGTTGTCCAATGGGCCAACCCATATACCAGACCAGGGACAATGGAATGTTCCAACCTATCATCCCAGGGCTGCCCAATACTTTTACCAACTAGTGTTGGGGGAGTTCGGTCTCTGGTTTGGAGATTTGGCCGTGGGCTGAAACGGTTTCAAACTGAGTTTGAACCGCAAACCGATATTCGCAAGTCGGCCACTTGGCTGACTTCCAAAGTCACCAAGACACTTCTGCAACCACCAAGAACGCCCACAACGTACGCCAAACAAGGACGACGGAGCACCTGAGGTGGACCAAACGTGGCAGGGTACTCCCTGCCGCCCACCTATGCTTTGTTTATTTTTTTATTTTTTTATTTGACACTAACAGTAGCAAGTTACAGTCAACGGCCACCACGGCCATCACCACCACTACCACCACGGCCACCACCACCACCACTACGACGACGACGACGATTGCCACCATGACAGCCGCAACCACCAGGACCGCTACAACCACCAGGACCGCCACGTCGGACGCCAACAACAACGTGTCCAAGACACGCGCGCACGCAAATGAACATGAACAGGGTGGAGTGGGAGTCAGAGAGGTGGAACGAGCGGCGGGGTGTGGTGCATCCACCCCCGCTCCTTCGTGGTATGTTATTTTTATTCTTTCTTTTATTGATTTTATTTGTATATAACGGAACGCGGCACAACACCACCACCACCATGCAACACCAATGCGGCCAACGTGGGGTCAACCCGCCCACCACGCATGTACAACACGCATGACGCGTCGGGACACCCATGCGGAGAGGCCCATATGCCACCACCACGCGCTCGCCGAAAACAACCAATGCAGGACCAACGCGGGGCCAACACGCCCGTCGTCACGTGCACAACACGTCTGACGCATCGGGGCATCACCACCACCACCACCACACCCAATCGACAACAGCCGAGGCGGAACACACGCGTTCGACACATGTGTTTCACTAGGACAGGGCTGTGCAGCCCACCAACCCCCAATCCCACCTCGTAATGAGGCTAGCCACGTCGATTGACGTGTGCAGCGCTCTTGTGAGGTCAGATGGGAGGGAGGGCCCCCAGCCCACGCGGTTCGCGGTTCAGACCACGTCTGGACCGAAACCAAACCGACGTAAACCGTTTACGTCGGTTTCAGTTTCGGTTTGGGATTTTTTGGTAGGAACCGAACCGTTCGGTTTCGGTTTGGGGCAAAAAGGCCGAAAACCGGACCGAACCAAACTTCCCCATCACTATTACCAACATGGTGAATGGTGGAGTAGTTGTGCCTGGACAGTCACATGATAGAGTTCCTATGGTTCATCATAGTCAGTAGCCTTTTGGATGTAGTAGATAGTCCTATCTCAGCCTTTTGGCAGCTTCTACCATCTTGTGATCCTGAGGGACCTCCAACCCACTCCAACATGGTGATAAGAGTGGATTCTTAGCCAGCCCTTCTGCTAGCAGTTTTCAGCACCTCAGTAAGCTTTCTTTTCTTTTTGGTAACCCAGCGATTCTTCAAGCACTGAGCACCATTCTGAGAACATTTCTGAACCAGAGCACCTTTTTGAGCACCAAGAACTTTCTGAACAGAGAACTGAGCACCAAGCACTTTTTGAGTGAATCTATTTAACTTTGACATGGCAAACAATAAAAAGAAAACAAGAAGAGAAACCCCAGCATCAATGCATCAGCAAGAGCCTGCATCCACCACTTCAGCTCAAAGATGGCAACATTATGCATATCACAGACCTCAAGAGATTGGTCTTCTCATGCATTGAAAAAGGCCAAGCACAAGGCATTGTGGAGAAACACACTCATTGGGAATCGACCCAAATGACTCTGTCAACCTGCATATCAAGGATGGATCACGTGACTTAGTTCCCACGGTTGAACCAGTGAGTAGCAGATCTGGTTGTAGTAGATACCCTTATCCTAGTCTTTCCAAGACACACATCCTCTGAGTGCCCTGAGGGTACCCCCGGTACCTCTCCACCTGGTGATGAGAGTGTGGTTTGAACCCACACACACTGCTTTTGCTCTGTTTTTCACTTTTTAGCCTGCTTGCTTTGACTTGGATATCTCCCTCAACTCCAATGTCGGATTATGAAAGGCTTTTTGTGTTTTGGGGCTCATCTGGGCACCCAGCCGACTGGCTGAACCTGGTAGACCGAGAAGTTGCCTTGGGGAACAGTGACCACAATAAAATCAAGATATTTGCTGGCAAAATTGTTGACACGGTTCCTTGAGCTTCTGAAACAACTACAAAAACATTGGCCCATAGTTTGGGAACTTATTTGTCACTCAGTGGATTGACAAACTCAGTGCCAATGCCTTGGCAGCCAAAGAGTCCTCATTACTCCAAAGTCTGGACCCTTTATATTCCGAAACATTTATGCTCAATGTCTTCTCCACGCAACCAACGTCAGATGACTCAGAATCCCATTTACCAGAAGTAAAAGGTACATGAGTTGTTACCACAAGAACTACAGCCTTTGGAACAGAGGCACACATTGTGAATTTGAGCACTGCAACTTCTGAGGACAGAGTACGGAGTACAGAACACAGTGTGAACTTTGAGGACAGAGTACAGAGAATGTTGGACATGATAGAGGCCATTTACCAAAAGAGGACTGAAGAATACAAGGAACGAGCATGTTGGAGTAGTAGCGAGGGTAGGATCACATGACTCAGTTCTCACGGTTCGAGTTGTTTGTCAGTTCCAAAAGTAGTCAGAGACCAACCAATCCATGACCTTCCAGACTCCAGACTCAGTTTCCTGTTAGATGCCCAAGAGTCCTGACCACTCCAACATGGTGATGAGAGCAGCATTCGACCTCTACACCCAATAGACTCACCAGAGACCTGAGAAGAGCATGTGAGCCGAGACCCAAGACCAGAGCACAGAGACCAGACCCAACCACCAAAACCTAAATACCAGTACACCAAGACATTGTACCTACACCCATACCTGCCCACATGAGATCTTTGTAGATCATTCATCTCAAACTTCCTGAGATGAACAAGGTAGATTCACAGGCAGTTCAACCTCCCTATTGAGCTCAAGAACATCCACTTCAACATCCATCACCACCTCATCCAACAACTCAGAATTCTCCAGCCACAGCACACCGGACACACCACCCACATCACCACCACACAACAACATGATCCACCACTCTGACCAAAAATGGGTGAATTGGGATCCCAACATTGGGATGGGGGACCTGACGAAAATTAGCACTGGGGCAATTTATGTGCAAAATCAAAATCAAGATTGAGGACAAAGAGTACACTATCGACAAAAAGAAAATAGAATGCTTCCAAAACAACCTTGAGTATGCAGGAATAGCGGATTAATGGTTTGATAAACTTGCAAACGACACGAAAATGGATTAGGACAAATTAGTTGAGGAATTTGAGAAGGAATGGCTGAAGAATGCAATCCCAAAACCAACAAAAACTGAGCGAATCCATACCCTCAAAGAGTGGATCATAACCACAGATGAGCTGGGGAGGAAAACAATAACCACAGGGTCAAAGGAGGTATGGACACACGTGAAGTAGGTGAACAGACTAGCCACCAAAGCAAAAGACGCAGAAGATACAGCCAGCCTACTACTACAAGACATGTTTGACAATTTACCAGCACCAGTTCATGAACTTATACGGTACAAAACACATACCAACTACGAAGAACTTGCCAAAGCCGTACACACTCTTGACACTCTTGATTTATGCAAGGTCGTTGACAAATACAAAAAGGATGAGGAAACTGCTCAACTTGCATGCATCCCAAACTCCCCAACAAAAAGCCTTTGCAACTTGCTAGCAAACACCCACCTCCAAACACCTGCAGGCCCATGCCACCAATACGATACCCCCCTGACCCTACCAAAACCATTCGATACAAGACACCAACCATGACCCTTTAGCAGCAATACGGGCAACCACGGAAACTTATTTGCAAGCCAAGGGTCCATACGACAACATTGAGGTGCAGGCCCAGGTGCGTTGGGTGTAGACAGAGAACCAACCACCCCATCAATCATCCCCATTGCCAGAAACCAACCTATCACTGTTAGACACAACAACCTACAAAATTTTGCCATACAACAACACCCCAACACTGAAGTGGGACACACAGCATACAATAGTGTTGCTGTGACTACAACTAGCAGTCGACTTGACGTTGTAGTCATAGCTGATATTAGCCCAGTCGACCTCCAACTCGACTACAACTATCCGATCAACTTGACTTTGACTATGCCAATCTGGCAAGCCGTAGTCGAGCTGACTTAGCCGACTGTAGTTGGTATTGTAATAATTATATAATTTTATTTATTTATTTATGACCTGTAAATTTAAATGGCTTGAGAGCAGATTTGAAAGAGTTTGGGGGTGGCTTATATACCCTTCTCGCTGCGCACGGACCATGTGACCTTGTTTGGTCAACTGGAACAAACTCAATCACGCAACAATTACGCGTAGCACCCAAGGTAAGTGTAATTCGGTTTATTCTACTAACTACTTAAACATCTTTAGGTTTTTTTCCCGCACCCTCACGCCAAACGAACACGAACATGGCAACAGCAACAAGCAGATGGGATGCAGTTGAGAACAGGGACAACCCAGGCCAACCATGACAGCAAGAATGAGGATGATGGGAATGAGGACGATGGACTAAACGAAGACAAAAACGACGACAAACGCAACGACGGTGAGAACGGGAAGATGACAACAAAGCGGGAACGGCAACTACGACAATGGGAAGATGACAACAGGGGAACGGGACAACGAGGACAACGGAGACCGGGACAAGAAGGACAATGGCCACAGGGACGACGACGGCAACGGGGACGACGATGATGGCAACGACGAGGACAGTGAGCATGGGTATGGGGACAGGCAACGGATGACAGAAACAAGACGGACACCCATGGGACGTCCCCAGCGCCATCCAACCTCGCAAAAACACGGAGTGCATCAATTGACGTGCCCCTGTTGTTCGTGAGGTACTTAGGATGGAATGTGGTGGGTACCTGCTGTCGTCTTATCCCCTCACCCTCACCCTCACCTCATCCCCACAGCAACAATGACAACATGGGTGGCAACAATGACAGCAGGGACCGGAACGAAGACAATGTGGACTGGAACGATAAGAACAGGAATGGGGACTGGAAGGATGACCACAACGACGAGAACAGGGATGACAATGGGGATGGGAATGGGGATGGTGATGATGACCGGAACGACGACAGCAGGGATTGCAACGACAACAACAACAGACACCAGGACAATGAGGATGACAATGAGCAACCATGCCAGACGTGGACAAGAAGGATGCAGAAATGGGGGTGGCCAGGTCGAACGAGGAAGATGAAAGGTGACAGGGACCCGGAAGATGGGAATGACAGCAACCAGAGGCAATGGACCACAAGGACAGGAATGAGGACGGACCACAAGGATGATGGCAAGGTCAGGGGCGACCCCTCCTCTCCGTTTCCCCTCCCCCTCCGCCTACTCTTATTTATTTTTATAATATTTAAATTTATTTTAATATATATTCTTTTTACTAATGGACTGACCATAGTCAATATATTAGTTGAAGTCATGGCTTGACTAGTCGAAGCCGTGACTTCGACTTTGACTACATCAATTTATGTGTATATAGTCTAGCTGTAGTCATGACTACATAGTTGCGACTACGACTAGTCAAGTCGTGGCAACACTAGCATACAAGGCCCAGGTCAATGCATGGCATCACACCAATCCCGATGGCCAACCAGAAAAATTACACCTATTCCTGTTGACACCAGGAACCACCCTGCTCAGTTCTTGTGAATGCTGGGAATGCGGATATGCTGGCCACAGAGCTGGAAACCCCGCTTGCTCAGGGAACACCCTTCCAGAACTGGAACGCACCTGATTCTGGGTCACCAGTTACATTACCCATGAAGTGTCAAAGGAACATCAAGGAACCAGCATCAATTACATTAACTATGGACATTAGGCATACAGAGGTTACAGCAACTACAACTAGCATTATGGAGGACACAACTACATGGACAAAGTAGACAACATCCAGGGAAATGGAGGAGGGCCGTCCATGTAGATGCAGGTCAGATGGCCCAGAAAAATCAGAGGACAGCAAACACATCAGTCCCCGACCAGCATACAGGATGGGTTGGGGACGTGCACTTAGACCCTCCCAAAATTGATTCACATATGGACATAGAGTGTTTAGTCAGTAAAGACCTGGTACCCCATACCCCTAAACATGAAATGTTTGACATGTACTTGATGAGAGAGGATCTGCTAGCACTACCAAAAAACCAAGCAAGACCGTTCATACACACCATAGGGCTCCACGGCCACATGGGCACTTCCCAATACTTAAAAGGACTGTTTGATGATGGATCTATGGTAAACTCCATCTGCACATCGACATACCAGAAACACTGACACCAACTTGGCAACCTCTCCCCATCTCAAACAACCTTATGCATGGCAAATGGAGTGGGCATACCATCACAGGGCCATTGGGTAGGCAACATTGAGCTTGGCGGCCTACACAAAAATGTCACATTCGAAGTGTTCCCAAGTGGAGGTAACTGGTCACTCCTGTTTGGAAAACCACTGCTACAACAATACAGAGCTGTTCACGACTACAGCAATGACACACTATGCATACCCTACAACAATGGGTGGCAAACCCTGTAAATGAAAGCCAGGAACTGACACTAGACTGCCCCACGATACCAAGTCACATATTGTGCAATGCTATCACAATGCTGACCACTCAATTTTCACAAGAGAAACTGAACCTTTTAAATCACAACAAGTCAACGCCGTCCTCGACAAAGTTACCATTGGACCCAACCTCAACATGGAACAATGGAAACAAGTACAGGACCTACTGCGTGAGTATGCAGACTGCTTTGCATTGTCAGTAGGTGAAGTAAACACTATACCGGTGTGGAAGTAGGTCACGTGACTCATGCCTTAGTCAGTAGCACTTCCCGATGTGGTAGATCAGTCTTATCCAGCATCATCCATGTCATAGCATCGCCATCCACCCTGAGCACCCTCTGAGTACCCTGAGGGTACATCCGGTACCGCTCCACTGGGGGCCAAACACCGTATACATGTACCACCAGACACAACGTTTCCCAAATGTGTGCCTCGACAATGTTAGTTCACAGCAGTGCAGCACAAATTTTTGAGCAAAACCATTGACGAACTACTGGCAGCAGACATAATGAAACCCATCTGACCAGAAGACGTCAAATGCACCTTGCCAATTGCCCTTGGCAAAAAGACACATGACAACCCCAGCCTTCTGATAGAAGAGCTCCGTCATTGTGTCAACAACAAATGTATAGCCCACGGATTTCCACCAGCCCACAACATGGAACCACGCCCAACACCAGCCGACCCCAACAAGGATGAACAGCACCTGGCGAAATGGCGGTTCTGCCAAAACTACAACATGCTCAACAGGGTCACCCAAGTTTTCCCAATGCCCCAGGGTGACATATGGATAAAGCAGAGATGCCTAAGTGGTCACAGGTGGGTCCATGGATTCAATTTCACCTCAGGATTCTATGCTGTCATGATTCCACAAGATAGCAGCTGTACCTCACATTCTACATTGAGGGCAGAGGATTTTTTACACAGAAGCGGATGCCTTTCAGGATAACCGGTGCCCCCTCCACATGGTTTTGGTTTTGAAACAAGGATGGGATGCTGGGTATCCTTGCATAACAGCCTGTTCCTGTTCCTATTTGCAAGTGCAAGTCATGGAGCAGGCAGATGTTTGCCATAGACATATTACATCACTGATTGACTGAGGCTATGATGACTGAGGAGATCCACAACATGCCAGTTGGATAGCACCTCATAGGGCAGTCGCTACCTGCTATCATTGACTTGGTGGCTGATCAGCATTGGTTGCACAATGGGTATTGGTGCGATGGGGTGATTTTCAGGTGCCAGGATAGTTCAAATCTCATCATAAGTTGCTTGGTTAAGTTGCACTGATGTTTTCTCATTGACATTCTCCTTCCATGTCTTCCAATAATTCTTGAGCTGTTTTGGAATCTGTATGGCCAAAAGGCAAAGATATCAAGAAGAAAATGATTAAAGATGCATCCATACCTTGTAAAAGATGCTGATGCCATTGGCATGGCCTGAACAATGTGTGGCTACAGCTTGCCAGTTGGGTTCTTTTCTCCCAGCAAACAGCCCTTGTGAGTCGACAATGAGTAGTCTGAAAAGGGCTCATTCTGCCTTTGTGTGTATTGGCAAAATGGGTACATGAGTGTTCTGTTTCATGGCAAGGTAATGATGATGAATCTTCTGTTCTGATGCAAAACCAGGGTCATAAACAAGCATGCCAAGACTTTGCATAGCATGCTTGGAGAGGGGGAGAATACCAAATACCTTGGTGGATCAAACATACTGGTTGCCATTCACCCAACCCCCAGGGCCAAAATTTGAAGGGAGGGATATGAATTTCCTGGCAGTCAGATCAAGCAGATGGAATATTTGATTTATTGTCCAGATGTCAAATGAACAAAATATGGAACTCTGGTGTGATTGAATGCTTCCACCTACAGCACAGATAAGTCCAAGTTGCACACATGCATACTGACGATGAAAAGATTCGCTCACCTGCAAATTGTAATACAAGGTATAGTCACAAAGAAGCTCAGTTGTGAGATCAGGACCAGCATTGAATGATCCAAACCAATGATGGATGTTTTGGTGGACTCCTCCTCCAATGGTGTTGGTGCCTTGACAACATTTTATAGTGGCTATAGACTGGAGTCTCAGTGTGAATATGAAGAGCAACTAGAATGTATTCATTACCTCTATAAGTACATCAGTCTAAGATACAAATTGGAAAAGGGGAATATAGACCTCAGTGTGAATATGAAGAGCAACTGAGGTCTTTCTACACTGCAAAGGGGGTAAATATACT
Organism: Hygrocybe punicea; assembly: GCA_963556145.1. Classification (NCBI taxonomy): domain Eukaryota; kingdom Fungi; phylum Basidiomycota; class Agaricomycetes; order Agaricales; family Hygrophoraceae; genus Hygrocybe; species Hygrocybe punicea. Next base: position 5,723,675 of record OY744469.1, read on the forward strand.
ACTGTAGACAAAGAAGAATGTTGAGACAAAGCATCTTCACTTTTCACTCCTCCACAGGTCCTACTGGACTCCTGGTGGAATCCTGGTTGTCCTGGTGGAATCCTAGGATTCCTCAAGGAATCAACCAGGAATGACATTCCTGGTGGAATTGGATTCTTATTTCTGGTAAATTCCTGCCGGACTCCTGGTTGAATTTACTAGGAATGCAGACTTAGAATGATTTATTCCATGAGGATTTATTCCAGGTGATTCCTGATAAAGTCCGACACTCATTCCTGGTGGATTCCTGGTAAATTCCAGCAATCAACTTGCAAAAGTGTTTCTGCCAGAGATTGAACCCACAACCTCCACAACTCTAAACCAGCCACTCAAGCCACTGAGCCATTAGTCCTATACTTAAATCTAGCTTTGAGCCTCCAATAGAGACATCTCCCTCACTTACTCACCGGCTTTTTGAAACCTTTTGACCTTTTTCTCAATCAATATTGACAATAGGGGATTTCTGACAACACAGATCAATAAATCCATATAGGGTATATAATTTCCTTTTTAAGTAATAGTTTCTCACTAGATCCATTCCTGGTGAATTCCTGGTAGAGTCCTGGCAAAGTCCTGGTAAATTTCAAAGACAAGCTTCAAAATTTACTATATGTTGCACTCTTCCACACATTCCTTTAATGATAAGAAAGCCATGATCAAATATATCCAGTTGGTATCACAATGTTACTAGTATAAGTAATTATTGTCAATATAAAGTCTCAGTTTCATTTTCAAATACTTTTGCCTTTCTCATTCTGCTTTTCCTATATTTCTTATCTCTCTGTTGTTTTGTGTTGCTTTTAAGAAAATCTCCCATATGACAAAATAGCATAGCATGAAGAAACCAGTTGAAATTACTTCAAGTCTTTTACTTCAAGATTGATTTAAATCCACCCAACTGTGCATCCAACTGTTCACAAGCCTACACTCAAGGGCTGTCCAAATGACCATACAATAACATGAACATCAGAACTGATTTATATTGAAGGCTCTCTTATAGTTAAGTATCATTCCCATCATATTTGCCAATAACCAGATTTGAGTCATTTGACCATTCAGTAAGCTGGATTATAATTTTTTGGCACATATACTCAATTGTGCATCCATAATAACACCATGCTGATGGACATATTTTTAAGCCATCTTGAACAGCCAAATGGGTATCCTCACCACCAAGTATTGGTACTACTTAATTCTAACTCTGTCCAATCAAAGCAGCTGGATCACAACCAACCAGTAATAATATCATGTCCTTGAGTCATGACTCCATTTTCTCCCAATATTTCAAATGCTTATTCAGTAACTGATTATCTGGCAGTACCAGACTTTCATTTGAAGTGGTAGCAACTGAATACAAAGATCTCTGAACAAATATATGCCAGATCTATTAACAAGGAATCTGGAATTTGCTTTCTGAGTTGCCCTGAAAACTATTCTTCCAAAACTTAAAGTATGTAAAGGCTGATGCATTAGAAGCTATACATGCCATCAAGAACCCTAGAAAATGTGGGATTCACTCATAGACTATCCAAATTTAAGATACTTTATTGAGTTTAGATGATATAGTCTCATGGTGTCCTTCATCTGACCTAACAAAACTCTGGTCTAACCTTCCTTCCAAGTTCCAACTACAAATTCTCACTGATCTTGTCTAATTGGAAGTGAACAATTCTGGAGGAAGGTTGCATGCTTTAGTATGGACAGCCACTAGTGACTGTCCATACTGTCCAAAGCCTTAGTAATATTCCTGACTATTCTATTATTTGACATTATCATTTTGGGTGTCAAAAAGTACTGGTCTACCATCAACAACTCACTATATCCTAAATATTGTCCAAATGTAATTACAGGAGTAGATAGCCCTCAATAAATGGTACAACTTTCCCTGTATAACCATCTTAATCCAAGCAGTATTTCATGAGATACAACACACAGCACCCAAAATTCTACCAAGTCCAAATTTCTCAATTGATTCAAAAAAGTTCAGTTACTGCCAACAGATGTTAAAACGGCTGTAATATTCCACAAATTAACTAAACAATACTAAAATAAGGGGAAGAGGAGATAGGGGGAATGGGGAAGGGAGGAAGTGGGAAGGGGAGGGGGTTAGTAAGAGGGAGAGGATAGAGGGAGAGGGTAAAGGGAGACAGAGGTTCCTACCTCGCAGTCCGGTCATCCTCATTCATGGTCCTCGTTTGCTGGTGTTGCTGCTGCTGGTGTTGCCGTTGTTGTTGCTGTTGATGCTGCTGCTGCTGCGATCATTGTCCTTTGCAACTCTTGTGGCCACTGTCATCCTGTCGTTGTTGTCCTTCGTTGTTTCCATCTCCGTTGTCCCCGTTGCGTCCTGTCACCTTCGTCGCCCTTGGACCTATTCCCATTCCCGTCTGGTCATGGCCGTTGCCATCCCATCATCTGCTTCCTTGGCACTGGCCTACGTAGGGGTGGGGCCAAGGGAGGTGGGGTGCGGCACGAGTCAGTATATATATATGAATTTTAAACAAAAAAACTTACAGAAGGGCGTGGGTGGTTCACCCATGCCTGGTGCATCTCCTGTGGGGTCGTCATTTCTGTTTGTCGATCTCCGTCCTCTCCATTGCCCCCATCTCCTGATTGGTTGCATCACAGTCGTCTGGGGGCCGTTGCTGCCCATTGGGTGTCCCTCACTGTCTACGCCACTTTCAGATGCGGGATGTTGAGGCTGTGGTCATGGGTGTGGGCATGGGGGTCGTAGTAATAGTCAGTACTGCAATATAAACACAAAGACATGAATGAAAAATATACCGATGTGGGGTTGGGCACATTACCACCCCTGCCATGGTAGTGATGCCGAAGTTCGGTTCGGAACCGATCCGAACCTGGTTTGAACCGTGAACTGAACCGGAAGTTCGGTTCTGGTTTGGTTTGCGGTTCTGGCACTGACAGGCGGTTCAAACCACGTTCAAATGCGGTTCAAACCGCGAACCGTAATGTATAGTTACCTACATAGATACTCATTTAGATACTTAATTTTTCACATTTTTTTCTATGCAGTCGTGTGAACTTAGGTCATGTGACCTTAAACATACTCGCGCGACACCCTAATTTCAACTCAACACTAACGTTACTCAACAACCACGGTAAGTAACGGCTTCATACTAGATTTTACTGACATTTTATTACATAGAACAGCCCCCCGTGGCCCACCTTGACCGCATGAAGAAGGCACCCGCGGTCAACTCCACCCAACAACCTCCCTCGCATTCCAACACGAGTCAGAGTGAATCGAGGGCAGCAGCAGCAGCAGCAGCAACGGCAGTGGCAACACCACCAATGCCACCACCCCGACGATGGCCAAATGGCCCCAAACGACAGCAACTGCAACAGCAGCAGCAGCAACCGCAACTGCAACTGCAACTGCAACTGCAACTGCAGCAGCAGCAGCAGCAACCGCAACCACAACCGCAACTGCAGCAGCAGCAGCAACGCCGGCAGCAGCAGCAGAGCAACACCAGCAGCAGCAGCCACCTGCCGTGTCAAACACGGATGATCGCGACCATTGTCGCCTCCACCACCACTTACAACACCAACACCAACACGATGACGACGACGATGATGGGGAGTTGAAGGCTGGGAGGGTGGTGCACTTACCTACCGGCCCAGGTACGTCCCTCATGAACACGCCCTAGCCATGTCAATTGACATGCGGACGCCCATAGGAAGTCCCCAGCCCCATCCAACCTCGCGAAAACAGACGGAGTGCGTCAATTGACGTGCCCCGTTCTTCGCGAGGTCATCAGCACGCGCGGATGCCCATGGAAAGTCCCTGGCCCCATCCAACCTTGTGGAAACAGATGGAGCGTGTCAATTGACGTGCCCTGTTCTTCGTGAGGTAGGTAGCACATGCGGATGCCCATGGGAAGTGCCTGGCCCCAACCCAACCTCGCAAAAACAGACGGAGTACCTTGTGAGGGTGACAGCCGCGTCAATTGACGCGTGTCTGGCCCGCGTGAGGTATTTGGAGGTTGGTTCGTGGTTTGAACTGCATTTGAACGCAGACCAAACGCCGTGGAACCGTTCGACACGGTTCCAGTTCGGGTTTGGCATTTGGCTGAACCGAACCAATGGTTCCGGTTCCGGTTTTTCAAAAATAGTGAAAAACTGGACCGAACTGAACTTCGGCAACACTATGCCATGGCCGCTGCATTCGTCCGCGTGAAGTTGCTGTTGCTGTTACTGTTCCTGTTGCTGTTGCTGTTCCCATTCCTGTTCCTGTTCCTGTTCCTGTTCCTGTTCCTGTTCCTGTTCCCGTTGCATTCCCATTCTCGTGGACATGGATGTCATAGGTAATGGTCAGTAACAGAAATTTAAAAAATATAAAATGTACTGATGCGGGGGTGGGCACATCATCACCCCCTCCGTGGCCGCCTGCGTTCGTCTGCGTCATGAAGTTGCTGTTGCTGTTGCTGCTTGGTGTTCTGTTCCCTAACCCATTCCCTCCTTCTCATTCCCGTTTGCATTCCCGTTTGCGTTCCTGTTTGTGTTCCCATGGTTCCCGTTCCCCTGGTGTCGTTCTGTTTTGTGCTCCCTTTCCTGTTCATGTGTGTGGGGCGTTGGGCATTGGGCATTGTCGTGTTGGGCATTGTCTTGTTGGACGTTGGTTGTTGGCGTGTTGAACACGTGATTGCGGCTGTGTTGAATTTTCAGGTCATGTGATCATGCGCATCTGTGTTGAATGGTCCATGCATCACTCATTTTGGGTATATAATTGAGTTTCCACCACCGTAAACTCTTGGGACACAACCCCAAACAGTAGATATTAATTATATATTATATAATGTATTAAACAGTATAGCCTAAATAGGATGCCTAGGCATTGCTATAAATGGTGATTTAGGGATTCCTGGTGGATTCCTGGTGGAATTCATCAGGACTCCTGGTAAATACTTGGTATTCCTGGTTGACTCCAGGAGGATGTGTGGGGGAGTGTAAAGTCCTCCAAAGCATGAGTGATCCAAAAAGGAAAGAGTCTAGAATCTTATCTAATCATTGTCTAATCTTATCATCGATCAGAGCCTTTATGTTTGCCCAGTTCAACACTCCCCTTCAAACTATTTGCAGCCTGAGTTCGGAGGCAAAATGCTTTGCTTTGGTGGATGGGAGGGCCTTGGTCAACATATCTGCTACCATATCATCCGTCAGGCAGTAAATCAGCTGGAGCATGCTGTTCTCGATGACCCATGAAGATGCACATCAATGTGCTTGGTCCGTGTATGATACTGGTGTTCCTTGGATAAGGCGATCGTGGATTGATTATTGGAGAAGAGAGTCATTGGAATGGTTATGGGTTTGAAGAGTTGGGACAACAAAGAACGAAGCCAGATGGCTTCTTTTGCCGCATTCATAGCAGCTATGTATTCACTCTCCATCGTTGACAACAAAACAATCTCTTGTCTTTTGCAGCTCCAGGAAATGGCTCCCCCCATCCAGAATGAAGGCATAACCATTTATCGCACGTCTGTCTTTGGCCATGCTGCCATCTGCATCTGCATATCCAAGGAGCTCCTTTCTCATGCCACCATACGATAGCAAAAGACCCTTTGTCCCTGCAAGGTATCAAAAAACCCACTTTTCTGCGTCCCAGTGAGTGGGCCCTGGATCCTTAAAGAATCTGGATAGCATTGTTATGGCCAACACAATGTCTGGTCGGGTCCCAAGACAGCCTACATAAGACTACAGCTTCCAAGTACAGTACATCCTGTATTGTTGCAAATTCCTGGGCGGTGACCAGCGATTGTGACGAGGTGAGCTTTACATGTGTTTCCATTGGGGTTGAAACAGGTTTACAATCTTCAAGGTTGAACCGGCGTATAATGGAACTTATATATGATTGTTGCGATGGATGGATAGTCCGCATCTCTCAATCCTGACAGATTTCAATTCCAAGAAGCCAATGTAACTCTCCTAGGTCACTAATCTTGACAAATTTTCGAATGCCGGCTTTGGTTTTGTCGATGAGCTGAATAGATGTAGTGGCAATCATGCAATCATCGACATGAATGGCAATTATGGTGAGTCTGTCACTGACTTTGAGTATGAAAATGGCCTGATCAACTTCACATCTCTTAAAGCCTAAGTTGTCGATGAGGATAAAAACCAGTTTTTGGTACCAGTGATGGCTGCTCTGTTTTAGTCCATACAGGGTTTTGTTTAGGCAGCAGACTTTCATTGTGGAATCTGGGGCATGGTAGCCAGGTGGTTGTTTCATATATACAACTTTGTTATTGGTAAGTTCTCCGTTTAAGTAAGTGCTCTTGATGTCATTTGATGCATTTCAAGATCAAGTCGGGCGCCCATTGCAAGGATGGTACAGACGGAAGCAAGTTTAGCGACAGGTGTGAAGGTGTTGAAGTAGTCGATGCCAGGGACTTGTGAGAATCCTTGAGCTACTAAGCGCGCTTTGTGTCTAACAGTTGTACCAGCAGTGTCTTTTTTGGCACAGAAAATCCACTTGGATCCGATAATGTTTGCCCCTTCAGGTTTATTGACTAGACTCCAGGTTTTTGCTTGTCATACGGTCTCGAGTTCTTTGTGTATGTCCTTTTCCCAGAGTAACCAATCTGGTCAACGCTTTGCTTCGTTCAAGGTTTGTGGTTCAACAGCTTCAGCAACTGCTGTTTCGAGCGCTAACAGATACTCTTCCCAGTTTTCATTCATTGCCACGAGTTGCCATTCCTCATCGGTGTCAATGTCGTTTTTGGGTAGTTCAGGGTTGGTTGATGGGAGCTGGATGCCAGTGGTTATGAGTGGATCAGCCGGTTTGTTAGAGGTGCATCCTTTTCTGGCTATTAGGTCTGATATGAGTTGACCCAGTTTTCTGACACGTTTAGAACCTTTGGGTAAGATATTCTCAGGACTAACTTCATTGCTCCACAGTTTTGGGAAGGTAAGGTGTTGGGTTTGGGTGTCGGCTTGTGGAGTTGTGACTGGTACTGGATTGTCAGATGTGATGGGAGTGTCTTGAACTGTCATTTCGGGTGGGACTTGTAAGTGCTTGTCGACTTGGGCTGGTTGATTAGTTTCTTGCTCAAAGTCCAATCTTCCCCCTCAAGACGTTCATTGGCTTGCCATCATTTCGAGTGTGTATGTTGCACTCAACAGAAACGGTCTTCGAGTCTGGCCAGTAGATGCGCGAGCCCTTGCTGTTGTCGTTGAAACCAACCCATCAACCCAGACACACATGACCGCCCAGCTTGTCACCCAGCTTGTCACCTTTTTCAACCCTTACACAGACTCTTTCTCCCCCCACTCGTGAACGCCAGCAACGCTAGGCTTAACCCCGGTAGTGGCTTCAAGAGGAGTTGAATCGTTCAGGACCCTAGTTGGTGTGTGGTTGATTAACCAGACAGCATGGTGTGCAGCTTCACCCCAAAGAAACCTCAGCAGGCCGCTCGCTGTTATGTGAATGTTTGTTTCACCAAGAATTACCGGAGTTGACTTTGTTCAGGTACCTTGTTGTTGTTCGTGGGTTTCTAATATCTAAATAACCTAGCAGGAAGGGGTTTGTAGGTATATGTACTGTATGAGTCAATAGAATGTAATGGTGAGGTCTCTTCAATTAAGAAGTGAGACTTTGAATGGGTGTGGATGATGGTTGATATGCGTGATGTACTGAAATAATATATATTCACTACTGGAATATAAAATGTGGATTAATGAATACTGATAGCAATATTCACCAATTTAATATGAATTGTTTTGGTTACAGGGCCTATTCAATCAAGAGTATCTCTGGGTATTATAATATTTGACTTAAATCCGAAGCTTCAAACGCACATTGGCTACTAGTTCTAGTGTTGCCGAAGTCCGGTTTGGTCCAGTTTTCGGCCTTTTTGGCTGAACCGAAAACTGGACCCTTGGTTCAGTTCGGCCCCCCTGCTGAACCAGAACCGGAACCGCATGGAACCGTTCCATGCGATCCGGTCTGCGTTCCGATGCGGTTTGAACCGCGAACCTAGGTAGATACTAGAATATTCAATTTTTATGTTAATTTTTTGTGTATGAACTCGCGAGAACTTGGGTCATGTGACCTTAAACATACACGCGAATGCACGCGGATTCGACTCAACCACAACAGCAATGAACAGTAACAGCAACACTGGTAAGTAGTTAGTTTATTTCATACTTTACTGACATTTTCTTACACAAAGAAGCCCCCCACGACCCATGCCCATGCCCACGCCCATGCCCTCGCCTGCCCGCGCCCATGCCAAAACCACACGCCAACACCATGCCCATGCCCACACCACGCCCACGATGGGAACCAGGGACCATAGCGAGAACGGGACACAGCGGGGAGTGGTGCGCCCACCCCCGCTGCTAAGATACGTCGCCTTTTATTTTTGATTTTTCACTTATTTATCTATACTTACCCCCCACAGCTCCATGACGCCCGTGAGCGTGGACGTGGCAGCAGCCCCACGGCAACCCCAGCAGCAGTGGCAGCAGCCATGGCTGCAACGAAAACGGCAGCGGCAACAATGGCAGCAGCAACAGCAGCAGCTACGGCAACAGCAGCTATGGCAGCAGCAGCAGCAGCAGCGCAGCTACGGCAGCAGCAGCGTCGACAGCAGCGACGGCGACAGCAGCAGCAGCAGCGACCGCGGCAACGGCAGCAGTTGCAACAACGGCGCCGGCAGCGACGCAGCACCCACGGCAGCAGGTGGTCCCCCCCTTCCTCCCCACCCTCCCAACTCCTTGCAACCCCAGGCCCACGTCAATTGACATGGTGCTGCGGCTTGCGAGGAAATTTGAGGGTGAAGGAAGGTCAATGAGTTCACGGTTTGGACCCGGTTCCAAGCCGTTCAGAAATTTCTGAAGGGCCCTGAACCCCGCACCGGACCCGCGGTTCAGTTCAGCCAAAGTTGCTGAACTTGGACTGAACTTAGGGTTCGGTTCTGGGTTTGAACCGGGTTTGGATCGGTTCCGAACCGGACTTCGGCAACACTAACTAGTTCAGGGATATCTTTAATACCTTTTGAATACTCTGTTTTGTTTAGGATGAAACCTTAACCTTAGAAGTGTATCTAGCTGACTAATGCTGACTAATGAATTGATTGGACTGAGTGAATTCTCCTTGCTGACAAGGGGAACTCAGAGAATGATAGAATGAGAGTGCACTGGACTGGATTACCAGCACTAGCTACTACAATGAGTGACTACTAGTACTAATAGAATGAGGGATCACACTGTGTGAACCCAGACTAAGACTGACTAATGATTGGTGAGGGGGGAAATCCTACTGACTACTGGAATTTGGGGGCCCTATTTATACTGTTGGAGAACAATGGGGGACTGAGAACAATGGGAAAGTGAGAACAATAGGACTGAGTCATGAGAACAATGGATGGCATCAAAGAGGCGGTGAACAATGGGCTCTATCTCCATTTGGACTGTTTAGAACAATAGACTGCTCAGAACAATAGACCATTGTCTTTATGTAAGCAGAATATCACAATCACTCTCTGATGTATCCTATCTTATCATTATCTTATCATCCTCTTGTTCACATCTTATCTAATCATTTCCCATTATCTAGCTGAGCCGCTCTTGATCAATATAAGTAAACAAGATTTGTAATCAATCCATTACTGCTAATATAGGTAAGAATGCTAGTTGGGCTTGTCTCCTTGCACGCGCAATACAGAGAAATATCTAATAAATACTAATGAGTGGGGGATGTGCCTCTGTGCACCATACATAGACGGCTAGGTCTGGGCATTGCTAGTGAAGCCATAATAAATGATATAAAGGTAAGCATATATGCTATTTGTGTCTGTTCACTAGCATGCGTAATGTGGAAAGGCATAGAATGGGTACTAATGAGTGTAGGTGTGCATCTATAGTTTTGCACTTAAATATCTAAGTCCGTGGTCCAATGGTAAACCCATGACATTACACCCAAAACCATTTGGGGTCATGACATCGTGTGGAGCATGGCGCAGACGCGTTCAATAAGTGTTCAATTGAAACTTTCGGATACACCAGCATGTTGAGGGGTGTCATGCATGTTTAGCTTGCGGTGAGTGCGGCTGCCTGCAAGTGAAGGATAAAAGTCTTTCCGGAGTACTCACCCCCCTGGTTAGAATTAAGTGTGCAGACGGTCTTGCCGAACTGGGTGAGCAGTCGAGCCTCGAAATCCTTGTAAGCTTGAAAGGTCTCACCCTTGTTTTGTAACAAAGTGACGTGAGTGAGTCATGTCTTATTGTCGATGAAGCTAACATAGTATTGCTGGCCCCATAACATCGTGACAGGAGCTGGTCCCCATACATCGCTGTGGATTTCTCCTCCTAGTTAACTGGTGCATTCACCCTCCCCCTCCTTTGGAACAGGCTTGTCTTGGCATATATGCACAAATGGGGGTATCTAAGAACTTCTTAACATGTACACCCATTATGAAACCTTTAGTGACCATGCATCTAGCAGTCTTGGGGGCTATGTGGCCCATATGCCGGTGCAATTTGTTGATCGTTATTGTTTCAAGTGCATTCACTGATTCATTCTTACTGATCAGCTGGTAGAGACCACTCACATCCTTTGGGATCTGGCCAACGACCTTTCCATCCGGCGCCTGAATGGTGCAAGTGCCTCTGGTGAAAGGCACCTCGAAACCAAGATCATCAAGTTTCCTGATTGATATGAGGGTGTAGCCGACCTCAGGGGAGTAAAGAACCTCATGAAGGTGTAGACTTGAGACATCAGCACCATTGGGCAGATCCAGCACGAGTGTACCCACTTCGGTGGCACTGAACTGTTGCTTGTTGGCTGCTCGGACAGTCTTGGAATGGACTTCGGTCAGATTCTCCAGGGCATCACGGTAAGGTGATATATGCATGGTACAGCCGGAATCCAACAGGCTAACCCTGGATCCTTGCGCAGCTCCATTATCCATGACAGCAGTGGTTCCCTCTGGCGACTTGGACACAAGAAAAGCTCTTACTCGACTCCAGTCGATGTTGTCAACTGTGTCGATATCTGGGTCATCACTAACGACATTGAAGAGAAAGTCGTCAACCCAAATGTCTTCCAGAGGATCAGTTGGGTTGTTGCCCACATCCAAAACACCATTAGTGTGTTCGTCGGACAAGTCGTCAGTCTCACCATTGTCACTGGAGTCACTGACATCAAGTAGGCCTGGCAGACTATTGGATGCTGAACAGAGGGGCATAATGAGATGGGACGAGGTGTCAGTGTCAGCGTCATCCCTGGATGATGAAACAGAGTCGACACCAAACGCCCCATTGCATTCCTCAATGTGGGCCGATATAGGTGCGTCGTCGTTTTTGGCCCTATCACTGGCCTTGGCCTTTCAGGGCCTTGGGCAATACCTGCTAATATGGCCTAGCTCGCCGCAATTGTAGCAGTTTTTGTCTGCAAAGCGATTTTGCCTTTGCTTTCTCTCCAGTGTCGCAGCCATGGCATCGTTCTCATTGTCGGTTGCCAGCTTGGTCATCATCCGTTTTGACCTCGTCTGTTGGGATCTGTAGCAGTCCCACTCGTCAGCAATTACTTGGATAAACAGGTTGGCCTCGATGGTACAAGTGGGGCTGTACAGCTTGGCTGCGGTGAGCAGCATCAAGGTGAAATTTGCAAGGTGGAGAGAGAGAGACAAAATAATGGTCAACCAGTAATCCTTGTCATCAATGTTGACATACAATGAGACCAGGTCCTCTCTCTTCATGTGAAACTCATCCAAAAACTTGTGTATGTTGCCTTTCTCAGGACACCTCGAGTCGAGGAAGGCAGCCCTCAACTCGGTCTGGGCAAAGACACTCCGATGAGTGTACTCCTCAATGATGGATGCCCAGGTGAGGGCAACAGTTTGGTGGCGATGGATCTTCATGGCCACTGAATCAGGTATCTTCTGTAGGAGAAGGTTCTTTGCTGTCACTTTGTCCTTTACCCACTTGTTCCCATCAGGGTTCGGGGCTGGTGACCCATCATCCGAAGAAGGTGGAATTGAGGGCTGGGGGGTGCTTCCATCAAAATGTCCCCAATGCCCTTTTGCCATAACAGCGGCTGTAAATCATAGTTCAAAAATAGCCCAGTTGAGCCCGCTGGAGGCAAGTTTTGGGACATCCAATGGGATGGAGTCAGAGATAGCTTGAAGGGTGGTGGACATTTGGTCAGACAAGTGGGAGGCAGACATGCAGTGAAAATGGAGGGCTTATAAACTATAGTGGCTATAGACTGGATTCTCAGTGCGAATATGAAGAGCAACTAGAATGTATTCATTACCTCTATAGGTACATCAGTCTAAGATACAAATCAGAAAAGGGGAATACAGACCTCAGTGTGAATACAAAGAGCAACTGAGGTCTTTCTACACTGCAAAGGGGGTAAATATACTACTGTAGACAAAGAAGAACGTTGAGACAAAGCATGAGTAATCCAAAAAGGAAAGAGTCTAGAATCTTATCTAATCATTGTCTAATCTTATCATCGATCGGAGTGTTTATGTTTGCCCAGTTCAACACATTTGTATATCATAAGCCCATATTTGCCCCAGCCACAGGTATAATAAAGTGCGATGTTTGGAGGGTCTGAATAGTAGCCATGACAGATGTTCTCTAGAACCAACTCAGAAATATCCCATGCTTTGTCATTGAAAAGTGGCAGCACTGTCTTAGAATCTTTAAGAGGGCCATAGGCTTATAACACTTTTGCAATACTGGCAACAGCTGCTTGGCTGGAGGTACAAACTGTTTGATCTGCTGCCATAGCAAACCTGAATGACCCTGAAGCATATAGTTCCAAGAAACCCCTTTTGACGCCAAAAAGGCTTTGACAAAGGCTTTGTCTTCTGGATCAGGTATGAAAAATATGTCCCAAAGAGCTTGGGCAAATGGATGACAAAGACCATGATGCATTGAGATGGGAAATTGGTGCATGAGGTGCCAAATATCTCCCAAAACCTGAGAGTGCACAAAGCCAACACCATCACTCTTTTCATTGACAGGATGGGAGAGCCTGTGAGCACGGATATCAGCTAGTGTTGCCATAGTTCAGTTCCAAACCTAGCCAAACCCGGTTCAAACCCCGAACTGAACCCTAGGTTCAGTCTAAGTTCAGCCAAGTGTTGAACCGGACCGCAGGTTCAGTTCCAGGTTTCAAGGCCTGCCGGATTTCCTGAACGGCTCCAAACCGCGTCCAAACCGTGAACGTGGATATTTTTAAGGTATTTATTTCATTTGTTTTTTGGATTTCTTTACTTACTTTTTCATGTTAAACGGTATCATGTGACCATTACAGGTTTCTTCACCAACACCACAACAATGCAAGGCCAATGAACGCAACACAATGTCACGTTCATGAACACAGGTAAGTCTCGTGAAGTATCTTAACTTTACTAATATTATCTGTTACAGGCAACTTGACCGCAACCACATCACAAGCACACAACATGGATCCCAATGCCAACACAATGCCAACAGACACGGGATGGCCGCAACACCACCACCACCACCACCACCACCACCACCACCACCAGCGGTGGCAACAGCAATGGCAACATCAACAACAACAATGGCAACGGCAACATCAATGCAATGGCAATGGCAACAACGATGACGGCAATGGCCATCAGCAGTGCTGGCAGCAGCAGAAGTGCCTGCAACAGCAGCAGCAACGCTGGCAACAGCAGCAACGCTGGCAGCAGCAGCAACGCCAGCAGCAGCAGTCGTGGCAGCAACACCACCATGACCATACCACCACCTGAAGAGGACAACAGCAGCAGTGCCAGCAGCAGCTGCTGCTGCTGAACCAAGCCATCCAATGCCAACGGACACGGGACAGCTGCAACACCACCACCACCAGCGGTGGCAAGGCAACGATGACGGCGATGGCCAGCAGCAGCAGCAGCAGCCATGGCAGCAACACCACCACAACCATACCACCACCCCGACGAGGACAACAGTTGACAGCAGCAGCACCGGCATTGCCATGCAGGGACCATGGGACAAGACCCCCCATCCCTCCACATCCCTTGGAAACACCAGAGGGCTCCTGAGCACCCATCTACCTCATGAAGTGCAGTGCCGTATCTATTGATACATGCCTGCCATTCGTGAGGAGAATGGACGGGGTGAGCCCACCTTGGTCTGGGTTTCAGACTGCATCTGAACTTAGACCAAATGTGGAGAGACGGTTTGATGCCATCTGGGTCCGGGTTTGGCCATGCGCCAAACCGGACCCGAAGTTCAGTTCGCAGTTCCACCAAAAAGGGTTGGAACCAGACCAAACTGAACTTTGGCAACACTAATATCAGCAGATGGATCAGGTGAAGAATCTTCAAGTCTTTGCTCTGGCTTTTCCACACTGTCTAGATCATGACACCAATCTTCAGAATTAGACACTTCCTCCAACCTGGAGTCAAGCTGGGCTCTGCCTGCATGTTCCAAGTCCAGTTCTGGCAATAAAAGTGTTGGCTCATGAGTGGGACAAAGGTATGGTTGGGGAATAGAATTATCAGTAGATGTGCGAAGATGTTTTGCTTTGCATAGCAGTAAAAATGGGGGAGGGGGGAAAGAAGAGAAATGAGTTGGTGTTTGTGACAGAAGTAGTTCACCTGGTATAAGATATCCTGGAATGCAAATGGATGTCATATTGACAAGGATGCAGGTTTTGGAAATATTAATTCCTTGATACTTTTTTGGCCGTTCTAAAGCAATGTGGCCATGCACCTGTATGTCACACTCTACCACACATTCCTCAGGACTCCTCAGGGACTCCTCAGGAACCCAGGAGTTCTTAAGGAGTCCTCAAGGACTTCAAAAAAATCAAGGAGTCCCCAAGGAGTCCCCAAGGAGTCCCCAAGGAGTCCTCAAGGAGTCCTCAAAAAGTTTTCATATACTTGATCAATAAACCATTATTTGTAATGAAGTCCTCAAGGACTCCTTGGGGACTCCTTAGGGACTCTTTGAGGAGGAGTCCATGGGACTCCTTGAGGATAGACTTGATCAATAAACCGATATTTGTGATGGAGTCCTCAAGGATGCCTATAAGTTTTCTTTTACAGAATGTGGTTTGTACAAGTATTTCAACAGTTATTGTCAAAATACTCAAAAAAAGCTGGTGAAATTTTTGTAAAATTGTCACTATTTGAAACCCAAACAAGTGTAAGGCTGAAACCAGAGTGTCAAATGCTTGAAACAAAAGTTTTCAAGCATTTGCAAGCCATGCCAACAAGTTTTCACATGGATCAGAGGTCATATTTGTGATATTCAGGTCACGTTTGTATTTACAAATGATTTGCTGACCAGAAAGTAAAATTGCATTTTGGTTGTAATGAATGACCTCACTGAAATGGTGCAGAATTAATATTAATACAAGATCTGTTGTAATTAGAGAAATTGAAAGCTCTATAACTGAGAAAGGTTCAGCTGTCTGGAAACACCAGAATAGGTGGATCCCCCCACGATAGTGGGCACAATTGTGCTTGGGTAGTACAACGACCTGAGACTCGAAAGGTTGTGTGAACTGTATTGCCTGTTCAGGTTGAATTAACTTGTGGGGTTGGGATTGGGTCAAGTGTTTTGGGTTGAAGCTTTGTTAGATGTGTCTGAAGCACAGTAAGCATGAAATATCCTGGACAACTGTTCAGATGGTCATTGCAAATGTTTTGCAGTATTTTAACAGGAAGGAAAGACCTTGCAATCAGTATAACTGAATCAGACAACATGGCATCCTAGGCTGCATTTCAACTTGACATTTTAAAATATACAGATATTCCTGTTACAGAGCAACAGTATAAACTTTAACTAATCTAGATTCTGTTATTAATAGTGCTGAAATTTCAAGTCAGTAAATAGTTGGACCAAAACTAAGCCTCTACTCAGCAGACATTAGACTAATATGTGAAAGATTAGGTTCAGGTTCAAACCAGTTCAAACCAGGTTCACAAGATTCCCTCCTTGACTGAACCTTGAACCAAACCTAAGGTTCAGTTCAGGCATTACCCTGAACCTTGAACTGAACTTAGGTTTGGTTCATGTAGGTTCAGGTTCAAACCCAGGTTCAGAACTGAACTGTACCATCACTATGTACCAGCACCAGCAATTCCAGAGAGCCCCATGAGAAGATGCCTGATACTGTACATCTTGGTGCCTCCTTTAACAACATGGTAGTGCAGTCCCTTCCCCTCACATTCCTGATGGCAGTTTCCACACCAGATCTCAACTTGGTGTTAGGACCTGATGGATCTTTTTTGATTGACTTGGTATCAGTTTGAAAGAGCAGTCCTTGTTGACTTGCTGTTGATAGTGTTGCCACAGCTAAGGCTAGCGGTTGGCTAGTAGCCATTAGCCTAGCCGAATTTAGCTTAGCCGGTGGAGTGGTACCAAGGTACCACTCCGGGGGCTCACGCAGGACTCGAGGGAAAGGTGGACTGCATAGGAAGGATGGACTGACTACTACATCTGGAAGGCTACTAACTAGGTCAAACCGTGGGAACCTGATCACGTGACTGACCAGGCACAACTACTACAAGTGCCCCTCCTCCTCATGGTGACGTCCTCGTCACCATACCGCTACTAAAAGAAAACAAAAAGCAAAACAAAACTGACCAAGAAAAAAACTCTCCAGTCATGACTCCCAGTCCCTCACAATGCCCCGGGCCTTACACGTGAGGCGGGACCATATCGTCCATCGAAGATCGGTGGTGGCAGATGACCAAACTGGACTCTCTCTCAGCTCTCCAAAACTCCTCAGTCACGACTCCCAGTCCTCCATCTCATGGAGCGGGACCATATCGTCCATGGAAAACGGTGGTGGTAGATGACCAAACTGATCCATAATCATAACGCAGGTTCTCGGTTCTCGTATCGCAGGTTCTAGGTTCTCGTATCGCAAGTTCTCAGTTCTCGTATCGTGGGTTCTTGGTTCTTGTATCGCAGGTTCTCGTATTGCAGGTTCTGGGTTCGCAGTTCTCGGTCGGTGCTTGTTTGGTTCTGGTGACTCGTTGGGTAACTCGGTTGGGTAGCGTCTGGTATCCAGGTGACAGATCGAGGGCATAGAAAAAATAATGGAACTGAATTGTGGGGGAAACAGAGACAGAGACAGAGGAAACGAGGGAAAGGAAACTGAGGGAAATGAAATAGAGAGGAAGGGAACCGGGGACAGGAAACAGAGAAAGAAATAGAGGGGAAAGCTATGTACTTGGGTGCTAGAGCTGGCGCCGGCGTCGAGGGATCTCTTCGCGTGGGCTCTGGGAAACGGTCGCGAGGGGTCGCGAGGGCCAGGGAGCGAGGCTGGGGTCCTAATGAACGTACGCGAGTGGGGTGGGGTTGCCGGAGTAGGTGGTCGCGGCGGCGATTCGTTTGGGTCCGTGGGGGGTGCACGTCGCTGTTGGGGTCAATAGCGGGGTGGTACGCGACCAAACGAGGGCGTGTGGGGGGCTGGGGTGACTTGTTTGGGTTCCTACGGGTCCAGGGCAGTCGCCACGGTCGAGAACGAGGCCGCGGGGAGCTGAACGAGGGCAGCCGGTGCCGGGTATGGTGCACGAAGCCGGTCTGTGGGTGGTGAAACGCTGTGGGGCCCGAAAAGCGGTGGGAACGTGGGGTGGTGATGGGCGCAGGTGTTCTGGGGTTGCAAACGGGTGGGCCGTGAGTTTGGCGAGTTGGCCCGGGGCTGGTAGTGCTGGCAGAACGGGGCGGTGCAATGGTGACGTGGCGAGGTCGTTGGGTCACCAAGGGCGGGGCGGTCTCGTTTGGGGTAACGGAGCGCAACGGGGGGCTCTGGCATGTGGAACGTGGGTGCCGGGGGTTGGATGAGCGTGGGTTGGCGTGGAGATCCACGGGAAGCGGGGTCGCGGAATGCTGACGTGGCATGGTGCGTGTTGGGCGTTGGGTGGGCATGAAACGCCAGGGACGGCTCGTTCGGGGTGACGACGGTGAACGGGGGGCCTCTAGGGCGTCAGACGAGGGTCCGGGGCTCAAATGAATGCCCCTGGGGCTGGGGTACGCAAAAGAGCGGGGGTCCAACGGGGAAGACGTGGCGGATCCGTGGTCTGACCAAAAAGGGCGGGGCAGCTTCGTTTGGGGCAATGAAGCGCAGCGGGTGGTTCTGGCCGGTGGAACGCGGGCACGGGAGGTCGAGTGAGTGTGGGTTGGGCTGGTGTACACGAAGAAACGGGGGTCCAACGGGGAAAACGTGGTGGATCCGTGGCGCGACTGAAAAGGTCCGCGACCGTGGATTCGGGGTGGCGTAGGCAAGCGCGGAGCTCCGGTACGTCGAACGAGGGTCTGTAGGGTCGGATGAGCCTGCCTGGGGCTAGAAATGACAAAAGAAAACAAAAGAAATGATGAAAAACGGGGGGGTTGAAAATGTGACGTGGCCTGCCGTTTGGGTGTTCAAAGGGGTCACGGCCGGGTTTTTGGGTCAACGGGGGGCGACGCGGGGCCCTATTGGGCTGAACACGAATGCCGGGGGGTAACTGGAGTGTTGTACGGCCGTGAATGAAGGGAAAATCCGCAGTTGCGCAGCGGTGGGTGGTGAGGCCGAAAAATGTCGTTTCGCGAGAAAAAAGAGGAAGACGCAGAGAAGAAGAGATCCGTGGGTCGAAGGTCACTCTCATCACCACGTTGGAGTGGTACCGAGGTACCACTCCGGGGGCTCACGCAGGACTCGAGGGAAAGGTCGACTGCATAGGAAGGATGGACTGACTACTACATCTGGAAGGCTACTAACTAGGTCAAACCGTGGGAACCTGATCACGTGACTGACCAGGCACAACTACTACACCGGGGTCCAGCTAAGCTAAGGCTAATGACCAGCTACCAGCTACGGCTATCTCAAAATTTTAGCTGTAGCTGGCAGCTAAGCTGCAGCTAATTACAGTACATTATCAATTGTATTCTAGGTAGTATACAATTTATTTATCTAACATTTTGTAGTTGAAATGCATGAATATGAAGGTTCTCGTGCACATGACATGTGTGACATATAGTCTCACATCAACTCAAAACAATATTCTACCACCACAACCATGACAAGTGCAAACAACAACAACAACAACATGAAAACCCATGACAACGACAATGACAATGACAATGACAACGACCATGACAATGACAATGACAATGACAACCATGACAACCCCACATAGCAACCCAAAAATGGACCACCAAGTCGCAACAGCGATGACAATGATGGAAAGGAAAGCCGGGAGGGTGGTGCGCCCACCTACTGGCCCAGGTACATCCCCCCAAATCCAGTCCCAATGACATCGGCTAATGAGGGGAATGGACGAGGCAACAACGAAGATGGACACAGTAACCCCACCTTGCAAACATGCCCAGACCACGTCAATTGATGTGCAGACGCCCATTGGAAGTCCCCAGCCCCATCCAACCTCGCCAAGACAGATGAAGCGCATCAATTGACATGCCCCCATTGTTCACAAGGTAGTTAGCATGCATGGATACCCATGGAAAGTCCTCAGCCCAATCCAACCTCGTGTGGATGCCCATGGAAAGTCATTGCCACAATGACAAAGATGGACATGTCAAAAACAGCAGGGAAGGGGACAAGGACAAGAAGTCCCCATCCTCTCCCTACTGTCAGCCCTCAAGCCACCACACCTCGTGAACACACGCCAACATGTCAACCAATGTATCCGGCACCAACAACTCGGACGACAACAACATTACCAAAATGACAACAATGACGTCCAGCGATGAGGTATCAAACACCTCACATGTGAATGCTGCAATGTCAATTGACATTGGCATGATGCATGTGAGGTGAATTGAGGGCTGGGTAGGGTATGGGTACCTACTCACCCGCTACCCACACAGCTTGGTTGCAGCTTGGTTGGTCGAGCCACGGCTAAGTCACTGCATCAACTATAGCTGGCAGTAGTCAACTGTAGTCAGCTACCTTCAACTACCAGCTACGATTATAAAAATTTAAGTAGTTAGCTTAGTTGTAGCTGCAGCTAACCTTAGCCGGCTTGCGGCTAGCTTAGCTGTGGCAACACTAGCTGTTGACCTGATAAAAGTGACTGGTGAATACTGGTACACCTGGTTAGAGACTCTGAGAGGTCCCTCCTCTCAGTCAGCAAGTTAAGTTGAGGTATTTCCAGTCATGTATCTAATACAGCAGGAACATTACATTTAGCTGAGGCTGTGCATGACCTATGATATGATTCTACTGTTCAGCCTATAGCTATAATCTCTCAGGCTCAACTATTGTAAGCACACAATCACACATAATTATGACCACACTCTTTCATCATGACTAGGGATGTTGGCAATCTGCCACACTCATTTGTAATATTAAAATACAGTCCACAGGCCCAGAAGCAGAATACATTGCAACCTAAATGTATGAGAACAACTAACAAATTGGTAGAGGAGATATGGACATACATTCACCATTACCAGACCACAATTCAACCATTCCTGATGTACTACCCATCAACACATCTACATCATTCAGAACAGTCACCACACTTTAGGGATCAGCTACCCATCATGTCAATCCTCATTACAACAATCAATTGAGGAGAGAAACGTACAAGCAGACATCTTCTCCATGAGAGCAAGGCCCAACTCATCAGTTGAGGCAAGAATCACTTCGAGGCGAACGAATGATTCTCGCGTGCTGAGGAGATAAAGCTCCGAGACTACAGGAGGTTCCTTCTGCAGTTGATTCAGAAGCTTCAGAGTCTCCATCCAATCTGCACTATCAGATTGCTTGTGGGCCCGGACAGTCATTTGAGCCTCCGTAAATGGCCCCAGCACTTCTGGCTTCCAATATGGTCCAACCATGAAGATCCACTGGACACCATTCATCAATAATGGATAATCACTCTTGTATGCCGCTTTTGCCTGATTCTGGGCTTGGTGCATCAAAGAATGGAATTGAGCCCTAACCTCATAGTTGTGCTGGAGTGAAGTCGGAGGTGGGAGAGAAGTCATGACGTCTAAAGCCCATTTCGCCTCCACACTGCAACGCAACTTGAAGGGAGGAGATACCCCAGGAAGCGTAAAATTTCCGATGCCAATGTCTGGAATTTCTGAGCGTCGGTCAGAGGATTCGTCAGGCTTCCACTTCAAACTGAGCTGAGGATAGATTGTGAAGCGACGATGCGGATGCTGGTGCAAGGCAAGAAAGTCGCCTGCGATACCGTATAATGTATCCTCCTCTGGAAGTCCCATGACGGCCTTTAGAGCGAGATTTTTTTGGTACTTTACTTCAGCAGCGTCCACGTCCATCGTTACGTTCAGCCTGTGGATTACTTTGAGCACCGGTGGTCCGGGTTGAATAAAAGGCCGGGAGAAAGAAATCAGACCTAGCGGCTGTAGTCCAGTGCTTCAATGGCGGTGAGCAATGCCGGCGATGGGTGATGCAGCGTTTCCGGGAGCAATATGAGTGGTCAAGAAGACGTGCGATCTGTTATACAGCAATATTGTGTTGTGACTGCCATCAAGATTAGCAGGAAATTCGGATATTGGCCTTTCCTGTGAGTCCGTCCTGTGAATCTGTCTGGAGCCTGAGTCTGGCCAGTTGTAACTAGATTAGTACAAACAAACAAACAACACTGCACAATAAGCAGTCCCCGCTCCTTCCGAGTCCATAGAATTGCAATGACTGATATCTCCCTCGAGTGGGTGCTCCAGTACGTGCGGGGGCGTGTGCAACTTACACTCGGCCAAGCCTTTCTTTTCATCCATCTTACCTCCCGGCTTAAGGACAACATCCTTTTGACACAACCCAACTCAGTGTCAGCCTCTGAACCTCCTCGCATTTTGCCCCCCTCAGTGATTGGGTTCCTCACCGATTCCTGCCGACTGAACTCTTCTACTGTCGATGTCCTCTGGTTGGCTCTCCATGGTGTCATTTGGGGAGGCCTAGATGCATACCTGGATTCACCCGAACAATTATTTGCTACGCACGGTTTTGCCCATGGCCTCAGTACATTTTTTTTCAGTGTTGTGTTGATAGCATGTTGACATTCTCATCCTAAGCTACACATACTCTATATCCACTGCATCATATCTGCCTTAACGAAAGCTGCTCCAACCGAAAGAAGGGTTTGCTGATGAAGAAAGCACAGCATCGCAAGGCAGTTCTTTACACCTTGGCTGACGGCCCATTGCCTGTGTATTCGGTTCACCTTTATTGTCGGGGTAGGTTGATTTCTTTCTTCTCCATCAACCTATTAATCATTCACACAGGTTGTCATATCAATTACCATCACGACTTCTACGTTCACAATGGCCAACGGATCTACTATGATAAACCTCCTGACATCCTCCTTGTTGGCGAGCACCAGTTTGTTGAACGCAAGGTGATCCAGCACTGGATCAATATGATGCTCGTCTCCTGGTAGGTTTGGTCTCATTTAATCACTTATTTTCTCACCATGACTCGTTTTCTTCATTGACTAGGACTTCAGCTACAAATTGCGCATGCCTCTACAACATATCCTTCTCATGTGACAAGGAGCCACCAGATGGATGGTTTGGGTTCACGCTGAGCTCAGACCATGTTTGGGCGGGGTTCATCACTCTTGCACTCATTGAGGATCACCAGCAGCATCAGCAGCAGTTAGTTGTTCCACACACCGGTGGAGTAGTGGGACCTGGCCAGTCACGTAGTAGTAGTCAGTCCATCATCCATCCTATCCAGTCGACTTCCTCTCGAGTCCTGCGTGAGCCCCCGGAGTGGTACCTCGGTACCACTCCAACGTGGTGATGAGAGTGTTTTTCGACCCACGCACCTCTTTTTCTCTCGGTTTCTCACTCCTGATGTTTTTTTCTCGCGAGACGACTTATTTCGGCCTCACCACCCACCGCTGCACAACCGCAGACTTTTTCCCTTACTCTAGGTCCTACGGTACTCAAGTTACCCCCCCGGCACTCTCGTTCAACCCACCGACGCCCCACGTCGCTCCAAAAACGCGGGCGCGACCCGTTTTGAACACCCAGCACCAGGCCGCGTCACACCACTCAACCTTCATTTTTCAGACCCAGGACCATCCCCCGCGCCGTCGTTCGACGTCGTACGGTTCCACCGCGTCCCACGTCACCTCAAGAGCGCCGTCGACCCTGTTTTTTGACGCCTCAAGACCCACCGGCATTTCGCCACGTCATCACTTTCGACCCCCCGTTTTTTCGTGTAACCAGGCTCCACCCGCGTTCACCCAAACCCCCGCACCCACGCTCGACGACCCAGCATTCCGGTCCTGCCCAAACGAACCCCCGTCGCCGTCCAAGTTAAGTGCCCACGTCCTGCCACGTCACCACCATCGACCCACATTTTTTCGCGTACCCCAACCCTACACGGACTTATTCAACTTTCCGCACCCCTGTTCCACCGGCCAGAACCCCCCGTTCCCCTCCATTGCGCCAAACGAGCCCCTGCCGTCGTTTTCAGACACCCGGGCCACCCACCACGTCACCATCGCACGGCCCCGTTCTGCCAACATACCCAGCCCCGGACTGACTCACGAAGCTCGCCGCCCACCCGTTCACCATCCCGGAGCACCCCACCTCCCTCCACTACCATGAATGGACCGTGCCCGCCGCTCCCAGACCCCCACCGCGTTCCGCCACGTCATCACCCCCCCGCCGGTTTCTTGCACCATACCCGGCCCCGCGAGCCCTCGTTCATCTCCCCACAGCCTCGTTCTAGACTGTGGTGACTGCCCTGGACCCATAGGAACCCAAACGAGTCGCCCCAGCCCCCCACACGCCCTCGTTCAGTCGCATACCATCCTGCCAGGGAACCCAACAGTGTATTGTACCCCACACCGACCTGGAAGAGCCACCCCGATCCCTTCGCGTGATACACCAACCCCTCGCGTCGAGATACTGTGCCCTTGTTAGTACAACCCTATGTCCCCATCGCTTATTATAGCTTTATAGCCCTATCCCCCTGTTCCCCCACCTGCTGGATGTCAATTAAAGTCTACCTACGAGCCGTCACTACACTTGTTCACACCTGTTCACCTAGTTCCACCAACACCGCTACATTTTCGATCACCAGAACTTCCATGCTGCACTGAGTACTTGCCAGAGCAATTCGTGCGATTTTGGATCTTGCGTCGTAAGCCCTAACCTTGCAAGGAAGGCATTCGGAGAGTTTGAGTTTGAGAGAGGAGTTCTATAGAGTCTGGTCATCTACCGCCCCCTGCGCGAGGACAACTTCCTGCTTCACGATATAAGGCCCCGGCCTTGAATCAAGGCATTCTGAGGGACTGGGAGTTGTGGCTTTAGAGTTTTTCAGTCAGTTTCTGTTTGTTTTGTGTTCTTTTCAGTAGCAGTTGGCGACGAGGGCGTCGCCATGAGGAAAAGGGGCACTTGGAGTAGTGGGACCTGGCCAGTCACGTGACTGGGCTCCCACGGTTGACCTAGTTAGTAGCCTTCCTGATGTAGTAGTCAGTCCATCATCCATCCTATCCAGTCGACTTCCTCTCGAGTCCTGCGTGAGCCCCCGGAGTGGTACCTCGGTACCACTCCACCGGGTGTCAGAGAGATCAGTTCACTGCCGCCATCCGTGCCCGCAACATCTGCTTCCGCTTGTACAGTCAGCCCGATTCCCGCCATTATTGCAACAAGTGTGTCAGGACATATACTGGACCTGACGGTGAAGGTGATCACACTATTCTACTATCTATGTTTTGAGGCTGACGTGTCCTCTGACAGTTAACCAAAAGGTCTCGGTAGTTGTGATCGATGGCATCACCATTGGACATCCGTGTTGTGTAGTGCACAACTGTCACCATCCGCTTCGCAACAACCGTCACCGCTTCTGTGCTGACCATGCTTCCACACACAACACTATCTGTGCGATCGTCAACTGCAACAATCAGGTTGTTCGTGACAGCCTTGCCTGTGCTGATCCTGTGCATCAAGAGGTCGAGGCCATACATCGGGAACGTGGACAGGCACGTTTTCAGTTAAAGGACCATCTTGCTCGAGCACTCGTGGCCCATCCAAATGATGCCATGGCCGAGGATCGTGCTCTTGTAGATCTGGCGGATGTTGATGATGTAGAGGAAGACTTTGAGGTTGAGGGCCGGGCGGTATCATCGGGCCATGCTAAGCATTGCAAGAAGGTCCGAGCTCACTTCGGATGCAAACGAACTCACAATGAGCAGATCATCGTTGCACCATGTGGCATCATCATTGCCCGTGAAACATTTTATGGTGCTGAAGGTGTCGGCAGCGTTGTTATGTGAATGTTTGTTTCACCAAGAATTACCGGAGTTGACTTTGTTCAGGTACCTTCTTGTTGTTCGTGGGTTTTTAATATCTAAATAACCTATCAGGAAGGGGTTTGTGGGTATATGTACTATATGAATCAATAGAATGTAATAGTGAGGTCTCTTCAATTAAGAATTGAGACTTTGAGTAGGTATGAATAGCAATTGGGTGTGTGATGTACTGAAAACAAGAATATTCACTACTGGAATATAAAAATATAAACTAATGAATACTGATAACAATATTCACCAGTTGAATATGGATGGTTTTGGCTACAGGGCCTATTCAATCAAGAGTATCTCTGGGTATTATAATATCTGACTTAAATCCGAAGCTTCAAACGCACATTGGCTACTAGTTCAGGGATATCTTTAATACCTTTTGAATACTCTGTTTTGTTTAGGATTGAAACCTTAACCTTAGAAGTGTATCTATTTAGGATGAAACCTTAACCTTAGAAATGTATCTAGCTGACTAATGCTGACTAATGAATTGATTGAACTGAGTGAACTGGGTGAATTCTCCTTGATGACAAGGGGAACTCAGAGAATGATAGAATAAGAGTGAACTAGACTGGATTGCAAGCACTAGCTACTACAATGAGTAACTACTAGTACTAAGAGAATGAGGGATCACACTGTGTGAACCCAACTGAGAGTGACTACTGAGTGGTGAGGGGGGAAATCCTACTGACTACTGGAATTTGGGGGCCCTATTTATACTGTTGGAGAACAATGGGGGACTGAGAACAATGGGAAAGTGAGAACAATAGGACTGAGTCATGAGAACAATGGATGGCATCAAAGAGGCTGTGAACAATGGGCTCTATCTCCATTTGGACTGTTTAGAACAATAGACTGCTCAGAACAATAGACCATTGTCTTTATGTAAGCAGAATATCACAATCACTCTCTGATGCATCCTATCTTATCATTATCTTATCATCCTCTTGTTCACATCTTATCTAATCATTTCCCATTATCTAGCTGAGCCGCTTTTGATCAATACAAGTAAACAAGATTTGTAATCAATCCATTACTGCTAATATAGGTAACAATGCTAGTTGGGCTTGTCTCCTTGCACACGCAATACAGAGAAATATATAGTAAATACTAATGAGTGGGGGATGTGCCTCTGTGCACCATACATAAACGGCTAGGTCTGGGCATTACTAGTGAAGCCATAATAAATGATATAAAGGTAAGCATATATGCTATTTGTGTCTGTTCACTAGCATGCGTAATGTGGAAAGGCATAGAATGGGTACTAATGAGTGTAGGTGTGCATCCATAGTGTTGCACTTAAATATCTAAGTCCGTGGTCCGATGGTAAACCCATGACATTACACCCAAAAACACTTGGGGTCATGACATCCGCACAACACAATTAAATCAACTGTCCCCAGTTGAAACCAAAAGAAAACAACTTTTAATCTGAGAAGAAGCTTTTACATTATTACTATTCTTTTAACTTCTTCTTCATCTTTCCAAAGAATTCCTCCCAATCTTGTACATCAACTCCTTCTGCTTTTAACCGATCCATGTTCTTCTTCGTAGCATTTAGTAGCGCCTTGAGGTGGTACTTAGGGCGAGTGCACTTCTTTTGTAGCGGCTTAGGAAGTAATGCCGGAATTGCAGGGCGTTCGAAACGATTGCGGCGAGAGGAAGTTGGGTGGTTATGATTTGTGGAAAATGAAGGAGGCGATTCGAGCCATTCTCTAAACTCCGGGTCTAAGGGTACAGATTGCGAAGGGACGGTGGCGGGTGGCATAGGAAAGTTGGGAAGACTATCCATGAAAAAGTCGAAATCGTCTGGCGGCGGACAGTTGACACCTCGTACATTCACAGATTCGAAATCGATGTATTCGTCAGATTCCGAAGGGGGTAGCGGTGGTGTCTGAGCGGGACTAGTTGGTTTGGTAAAGAAGTCCATATCGTATTCGGTGGGAGTATCGAATAAGCATGATAAATCGAGACGGCGTAGAGGAATATCCATAGATGGAGAAGGTGAAGGACTGGAGTATGATGTCATAGTATGATATGGATTACGGTATATGGGCGTCTGGTAGTGCTGAAGCGCTGAGCGGAATAGCGGTGTAGTTGATGTAACAGGAGACGTTAAGGGAAAATATTTGTGGGGGAACCGGAATGGTGGGTCAAGCAATACTAATGTGGGACGTTGTGTCACAATAGGTCCCTGTGGGTCCAGAACTAAACTAGCCCTGGCCTTGCTATATTGGGATGATGTATTTCAAATTCGATTTAAGGTTGTATGATCGATCAAATCGGGATTTTACCATTCCCTCGGTTCTTCAGGGTCTTGAAGCTGTATCGGGTACAGATCTGCAATAGTACCAATGCTTATTTGGTCTAGACCGTTTACTCAGGTCACATGAGAAAACATGTGCCGGTCACGTGTTTTCCAGGGTCATAGCTGTACATTTGCACGATCCGTCTTTTCTTTCCTCTAGTCTGCCACTATGGTTCTGTAGTGCTCCACTCCTTTTTCTTGCTATGCCACTATGCAATAAATCGTAAAAAAAATCTATCCGACGCTATGAATGGTCACTCCATCCTCCCTTCAAGAAAAACTCAAGAAAAACCAAACCGCTAAGTAACTTCTTATATTTATATTCAATTTTCACCATTACTGAATAATTGGCATGTAGATAAGACGGTCTAAATCTAGCCGTTCCTTACTACTATCTGCTGCAATTGTTGGACAACGAATTCGTCTGGAGGATGGACGGGCCGGGGGTGATGTTGAGCATCACTCCGTTTCAACTAGGGGCGAGCGCTATATTTTTCGGGTGGGACTCAGTTGCTGGACTACTGGGAGTGGAGGGTCACCGGTCGTTCATCCATTTCTTTATCTTTCTATTCATACACCAGTTGTATTTCCTTTTATTCTATTTTCTATTTCATTATGTCTTGTCATTTCGTTTCGTTTCGTTTCGTTTCGTTTCGTTTCGTTTCGTTACGTTTCGTTATGTCTTTTATATATATTATCATTGTATTCATATAATGGGTCCATCAACTATTAGATGAGAGGGGTTGTATTATCACTTTGTAGCGTTATATATATTTTCTTTGCATGTCTGACTTAAAAATGACCAGCAAATCATAAAACAAATAAAATTTATCTAATCAGTTTAGATAGCATAAAAAAAAGGGTGCGTGACGGGAAATCATGTGCATAGGTAAAAATAGCGGCCAATAAAAATGCATGGGGCATAGAAAAAGAGGGTGTGCAGCGGGAAATCACATGAGGGATAGGGGTCTTGGATATAACTAAATATTCAGTCACCAAAGGTGCTAGAATATTGGAATCAATGCAGAAAAAGGAAAATCTTGAATCAATGAGTGTGGGGCTATACAATAGCGGTGAGGAATAATAGTATTGTATCTCTTCTGGAGTAGATCTGCGGATAGTGGTACTTGTAACTGATGAAGATGATATATAGGATAACCATATTTTGACAACTTTAAACCTGCATCAAAGTCTTCATTGCCAAGACCTGAGGGGTCATTGACTTCTCCTGGTACTTTTACTGAACCAACTGTAATGACACCTGTAATGGAACTGATTGGCATTGTTTCATAAAGCCACATGTGACAGACAGTGGCTGGAACTTGATATTTTCTAAATTCAAAATTCTTTGTGCGTGATGCAATGTGTGCAGCAAATTCTGGCTTGATGGCAAGAATAATATCTGTGATGTCTCCTGATCTAAGAGATATTAACTGATTTACTGAGCAATCCTCTACTTCAGCAGCTTCATCTTCCTGGTCTGCTATTTCATAAAGGATAGGGTCAGTTCGATAAATGTATGGTAAAATCCGAAATGCTGCATAATGCTCAGCATGCACAGCACCATCTAATTCTTTTAAAACATAAGTTCCTCTTCTTGTTTGTCTGACAACTTCATATGGGCCAAGGTAACGAGGGTCTGTCTTGAATTTTCCTATAGTCATCTCCAAACGACTATTATATACTAGAACTAGTTCTCCTGGCTGATAATCACGCTTTTGCAATCATCTATGAAATCTCTGATCAAATTGCAATTTAGATATGAAGCGAGCCTGTTTAAGCACAGCTGCTGCTTTATCAATATCTTCTTGATGTCTTCCAAGCTGACGTATGCGGAGTGCTAACAAATCTGATGTAAAAAGTCCTGAGCAAAAACCTTCAACCATAAATGTGGCTTCTGTTAGGTCAAAGGGAAGTATAGGATGAGTGCCATGGAGTAGATAATAAGGTGAGTATCCAGTAACACTGCTGACTGTAATTCGGTCTGCAAATGATGCTAACTCTACGTGCTTGTGCCAATTCTTGATTTTTCCAGTCTTATCTTTTTCACAGGACTTGACTATGGCTTCACGTAGAGTAAAATGTCCTCTTTCTACTACACCATTTGCATGCTTATTGTAGGGTGATATGCGAACTTGAGGAATTCCTAGTCTTCTAAGCAGAGACTCAAATGCTCCTTTGACTTCTCCTTCATTATCAGTAACTACATGTTCAATGGCACCATAGCGACAATAGATCTGTTCCCAGAAAAATTTTGCTAAGTTGTGTGAATTGTTTGATCTTAGAGCTTTTACTTCAGTTGCTCCTGATAAATCATCACGTGCTGCTACAATGAAATGGTAGCCTCCTGAAGGTGGCATAAACATTACATCAATGTATACCTTTTGAAAAATTGCTGTAGGGGTAGAAATTGTAGGGGAAATTTCGATTTTCTTCAAGCTCCTAATTTGACACTGATGACATGATGAAATGTGGTAATGGACATCTGCTCTGAGATGAGGCCAAAAAAATCGAAGTTTGACTAAGTCAAACACAGCTTGTTCTCCTTTATGACCTAGGTTTTCATGAGCTTGAGTGAGAATAGCGATTCTTTTCTTTGCATTCATAATCACTAATGAAGGCATTTTCTGGCCATTTCTTCTAAACAGTTTATCATCTTTTAAATAAAATTGTCCAGTTTTCTTCAGAAATCTTCTTGTTGCCTGCAAGGTATCTGTTGAAGGCATTTCCAATGTGGATAAAAAATGTTTTACTTGAATGAGTATCTTGTCCTGTTGTAATTTAATTTCATTATTTGAAGGGAGTGTGGTAGCCTTGTATGGCAATTTGGTAGGGACAGTGAAGCTAAATTTTCTTATTTCATGTGGATCAGGAACATGAACAAGCAAGGCAATATCATCTAGCCATGAATCATCATGCTCTTCAATTTCTTCATTATCTGCAAGCTCTCTGCGAGAAAGTGCATCTGGTCCCCTAAACTGGGTTGCAGGTACATGAATAAGCTTGAAGTCAAATAATAAAATTCCTTGAATCCATCTGTTTATGGCAGCATTGGGCTGTAAATCTGGTTCATTGAGCATGCCTTTTATAAACTTGGCATCTACCTCTATATGTAGATTCTTTATTCCTATTAAATACAGTCTCCAGTGGCGTAATTCACGGTATAGTCCATATAACTCCAGTTTTGGCTGTGAATATCTGGATTCTCTTTCACTCATTGGTATTGAACCATATCTAGCAGGGCGACGATTTCCATTTTTATCTTCTTGTGATAAAATAAAACCAGCAGCAATATGGCTACTGTCTACTGATAAATATGTGGGTCTATCTGATATATAATCAATAGAGCGGAGTGCAGGTGCTGAAGAAACCTTTTCTTTCAATGCCTGAAAAGCTGCTTGTCTTCTTTCATCCCATATAAACTCTGCTCCTCTATGGAATAACTCTGCTAGTGGCTTGGCTAGTGCAGAATAATTTTCTATCCAAATGCGAACTGTTCCACAGAGACCTAGGAAGCCTCTAACATCCTTGGGTGTCTTGAGTGGGGGCCAGTCCAAAACCTTTTGTACTCTACTATCATCAGGACAGCGTCCTTCCGGAGTGCATTTCTGTCCTACAATCACAACACTTGAGCGGCAAAGTTGTGTCTTCTTAGCTGATATTGTCATTCCTGCACAAGCAAGGCGATGCATAATGCGATGTACATCTTGAGCGTGCTCCCAAATAAACCTTCTGATTCCTGGATTTTCTAGCAAAACTTCTGGTCTTCCATCTTGATCAGGATAAATGGATGAAGGTCCTTTTATAGGTAAATCATCAATGAAGCTATTTGCAGTATGAGGGATTTCATCTTGAAGGATGAAGCACATACAACGTTGGAATTCTGCCGGTGAATTTGTGAATCCAGTGGGAAGTGATGTGAGACGAAGTAATCCCAGTGGTGTCATGAATGCAGTGAGGTCACGAGATGTAGGATGTACTTTCCTAGCATCAAATCCCCATAGTAAATCGAAGACTGTATAGCATTGGCAACCAGCGAAAGGTTCTACAAATTCATCTAGTATTGGAGGAAGGCCTGCATCACGTATTGTAACTGCATTGAGAGGTTGCAAATCATGGACTATACGAAGTTTTCCATCCTTCTTGCTTACACAAAACCATCTTGACCTATAAGAGGATTGACTTGGTTCATATACACCAGCATCTATTTTTCTCTTCAAAACATCCATGACTTTTTCTCTAAGTCCTGGTGGTATAGGAATATTTCGAAATGCCCAGGGTACATGTGGGACAGTAGGGATGATGTATGGTGAAAAGTAAGATTCCTTAAGTGTGCCTCTTTCAGTATCTTCAAAGCCAATAGCATCTTGGTTAAGTGACAAGAGGTGAGTAAATAATTTTTCTTCTTCTGGCCAAAGAAATCCATCATTGTTTATCTTGAGTATCTTCAGACGTTCAGATGTAAGCTTCTCTGTAGGTATGAAGTCTGGTGGTATCATAGGAAGTGGTGGTAATGTGGAAAGAGGGTCATAGGGAAATTTCCTTGTAACACGTGCATCTTCTGGAAAGGTTCCAGGGACAGGATTTATTTTCTTGTCCACTCTTTTGTAAGCTGTAAGTGTTAATGGATATCCTTGACTATCTGTTTCTTCACAAGGGAATATGAGAATGTCTCCTTCTTCACATATTAAGGTTCCTTCTCCTATAATGTAGTAATAGTCTGCTTCTTCTGAGGCACTTTCTTGCTTATTTGGTACTTCATTAAGATTGTAATCTTGATTGTCTTCATCTTCTGGGTAGACTAAAATAGGCATAGTTGTTTCTTGGCTATCCTTAATAGTCTCATAGTATACACTGAATTGTTCTAGTGGCTTATCTTCATGCTTAGAATTTTGAGGGTCCTCTTCATACAGTCTGACAGAAGTTATATTTGTCAGTTCAGTTTGTTTGTACACAGGTATACTAGGGCTGGCTAAGGATGTCAAATCCTGAATAGTCTGTGAAAATATAAACTTGTACACTATCACATCAAGTAATAAAATGTAGTACAGACAGATATAAAGAAGAGAGGTTTGACATAGGGGCAAAAATATTGTTACAAGAGTAAACAAATCACTAAGTAATTGTGGACTTGCGATATTTGGGAGGATCAAAATATCCTTCCTTAAGCAAATCTGCCACTGCTTCAGGGCGGCGAAAGCACATATCCAAGACTGCATTGATAGCATCAGAGAGTAACATGCAGCGATTGGAGCGAAAGATGATGGAGGAATTTTTGAGGAAGGTGATTTCTTCTTCTTCAAGGAGAGGGTTTGACTCTGTGAAGTGAAGGGGCCTAAAATGCTCTGTTGCAGGATCAGGTAGTCCTTCAGAAACTCCTTCTTCCAGAAACCGAAATAGTAAACACTTGTGGTTGAAATAATAGCGGATGGGGTCATTTGAAGGCCTTTCATTGATGAGGGCCCTCCAGTCAGGGGTGGCTAGCTTGAATCCAATTCTGCGAATGCCTTCAACCAAGGATCCTCTAATAGCTTTGAGGAAACTGATGTGAACATCAAATGTAGACATGTGGTCTGGCTCAGCTGTTAAGATTCTTGCAGCAGCTAAGTCCTGATGAGAGGAGCCAGCATTGGAGATGGTGAAGGAATACACTTGAATGGGTGATTGAGGGCGAATAGGAGGTGCTTCCATGCGAAGCTGAGTGAGTAGATTGGATTCTGGATATAATGGGCCTGATCTGACACTAAATGGGGATCTGGGATCCTTGGAGGGAGGTAAGGGTGAAATGCATTCTCCTGCATTTAAGGCATTGGCACGATCAAATGGGAGTCTGGCATATTCATCAGAGGGGGTATTGATTTCCTCACCCTCTGGCAAGGACCAAGTATTGTCTGAGACAGGTGGCAATTGTAACAAAGGTATATCTTCAAGTGGGGGTGGTGTAGGCGAAAGCGATATCAAGCCTGGAGGGGAATCGAGCGGCTGCTGGGCTTCTTCAATGGCCTGACTGAGGTCTGAATTAAATTCTGTTATTGCTTCTGAATCTGGGGAATCAGACCTAGTCCAAGCGAACCATTCTAATTCTTCATCTGAGTCTGTGTCCATGGATTCATCAGAAGATGAATTAATGTCCTCAGAAGAGGACACACTGATAGGTCTAGTCCTAGATCCAGGTTCCTGATAAGGCTGAGGTAGAGATGAATTTATGGAAGTGGTATGAGGAATAATGATGGTGAGTGGATCTGGTTTGGGGCTTAGGATCTTGACAGCCTTATTTTCAGAGTCACTCCCAGAATAAACAGAAGAAGATGATTGAGAATCTACAGACATAGAAGTATCTTTAATATCTATGTATTTATTTGAAGAATATAAATAATCATCACTATTATTATTTAAATCTGGCAAAATTTCCTCAAAGATAGGAGACTTAGGAGAATATTCTAAATCACCATATAGATCATCAAAAGACATAGAAGGTGAGCTAGAGACTAAAGGTACAAAATTTTCACTACTATTAAAAGGGGTAAAAGGGGGAGTAGGCAAATAAGAAGTAGCAGGGAACCAAATGTTTCCTACATCAGAACCAGGGGTGGCATGGTTGGAGACGTCTGATAAGAGGTCCGGATTGCTGGGGGGCCGGGAAATCGGCTCGCGTCCCAATTCGGCATGAGGAGGAGGTGGAAATGCGTAATTTACCTCTGCGTGGTTGTAAAGCATGCGGGGCGGTTCGAGCACGACGGGGTTGATATATCTGACCTGGCCGATGGGCCAGTTCCAGTCGTCATCAGCAGGGAAAACAAATTCGGGGGTTTTCGCGGAAGTGGGGTAGTGATTGATGAGACCGGGCGAAGTGTCGCGTAAATGGGCATCAAGCGGCATATTGAGACCAGGTGGGAGTCCGTGGTCATAAACGAGCGCTGCCGGGGCGCTATGTTCATGATTTGCCGGTATATAGTTAGTGGATTCGAGGAGGGGTGCAACTAACGGCGCGCGCGGAGAAGTGGGGATAATAACGTCGAGGAGGTCACTATCAGGGATGGCATTGTGGCCGTTCATGGGTTCCGTGCGTATTGCGAGCTGAACGGTGGCCGCCGGGGCCGTATAATCGTCAAAAGAAGGCTTTTTCGTGAGTGAGGTAAAATCCGGGCATTTTTCGTGAGCGGGGTGCCTAGTACACACCGTGCAACCTGGCCATTCTACTTCCCCTTCATCACCTGCCTCGTATCCGTCATGATCTGTATGTTCGAACGGGTCACGGCTGATGTTGAGGGCGGAATGGTGAATGTCATTGGTGGGGGCCGTTGAGTGGACTTCGGATCCCCGGAAATGAAAGAAATTGTTGTCCGTGGTCGCGGAAAGGTCCGTGGTACCATCTGCGAGGGTCGAGGTATTTTCCGGAGGCGTGGTAGTAGTCAGGGAGGGGCATCTACGGCCACGCTCCGTGTACTGTAGTAGAAGTCGTTTGTCAGTGAACAGATGAAGCGGGATCTTTCCCACCTCGTAGTCCCATTCCCAGCCTTCGATTGGGCTCCAACCGCGCGCCTCGTCGTCGGTCAACGATGATTCGTGGTCGTCCTCGCCAGTGAGCGTGATAGCGGGGACAGAAGAGCCAACCGTGGGAATCCGCGTGACCGGTAAGTTAACGGGGTTACGTTCTAAGGGCGGAATAATGTCGCCGGGGCGCGTGCGAGGGTCACGAGTGGTCACTGGGAAAGAATAAAAGTCCTCTATGTAAGGAGGAGGGACAGGGGGAGGAGAAAAGTTCTCCTCAGTAGAAGAGTTAGCAAATGGGTAAAATTGAAAAACTAAATGTCCCATCCTTAAAGAGGGGGGGACACTTGGAGAATTTATTGTAGCTAGAGAAGCATTTAATAAAATTCCGTGCTCAAAAGGAACACCAAGGGAATCAATCCCCAGAGAAAGCCTATATCCTACAGTGGCAGCAATCAAAAATTTACTTAAATGGGGAGATGGGTAATCAAGGGAATTTCCCAAAAAGGAAGTGATAAGTCGGCCAGCATCTGGATGACCATTGGAGTGGATCCCTTCTACAGGGAGAGGAAGAGGGTGGTTATTGATCATAAAAGGTGGGATCTGGGGGGTTTGTGCAGCAGACATGGCTACTGTCTCTCCCATTTCTTCAGAGTTTTTATAGCAATTCCTATCTAAATTTCCCTGGTGTGAAAATCCATTTCTTATCTTTCTCCTTTTAGAAAATTTGGATTCTTCATTGTTCATGTCATCACAATGAGCTATGGACAATGCAAAAAGTTTCGAGCCATCATATGCATTTTTGGGGATATTGAAGCATGAGATACTTTTATCTCCTTTTACTTCAGACTTATCCTTATCCAAATAAGGCTTATCCTGTAAGCATGTAATCATTTCGGTAAAATAATTCGGTTTAAGCGGAGTTTGAAATTGCGGATTATAGCGGACTAATGCCTTATTTTGTTCATAAGACTTAGTTAAAGGAATTGTAGTGGTTTCTTCAAGTTCCATAGGTAAAGTGCATAAATAGGATGTTGAGGCATGGGCAGTAGTAGCTCCTCTGATGTGATTAACTTGAGAATGGCTTGGTGTGACCATTAGTTCAAATCTGTTTGTCAAATCTTCAGGATTCTTGAATACTAAATATGTACCATCTATTCTTTCATCAATAGAAACATAGTTGCCTCTTTGCCATGATCTTCCAAGTAATAAATCAAATGGCACTGTCTCTCCTATGTAAAGATTGGCATAGGTAAGGACACCACCACAAGTCAATGGAACTTCTGAGACCAATCCTTTTAATGTTCCTTCACCTCCATTAGCATCATTCATTGTGAGAATTTTTCCTACATCCATAGGTCTTTGGATAATTTCTTTCCAGACTCTTTTACTAATCACATTTAACTGGGATCCAGTGTCAATGATGGCTTCAATAGGTCTTCTATCACATTCCATCTGAAGCCTGATTAACACTCCACGATCCTTGGTTATGAATGAGCTTGCAAGGGCAGATACCTTTGCATTCTTTCTCTTGATCATGTCTGTTAATTGCTCAGATAATTCCTTGGAAGAAGCTAATACTTCACGAACGCGCAGGGTAACTGGTGTGTCAAGGATTTGATTGACAACTTGAGTTTCTCCAATATTGACTGAAATTTCAGATTGTCTGGGAGTGGGCTTTGGACGAGTTATGGCATTATGTCTTTCAGCCATGATCTTGTTCTTATCTATGTTTGCCTTGTGTCCTTGTATATGAGTCTTGGCTGGCTTTGTTGGAGAAGGATCTATCATCTCCACATCTGAATCTGTGTCTGAAGGAATATGTATTGGGGTTCTTATATCCATTGGAACAGGTTGCTTTGCATGCAGTTCTTCTGTAGGATGGAATGGGTTTGTCTTCTTGAGAGCAAAGGGTAATGGTGCAGGTACATGTGCTTGAGCTTGCTTCTGTGCTGAAAGAGGGCCGGGTTTGACTGGGCCTTTAGGAATGGGTGGCAGTACTGTATTGGGCTTTATATTCTCTTTTCCTTTGGCCTTAATACCTGTGGGAGGATATACTCCATCTAATACTTCCTTCCTTGCTGCACCAATTTTCTGTGGTCCTCTGACTGCAGGCAGGATTTGTATTTCTTCTTCCTTGATTGTAGGTATAGTATATGCTTCAAAATCTTCTTCAGCATCAGATTGATAGTAATCAGAGAATTGATCTTGTAATACATAGAAGTGTGACTGGACATTGCTGGCCTTTTCAGCTACATGTCTATCAATTGCTTGTACAAATGTCTCACCCATATTTCTGCGAATTATTGAGCCATCTGGATAAACAATCCTTCCAAGACCATCCTTGGTTATCTTGCCTGTCTTGAGTAATTCATTTATTTGGAAACATGTTTGCATTCCATGTCCTTGTCCTCCACAACCATAGCAGGTCATGGGTCCTCTTTGTTCATTGGAAGGAGTAAACGAATTGGTAGGGGTAAACGAACTAGTAGAAGGGTTTGGTGGAAGGCCAACACTATTGGCAGCTGAGATTTTGAAGGGAGGTCTTTGTGTTTGCTGTGACTGTGCTTGCTTTTGCTGAGGTTGTTTCAGCTCAGGTGGGCTAATACAATGAGCAATGTCTGGGTCTAGCTTCAAGGCTCTATAGTATGCTAATCCATACTTAATATCATCCAAAGAAAGCTTTCCCATTTGCTTGATTAAAGACTCTACTTCATTCTGGTGTGATGATGATGTGGAGGTAGACTTCCTGTCTATCCCCTTCCTGCCATTATCTTTTTTCTCAGCTTCTTTCCTTACTGTCTTCTTAAATAGTTCATCATCTGAATCATATGCCTTTGACTTAAATGCCTTCTTCTTCTTGCTAGCTTTCTTTCTCTTGATGCAGGCTTCATAGTCACTATCTGTATCATACTCTGATGAATCATCTGTATCAGAGTCTTCTGAAACAGAGTTGTCTAGTCTTCCTGGTATATCTGAATCTGAATCTGCTAGGTTCATGTCAAACCGATTCCTTTCAAATAGAGTTTCTGCAACCTTAATGACATCTTTCATAGGGAATGGAGATGTGACATCTAAAGGTGTTGATCCAGTGTTGAGACGTGTCTCAATGATATGTCTGAGGTTCTTGTTGATTCCATGCCAGAAGTATGCAGCCTTTTCATCTGCAGAGATCTTCTTCTTGCTCTCTAACCATCCTGCAATAGTAATGAACCTGTGTTCATATTGCTTCCATTTGGTGAGAGTTCTGATCTGCTTAAGTTTCCAAATGCGTGCAAGGGTCATGAGATCTCTAACAATGTATCTTGTTTCCTTTAGAGCAGCATCAAAGTAGCGAGTAATATCTTTCTCAAGAGTATTCCAGTCCTGGGATATGTAACTCTCCAGGGCTTCAATGAGCTTGACTACTTTGGTGGAGCAGTAATCTACAATCCTTTCACATTTCTCTTTATCAGAAACAGCATAGGATTTGCACATTTGATTGTAATGCCTTAAGAATCTCTTGACTTCTTCATAGCTTCCTTTGAATTTAGCTGGGGCAGACTTCTGCCCTAGTGGGGGCATCATGTCTGGGGTACGAGCACTGGTGCTTGTGGACATTGTGTATTAGAGGTATAGAAATGCTTGGGTTATTTAAATTTAAAACCCTCGCGGTGGGCTCCAATTTTGTTATGTGAATGTTTGTTTCACCAAGAATTACCGGAGTTGACTTTGTTCAGGTACCTTCTTGTTGTTCGTGGGTTTTTAATATCTAAATAACCTATCAGGAAGGGGTTTGTGGGTATATGTACTATATGAATCAATAGAATGTAATAGTGAGGTCTCTTCAATTAAGAATTGAGACTTTGAGTAGGTATGAATAGCAATTGGGTGTGTGATGTACTGAAAACAAGAATATTCACTACTGGAATATAAAAATATGAACTAATGAATACTGATAACAATATTCACCAGTTGAATATGGATGGTTTTGGCTACAGGGCCTATTCAATCAAGAGTATCTCTGGGTATTATAATATCTGACTTAAATCTGAAGCTTCAAACGCACATTGGCTACTAGTTCAGGGATATCTTTAATACCTTTTGAATACTCTGTTTTGTTTAGGATTGAAACCTTAACCTTAGAAGTGTATCTATTTAGGATGAAACCTTAACCTTAGAAATGTATCTAGCTGACTAATGCTGACTAATGAATTGATTGAACTGAGTGAACTGGGTGAATTCTCCTTGATGACAAGGGGAACTCAGAGAATGATAGAATAAGAGTGAACTAGACTGGATTGCAAGCACTAGCTACTACAATGAGTAACTACTAGTACTAAGAGAATGAGGGATCACACTGTGTGAACCCAACTGAGAGTGACTACTGAGTGGTGAGGGGGGAAATCCTACTGACTACTGGAATTTGGGGGCCCTATTTATACTGTTGGAGAACAATGGGGGACTGAGAACAATGGGAAAGTGAGAACAATAGGACTGAGTCATGAGAACAATGGATGGCATCAAAGAGGCTGTGAACAATGGGCTCTATCTCCATTTGGACTGTTTAGAACAATAGACTGCTCAGAACAATAGACCATTGTCTTTATGTAAGCAGAATATCACAATCACTCTCTGATGCATCCTATCTTATCATTATCTTATCATCCTCTTGTTCACATCTTATCTAATCATTTCCCATTATCTAGCTGAGCCGCTTTTGATCAATACAAGTAAACAAGATTTGTAATCAATCCATTACTGCTAATATAGGTAACAATGCTAGTTGGGCTTGTCTCCTTGCACGCGCAATACAGAGAAATATATAGTAAATACTAATGAGTGGGGGATGTGCCTCTGTGCACCATACATAAACGGCTAGGTCTGGGCATTACTAGTGAAGCCATAATAAATGATATAAAGGTAAGCATATATGCTATTTGTGTCTGTTCACTAGCATGCGTAATGTGGAAAGGCATAGAATGGGTACTAATGAGTGTAGGTGTGCATCCATAGTGTTGCACTTAAATATCTAAGTCCGTGGTCCGATGGTAAACCCATGACATTACACCCAAAAACACTTGAAGTCATGACATCACTAGGAGTTTAAATTTAAATAACCCAAGCATTTCTATACCTCTAATACACAATGTCCACAAGCACCAGTGCTCGTACCCCAGA
>OY744469.1:5764121-5966494 GCA_963556145.1 Hygrocybe punicea
AAAAACCCACGAACAACAAGAAGGTACCTGAACAAAGTCAACTCCGGTAATTCATGGTGAAACAAACATTCACATAACAAAATTGGAGCCAGATATCCCAGGACTGGAATACTCTTGAGAAAGATATTACTCGCTACTTTGATGCTGCCCTAAAGGAAACAAGATACATTGTTAGAGATCTCATGACCCTTGCACGCATTTGGAAACTTAAGCAGATCAGAACTCTCACCAAATGGAAGCAATATGAACGCAGGTTCAGAGTTGACTTTGTTCAGGTACCTTCTTGTTGTTCGTGGGTTTTTAATATCCAAATAACCTATCAGGAAGGGGTTTGTGGGTATATGTACTATATGAATCAATAGAATGTAATA
Organism: Hygrocybe punicea; assembly: GCA_963556145.1. NCBI lineage: Eukaryota > Fungi > Basidiomycota > Agaricomycetes > Agaricales > Hygrophoraceae > Hygrocybe > Hygrocybe punicea. Next base: position 5,764,493 of record OY744469.1, read on the forward strand.
GTGAGGTCTCTTCAATTAAGAATTGAGACTTTGAGTAGGTATGAATAGCAATTGGGTGTGTGATGTACTGAAAACAAGAATATTCACTACTGGAATATAAAAATATGAACTAATGAATACTGATAACAATATTCACCAGTTGAATATGGATGGTTTTGGCTACAGGGCCTATTCAATCAAGAGTATCTCTGGGTATTATAATATCTGACTTAAATCTGAAGCTTCAAACGCACATTGGCTACTAGTTCAGGAATATCTTTAATACCTTTTGAATACTCTGTTTTGTTTAGGATTGAAACCTTAACCTTAGAAGTGTATCTATTTAGGATGAAACCTTAACCTTAGAAATGTATCTAGCTGACTAATGCTGACTAATGAATTGATTGAACTGAGTGAACTGGGTGAATTCTCCTTGATAACAAGGGGAACTCAGAGAATGATAGAATAAGAGTGAACTAGACTGGATTGCAAGCACTAGCTACTACAATGAGTAACTACTAGTACTAAGAGAATGAGGGATCACACTGTGTGAACCCAACTGAGAGTGACTACTGAGTGGTGAGGGGGGAAATCCTACTGACTACTGGAATTTGGGGGCCCTATTTATACTGTTGGAGAACAATGGGGGACTGAGAACAATGGGAAAGTGAGAACAATAGGACTGAGTCATGAGAACAATGGATGGCATCAAAGAGGCTGTGAACAATGGGCTCTATCTCCATTTGGACTGTTTAGAACAATAGACTGCTCAGAACAATAGACCATTGTCTTTATGTAAGCAGAATATCACAATCACTCTCTGATGCATCCTATCTTATCATTATCTTATCATCCTCTTGTTCACATCTTATCTAATCATTTCCCATTATCTAGCTGAGCCGCTTTTGATCAATACAAGTAAACAAGATTTGTAATCAATCCATTACTGCTAATATAGGTAACAATGCTAGTTGGGCTTGTCTCCTTGCACACGCAATACAGAGAAATATATAGTAAATACTAATGAGTGGGGGATGTGCCTCTGTGCACCATACATAAACGGCTAGGTCTGGGCATTACTAGTGAAGCCATAATAAATGATATAAAGGTAAGCATATATGCTATTTGTGTCTGTTCACTAGCATGCGTAATGTGGAAAGGCATAGAATGGGTACTAATGAGTGTAGGTGTGCATCCATAGTGTTGCACTTAAATATCTAAGTCCGTGGTCCGATGGTAAACCCATGACATTACACCCAAAAACACTTGGGGTCATGACAGCGTGGTGGTGAGTCACTTATGTGATTATTATTGTTCTGAACTCATCATTTCTAGGAAATGATCAAGCGGACGTTTTGCCGCGATCTTTGCCCAGATCACATCTTTTTTGACAACAATTGTATGCTCGCTAAGATGGTCAAAGACGACCCTTTCTTCCATGACATTGGTCTTACTGTTGATGTCTTCCACTTCAAGTGTAAGCACTCACAAACCGATATATTTTGTCAGACACATTGCAACCCTGCTGCATACCCCGAGCTGATCTCCGAGGATGGAAAAGGCTGGTTCTTCAATTCATCAATTGCCGAGCAAACGAATGTATGGTTAGGTGGCTATCATGCTATATGTCAGGAGATGCTTGTGGACAAGTATAACTTTTTTCTCAATGAGATGGTCTTGCGCAAGAACGAGCTTGTGAAGGCAAAGCTTCTCAATAGCGGCTGTGAGCCAAAGGTGTGGCCTTTATCATTATTAGAATAATTTCCTATCCCCCACCTCGTACTACTCCCTACTTCACCTCATTGTTGTACTATTTCCTATGTCGTACTGTTCCACAAATATGCATGTATTGTTCTCTTCTCAGAAACATAATGATTGCTAGGAGAATAGATGTACAGGAATGACACTACAGAGATGGGGCATATCAAGAAAAGAAGATGAAAAAGCATGTCGTTTATGAAGAATCATCGCTCAAGCTCACAACCATTCTACGGGACTTAGTCTTTCTGACATGAGTGTGGCCACCTGAAGCTCGGTATTGCGCTGTGAAGGCAGTCCACATTCCCTTTGGTGTTCTTCCAGCTGCAAGCACATCGTCACGGCAAGTTTGCAAAGCACCTTCCCATCGCTTACGATTGTCGTAGAAGGTTGTACTGCGGAACGGAACTCGGAACAGGGCAATAAAGGTGTCCTTGACACTTCTGCCCATCCGGCGAGCCTGCTCGCACTCATGGAAACCACGAACCACATCCCTAACATAAAAGTCAGCTGGCCAGATGGGCACGTCTGCCTCAATGACAATTGGGTCCTCTGAGGTCTTCCCCGGAGCCGGAGACATTTCTGGGGAAGCAATCGTGTCGGCAATGACTGGGGAAGCCTCTACTTTGCGTTTGGCTGGCCTGGGTTGCGAGAGTAGCAGAAAGACAATAATGTCTTCTTCATCTGTAGTTTCCTTCATATCATCAATGGCCTCCGTCTTCACAACAACAATGGGGCTGACTGGAGCAATGGGAGTGATGGGAGTGACTGGGACGGTAGCAACCATTTCACCGTCGGATGATTCGTAGGTAGGTTGAAGGACTGGCAGGGTCGTGGCCAGTGAAGAGATAGAGGAGCCACTGGAAGAGGAACCTGAATAAGCAGCAGAGTGCAGTCTTTTGCGGACATGGGAACGTTCCTGTTTGAGATTGGTGCGAATGTTATGAAGCGGTTCCTTGAGAGTGTTGTTGATGAGTCGGTCGAAGTCGGTGCAGTCCGTGACATGCAGGGCCTTGAGAAAAACCTGCTCTCCTTCTTTCACCGCTATCATGAACCCCGGGCAAACCTTTGTCCAGGTGCGAAGAGAAGAATTGTATAGCTTGATGCGGATGTCAGCCACATTGGTGGTAGTGGTGAGGTCCAGCTCATGGAGAACATCGTGAGTGAGGGCAGGTTAGTGCATCTATAGTTGCTGGCTGAACTGTAGGAGAGGGAGATCGAGACATCTGGGTAGCCGGTGTGAAATAAACAGGCGGAGGGACATGGGAAGGCTTGTGTAGACTAGAAATGATCGGAACTGATGGTGTGACAGAAGCTGATGTGCCAGAAGGGCCAGGCACTGCATAGGAAGGCCCCGGAAGGGTATAAGGGGCTGGAACTGATGGCTCGACAGAAGCAGATGCTCCATAGTGTTTCTGAAATCCACAACCACCAGCTAATACATAATGCTTGCAGCACGATCGTCGAGCACACCCAGGTGCAATGCGCTTGGAGGTGCAATTGGGGATGGTGCAGGCTGTGGTTGCAGTCGTGGTGTCCGGAATGAATGGAAATGGCACATATATCATGTGGCTGGGAGCATCGCCAATAGGAATGGCAGATAGGACCTGGGAGGCAGCGGTTAGGGTGTCCAGGGTGGACGCAGTTGCCGTGTGGGTATCCGGGATTGTGGGAGAAGGCGTTTGGGTCAATGAAGGACTGGGCGAGGTTTTGGGCGATGCCCAGCAGAAGTATTTACATTGCGTGCCGTTTGCTTGTTGGAGGTCACATTTAGTGTAATACCGTCCAGCGTTACTGTTACTGTTGCTCTTGCAGGCTGTGGGGTGAACAAGACGCCCACAGTCTGAGCACTGGCAAGCCGGTGGAGGAGCATCATTTGTGTCGGGTTGGGAAAAGGTGATGGTGCACATGATGAGATTGGTGGAGACCTGGATGGAAATAGATAGTCTTAGAGCATCTTTTGTTAGTCATGATATGCTTGATGAATGGGATTTTCTTACCGCTTCAGTTGCAGGATGGGAAAGACTGCCCCGGAGCGACATGGAGCCGCCATGGGGCTGACCCAAATCATCAGTAAGACACAGAAAGAGGAACAAGATGGATGAGAAACGTACCAGAGTTCAAACATAACAAATTGAGCTAGTGACGTACGTGTAAAGTATTGCAGGTGGGGAGAAGTAAAGAGACGGTGAGGGTTCGGAGCAAGAGGTAGTTGATTATTACTCATTACAGTTGTTTGGTCGATTACATAATATAGCTACAACTGCGGATGGACAAAGGATGGACGGACTCACAGGAAAGGCCAATATCAGGTGGGCTCAAAATGACCTGGAGGATTTGCTGGAGGAACCTCGGCTAATGGTCCAGCAGGCTCGTGACAGCCATCAGCCATGCGCAGATAACTCTAACATAACAATATATTGATATTTAATTTTACCTTACCAATATGGCGCTGTTAACAAAGCGTTCACTGGCACACACTGAGCCTGAGCCTTGTGTATATCCTGGATCCCGTCCATCCAAGCGCCATCGCATGGTGCCAAGCAAAGGAAAAGGTCGGCAGACTGATAGTTTCAAGATCAGTTGGGATTCCAATCGGACATGGTGGATGCTGGATTGGCTAGATGAATATCCTGCACAACGACATATGCTTTTCTCAGACTCCTCTCAAGAAGCTAGGGAAGAAGGACATTGTACAGATGTTGGGAAGACCTCAAAGGCAACTTATCATTCCCATATTGCTTCATTTGTCTTTGCCAACGATCCAAATCTTGAATATCGACAACATTTCCAAGTAAACCCCGGGAAATTCACACAATCAGTTGGAGACAAGTTAACTTCGTATGTCAAGGTTCTGCGAACTCTGATTTGTACTAATTTGCAAGAATACAGGTTGAAGAAGAAATATCGCGAGAAGTGTTCACATTTGAAGCTAAGTGGTATGGGATTGACATGGGAGGATATGACTACCCATCCTCAATATCAGAACCTCATAGGTAAACAAAGCTTTTTTGTTCTGGAAATGAATTCGAAACTGAGCTTGGTTTTTTCAGCGTTAATTGAGAAAGATTTTCCCGAGTTTCCTCGTCTCCACGGATACTGGCATACAATTCCAAGCTTCAATCCCTACACAGTTTCTTCAAATCCTAATCAGGATCTTCAATCTGAAACTTCAGCATTGCTCTTTTCAACAACGGGGAATGTAGAAATTCAACATGGCACGATTGCTGACACCACTGGACACCAGGTAGAGCCTTTCGGCTCTAGCCAAAACAATCCAAACCTTGTCGAGGGATCATTCACTCCGGAAGACCACACTAGTGCAATGACAGACGAAGTTCCATTTCAACCAGGGTCTTCAGTCTTTGTGCCAGATTTCCCAGCATCCTCGTCATCCCAGCCTTCCCAACAACCGAATTTTTCACTACCCCAGTCGTCCCCCAATCAGTCTGAACCAACCAGTCGTACCTCACCATCGCCAATGGCCCCCTTCCTTCGTTCCTTGGATATTCCTGGACCTTCACATTTGCACGCATCTGCTAGCTTACCCCAATCGATCCACGGATCCCCACGTTATACGCCTTTTCCAAGTTCTCGTTCATCATCCTCTAGCCCTCGTGGGGTTTCTCCGATCACCCCGGTTACACAATCAATTCATGGATCCCCACATTACATGCCTTATCCAAGTTCACATTCATCATCCTCTAGCCCTCGTGGGGTTTCTCCAATCACCCTGGCTACAACACAATCTGCCCACACTCCTCCACAGCCTACTTCCTCTGATCCGGTATATCATGTCTCAAATTCCTCCTCATGAGGTCGTGGTAGTTCAGCACCACCTCCTAGCCTTCCTCGATCAAGCAACCTTTCTTGGCGAAATAATGCAGAAGGTGATCGGCATGGCAGTCTCGACGTTATCTACAAAGCAAATGCCGATTTAATGCAGCAGAAGAGGCAGCGGGATCATGAGCGATCAATTGCAGAGGCTGCTATCACATTGGAGAAATACCGGGTCCAAGGCAATCAGCTATGCTATTCTGATACGGCGATGGAATTTGAGTTGAAGAAATCCATGTACGACCTACAGCAGGACTGTGAAAAGAGAGCTCACGAGGAGCGCAGGTGGCAGTATCAATTACGTTTTGAAGAGATGAAACTCAATCAGATGGCACTAACTCAGAGACAGGAACTGCCGGAACCACATCAGCCACCCCCAGGGCCTTCTGAACCACATCCAACACTTTCCGGCTTTCCTGACTTGCCTTTCACGTCTTCTCTCGATACAACATTCCCAGTCTCTAATCTGGAAAACGCGATGGTTCTAGATGATCTGGCTAATGACATGGTCCCATACGAAAGCTTTGAGGAAAGGTGATTGGCTGGGTTGGCAGATTTTTCATTTTTTTTCATCGTAGCAAATTTTTTAGTCTGTAAATCTTTTTTTATAAATCTGCGCTACTGGATAGTAGCATTGCCTGTAATTGTACATGAAAAAAAGCCCGCTCCCGAGCAATTTCAGGAACTATGTCATCGTCTGTGTCGTTGGTATCAATCATATCGTCCATGTCATAGTCCTCCCAATCATCTAGCTACCCGCTATCACTTTCACCATGAATACCCGTTCGAATACACCTGTCCCTCCACTCCATGTTAGTCTCATCCCCATGTTCATCACCGGCATCGCAGCATTCGTCATTTCGATCCTCAAAGAGGATAATTAAGTTGTGAAGAACTATGCAGCATTGGACCCACAAGATTGCCCACCTGTGCAGTTGATGCGAGCCAATCTGAATGCGAAGCTCTTTGAGCGACTGGAATCTTCCTTTGAGTAGGCCGATGGTGTGCTCTGCCCGAATACGAATGGTAGATAATCGATAGTTGAAGTATTTTTGATCTCGTGAAAGTTCGCCGTTCCTGGGTTTCTTGAATGGTGGAACGCACCAAAGCCTTGTTGGGTACACCGAATCGGCCCATATCCATTCACCGCTATCCAAGAAATCAAACGGATTGTTTGCGATGCGTGTGCTTTGGAAGGCAAAGGAGTCATGAGCGCTGCCGGTGTGACCAAGGGAATAATCGATGATGCGAAGATTGTGGAGAAGATTGACAAACTGGCCGTTCATAGAGTACTGTGAAGATTTATTGAACCAGGCATCTCCATGGAGGCCTGGTTTTTGGAAAAGGGGAAAAGTGGTACCATCGACCGCAAGCCAACCATTTCGCCACTCTCGAACGACCTTTTTCTCACTCCAATCTTTCGAGAGAGAGATCTCATGGCACGAGGGGGCAGCCATGGCAACATTGTGATGCCTGATGAATGCTAACATACGTCGCTTTGTGGAGTTGACAACAGAGCCAACTGAGATACCCACCCATTCAGCGATGTCGTCAAGGCCAGCTGCATTACCGTAATGGCCAAGGCGAAGGAGGAAAGCAGCAAGTTGGACCTTGACGGGGACTGGCGCACGAATCGAATTGGTTCGAAGGACTTCATCGGATTGAATAATTGAAAGGAGATGATCAAAAGTTCCAGGGTCGACTCGCACTTTCCTTCTGAAGCGAAGTGGGCTGTGGTCCTTGTACCACCACAGCAGCGGCAGTTGGGAATTGTGGGGATTGATATGCAAGGGGAAAGGTAACGAGTGGTAGAAATGTCGTCGTGGAGTGCTTTGAATGTTCTATATAGAATGTCCAGGAGATGTTCTTCACCGAATTCGTCTTGATCAGGAGCAAGAGAGCTATCTCGAAGACGCAGCCTTGAATCATCCGAGAAGGGGGAGACTGGTCGGAATGGACTGTTCAAAATGAGCGATGGTGGGGATGATGACATCGGTTCATATGGATGAGGAGGCATATCACTTTCTGTATTTTGTTCATCGTCTGTATTCTGTTCGTCGTCTGTATCAAACATCGCCAAGTGGAAAAGCTGGAGACTGGTCTGCATAAATTGAGCATCAAGTGCATCGTGTAGGCGATCTCGTGCGGTTATGCGAACTCGAGGAGGACAAGGAGGGCGTGAATTAGGGAGTTGAGGCATGAATCAGACAGCAAACACTTTGTAAAGTTGCTTGGATGGACGGGATGGGCCAGGATATACATACACAAGGCTCAGGCTCAGCGTGAACGCTTTGTTAACAGCGCCATATTGGTAAGGTAAAATTAAATATCAATATATTGTTATGTTAGAGTTATCTGCGCATGGCTGATGGCTGTCACGAGCCTGCTGGACCATTAGCCGAGGTTCCTCCAGCAAATCCTCCAGGTCATTTTGAGCCCGCCTATCAGATAATCCATATGTCCTCAAGATTAGGGACTTCGACTCTGCGAGCGGAGTTTGATTCAAGCTTCACCTCAAATATCGATTTTGAAAGTGTCCTACTACTACTCTCCTGCAAGTCAGAATCTCTGTGTACACAGCATCTGCACATTTGCTGACTACCGCTGGTTACTCCTGTAGCTCATGTCGGGCTCTGACTCAACGTTGTACATCAAAGGCTAAAACAGAAATTCGGCGAAAGGGAGGATGACCCGGAAAACGCCAGATTCATACCCCTCGTCGACCACTTCCCAGGCCAATATAAATACATTACTACTGGACTCGAGCTTGATGGGCACGTCAACTTGGTAGTCGTCCTTGAGGACGGTTATGATAAAGCGGAGCTGGAGAAAAAGCCAATTCTAGAACTTGTTGAACCGTATACGGAGACTTTGACCATGGGCACCTGGTCTAAATATTAACTGAAGGCTGTCAATGGGTGAGCCCCAGTGAAAATCAACATGAATTGCAATGAGTCAGCCCGAGTCTGAGTGAATGAACCGATATGAATCGAGTTGGAATGATATCCGGCTGGTTTATTAACGAACGTTTGAACCGTTCTGAGTAGTGTCACTACCCGATTAAGAAGGAAGGACTTAGAGATATTTGGGATGCGGCATTTCGTAGGCCATTGTACATTCGTTTTATATCTACATGATGCCTAAGGTCAACAGCTCAAAAGGTCCCACCCGTTTTTGTGATTGCTCAAAACGCTGCGGCCAGCCACCAAAAGAAGTTTCTCTGTCTACATACCAGAGACATGCAAAGTACCAAGAAGCCGACAAACTTTCCCCCGAATTTCGTGCATTCCTGGCATCGAAAAAGTCGTATCAGCAACTTCGCCATGTTCAACACAACGGAAACACACAAAACAGACCTGTGTTGTCGAGAAAAGGCAAAGAAAAGGCAAGAGAGGTCCTTGATGAAGAACCAGAATTGGAAAACGGAGCGGATGAGCTTGAAGACATGGTAATTACTCGTATCATTGATATTCCTGTAATTTTCATCAATATGATCCACAGTATTGTGATGTCGATCAACCTGACGCACCTAACATTGCCTCTGGTTCCGGGACAAGCCATGCTGCAGCTGAAAATCTCCTCGCAGACGTTCCCCACTCGAATCCATCATCTCCTCAGCAATATTCCGAGCAGGGTGACCAAAATGATGCATTTGACCACGGCAGTATCCCTAATTTGAGAGATATCAATACCCATTCGTTCGAAGCTTCATCTGAGGATGAATCAGTACTTGATGAAGCTAGAGGTGCCGGACAGGTTGATCTCGAAGATGCAGATATTGAGGAAGAATTTCAGGAGACTCGTATCGAGGAGATAGCAACAGCTCACCAATTTATCCAACTTGTCTGAAATGCTTCATTCGGTGACGAACACGACAATATGGATCCCTATCACCTCGAGCGGCTTCGAAATCCACCCAAGGAAGTTCTCGTTATTGACGACCCTGATGTGAAATTGTCAATCAAGAACTTTCTATCGGTCAGCAATGCATCTGAGGAGACTTACAACTCCATTCGGCGCAATATCCTGGAACGTTACCCGGACTCTAGAATGCTCTCCCTATATCAAGTTGAACGGTACATTGCCCATCTAGCAGATGAAACGACTCCCCACGAGCCGTGTCCACTACCACGCATGCTGAAAATTCGCATACCCGCAGCCCCTGCACTCCAGGCATCTGCCACAACCAACCCAGAAAAGCCGGCACCTGGAAAGAAGAAGAAAATGTCTGCTCAAGACAAGCCGATTGTGCCTGGTCACAAACCCACAGCAAGGTGTGTGTCCACTAGTGCAATGTTTCACGCAGCCTTAACGTCGTCCAGGAACTTGTGCATTCGTGAATGGTGTTCAGCAAACCCGGGGGGATCGCAGGGAGAATTCAAGACCTATTGGGATAGCTTGACCGGCATTGACAAAAAGGTACGTCGCCTTGCCAAACCTTGCATGTCTTCACCTGACGACACAAACCCAACACTTAGAAATTCCAGGAGATGGAAAAGCAAGCTGTATGTCATGTTTCCGCCTTGCCTATCTGGTTTCTGACGGTTGGGTTTATGCAGAAATCCGCAAAGTCTTGATGCGCTCAACTTCAAGTTCGACTCTATGTATGGCCGTTTGGTGAGTTCTCCGACCTTCTAGCACCAACAACTCTGATCAGACTCTGTCTAGACGACTTTCATTTGTATCATTCAACGCACTGGACTTGTACGACCCTAGTAATGGCAGGAACAAGGGAGGGGGATGGGGAGATGAGGGGAATCGAGGGGATCGAGCGAGATCGAGGGAAATCGAGAAACTTGTACCATATCCAGAGCAAATCAATGGGATTCGTTTATATCAGAAAACGCGAGAACAATAAGAGAAATAGAAAATCTATTCTGACTGAATAAAGATCTAATATATCATTGCAATTCGGTCAGCTTCACTCGGACAATACCTGGATCGAGTGTATCGTCAAAATATCTTATTCATCCGAGTTACGCTGATGTACTCGGCCAGACTCGGCCTGGTTCACTCTGGTTCATGTCGATTTTCACTGGGGGTGAGCACGCTCCCGTTCCAATCGAGCATGACACGCAGTTGACTTATTCCTTCCATGATCTTTATCAGGTGTCTCGGTTGTGTCATTGATTGCCGGAGTCGATTTTACATGTTTACGAACATATTTATGATTTTCTAAAGTCAATTGCCTTGATTTCTTATTCGTGCTCTGAGTACCTTGAGGTTATCAACCAGTTTGCACACGACATGCTCGCCAATACCTCATATCGATCAGAGGTCATATTCGCGATATTTACAAATGATTTGCTGACCAGAAAGTAAAATTGCATTTTGGTTGTAATGAATGACCTCACTGAAATGGTGCAGAATATTAATACAGGATCTGTTGTAATTAGAGAAATCGAAAGCTCTATAACTGAGGAAGGTTCGGCTGTCCGGAAACACCAGAGTAGGTGGATCCCCCCGCGATAGTAGGCGCAATCGTGCTTGGGTAGTACGACGACCCGAGACTCGAAAGGTTGTGTGAACTGTATTGACCGTTCGGGTTGAATTGACTTGTGGGGTTGGGGTTTGGTCGAGTGTTTGAGGTCGAAGCTTTGAAAGGATCGTTCTGCGGATTCGACATTGATGGGGAGGGACCCAAAAAGCCGGCAGAATCGCGTCGCCTACCACTACGTCTACTTTTGGAGGCCCTGCGGCGTTGGATACCGAAGATAAATAGCAATATCAGGATGGCTAGGATGACCACGCCACCCAAGGCACTGCCAACTGCGATAGCTGTCGTTTGACTCCGCGAATTCGAGGCAGTCCCAGTACTACTGGCAGCTGACGAAGAGCTCTGAAGAGTTACACTGTTTGTAACCGATAAGGTTGAAGTTGGAGTCGAAGTCGAGTTCGAATTCGAAGCTGGATCCGGGACTGTATAACTAGTCGTATGATAAAAATAAGCGAAAGCAAGGGAAAGGTAAATTTGAACGTAAACGTACGTGAATGCATCCACGACTATGTACTGGCCACCCACACATCCCGAAACTATCACACTGTGCTCCGTGTTTTCCAGTCCGTCTCGCCCCCAAACCGGAGCTGACTGTACGGTCTCCATTTGACCGTCCGAATGAAACGCATCCTGCAGGTCTACACATTCACCCTGGGCACCATCCAGACTGAGCATGCTGTTGACCAGATAGGGCCACTTGGGTGACCAGTAATACACGGCGACACCTATGTATAGCAAAGGATCAGAATGAGAAGAGCCGCACAAAATGAGTACGTACCGGTGAAGCGGAAGGTAGCGGTTGCGGTGGAATCCGTGCTGAGTTCATGTGAGCTTCCCGTACCGAAAGGATAGTCTAAAGGAGTAGGTTGTGTCGGGCCCCAATTACCGACGTAGGAAATGTTCCTATCGGTATCGTCAACCGTGATATTGCTGAACTGGGCATGTACGACACCGAGAACGAGTAGAACGATGAGATTGAAGGGTAAGAACTTCATTGGAATAATGGCTGCAGAGTCATCAAAGGCGGACACTCTTTGAGTTTTTGTCGGTCTCCAACCCAAAAAAGCTAATCAGGCAACGGCGATGGGGGCTGAAACGAAGCTCTGAACACTTTACGTTACGCGTTACGAGCACCGCGTTGCGGACTCTGAATGCAAACTTTTTCTGGGGGAAAAGCCTTGTCGTCGTCTGGGACTTGAAGCGCCTCCAGTAGCCAACGATTTGGACTGACGGGTTCGTACGGTTGCCATAATCGTGAGCAGAGTGGACAACAGCAGTGTCGCCGAGCGGTGTACTGTAACCTGTATACAGCCTGAGAAATTTACTGTCAAGACAACAGACAGCAGTCTGACAGCTGGCGCACCGGGACGGAGTCAGCTCACCGAACACTATCACGTGCACGATGTGGCATCATGTGACCTACTCACATTGATAACGGCTTTAAATTTACAATTTGCGATAGGATGTGATACGGCTTTTCCTTGAGCCATGAGTTTCTGCAAAGACTGCATCGTTTGTACGTACAACTAATCTGAGTTTCACCGTATTCTTCTGATATTTGGTGCCCGGATTCCCAGGTGTTCGTCACGAGGGAACACCCGAAGGCAATCGTCCACCTCTTTTTCATTCTACAACTTTATCGTTGATACTGCTGGTTGCAGGAAAATGGCCGGAAGAAATCGGCGGGGTGAAGTGCTATGTGGCTACCCCCACATCCAATTACCCAAAGAACAAAGTCTTGCTCTTCTTACCGGACGTCTTAGGGTTATCTTTGGTCAACGCCCGAGTGCGTCATGTCCCTAAAACCAGCGGCCGATAACTGAAACTGGCCTCCACTCCAGCTCTTGGCGGATAGTTTTGCTCGCAGCGGAGTCAAGGTGAGAGGTATCACGAACGTCAAGGTCTTGTGATTTAGCACAAATCCACAAACAGACTGTCATTCCTGACTATCTTAACGGTGACGATGTTCCTGAAGAAGGCCTTTCCGGAGCAGTCTGTTCCATTGTATTATACTCTCCGATTCCAGTTCTGACCAATTCAAATATCTCAGACGCCTTTCAATCTTCAAGCGTGGTCAGTAAATCACGGCGCCAAGGAAACTCGTCCACCGATCGACAAGGTCATCGCAGCTCTCAAGGAACAGGGCGTCACTAGATTCGGCGCCACTGGTTACTGTTTCGGAGGTATGTTCCGTCATTTGGACAATGTGTGTATCCCCGAAATCAAAAACAGGCCGGTATGTATTCGACCTCGCGATCGAGAATGTCATCCAAGTTGCCATCGTTGCGCACCCTTCACTCATCAAAACCCCGGACGACTTAGAGGTCAGGATCTTTTTTTTTAAAATCATTGTTAATAATATGAAATATTCTCTCACAAAATCATTTATTCCTCAGAGATACCTATCGTTTTCGGAAGCCCCCTTGCTCATTAACAGTTGCGAGATAGACAATGCATTTCCTCCTGAAGCGCAGGCAAAAGCCGACGAGATCCTCGGTGGTGGGAAATACGCCGCAGGTTATAGCCGCCTGTTCTGGAAAGGTTGTAGACACGGCTTTGCTGTGCGAGGGGATATGTCAAACGAGGATGTAAAGAGGGGAAAGGAGGGAGCGTTCGAAGCATCTGTCGACTGGATCCACAAGTATTTGTGACTGATTTTATCGGAAAGAAGAAATTTTAAACGATGTATTCCGTTTGGTTGATCATATATGTAGAACTTGCGCTCAGAAGACTGACAGTTTCGATAGAAAATTCCTTGCACGAAAAGTGGATGATTTGGTGCTAGGTTCCAAATCACAACTTGGAAGGCAACCTCCCGGCTCCACTCAATCTAATAGTCTCCCCATTTACATAAGCACACTCGAGAACCCACCTCACTGTCCGTGCAAATTCCTCCGGTCGTCCAAACCGCCGTGGATATACGACGCCGTTGTCCTCGAGGCTCCTCCTTGTCTTCTCGGTCATGTTGGCCGTCATGGAAGATGCAAAGACACCTGGGGCGATAGTGACGACACGGATGGCATGCTTAGAGAGATCACGCGCAAGCGGAAGGGTCATGGAGCGGAGAGCGCCTTTGCTCGCGGAGTAAGCAGTTTGACCTGGTTGGCCTTCGAACTGGATGGTAATGGGGGCAAGGCGCACAGCGTGCTAGGTTAGTAACAAGGAAATCGGGACAAGTCTGAAAGAGAATAAAAAAATAAAGTAATACTCACGGCCGCTGCACTGGAGACGAGTATGATGACCCCGCGCTCTCCGTCTGGGCCCTCCTCCGGCGGAAGGTGAACGAGATGCTTCAGCACAAGACGCGTTAGATTGAATGAACCAGTCAAGTTGACCGCGATTGTAAAATTCCACAAGTCGAGGGGGTGGGGATTGTTCTGGTTATCGATAACCTTCACACACACAGTCGTTCAAAACGCCGTCTTTTGCGATGCGGCAATCGCACAGGTAAATGTCACCTTTGCAGCAGTCGCAACACCTGCACAATTGATGACCCCACCGAGAGGCATCCCGGTCCTCTTGGTCCACGCGACCGTCCCTTCCACTGCACTTTCGAGCTCAGTCGACGATGTAATATCCGCTTGAAAGAATTTTACATTGTCTGTCGAGAGTCGGGCATCGGGAGGGGGAGGTGAACGATCAAGGATTGATATGTAAGCTTTGGATATGAGGAGATCTTGTACCGTTGCCAGACCGAGACCGGATGAGCTGAAAGAAAAGGTTAGGCTTTCCGAGTCTTTTACAAAATAAATAAAATAGAGTGTGCGCACCCACCGGAAACAATGAAAGTCCTATTCTGAATTTTCATGGATTATTTGCGGTTCCTCGTCAAGCGTGATTATTATGTAATAAAATATTAAATAACTTGGATTTTGCCATGCTACGTAGCGCACTCTGCTCGTCAGTACGTCCTTTGCGATAATCTTTGTGCTTTCAGCCTACCCCATAACGCACTCAGGTTTCCCGGCTTCGCCCACTCGCAGCGTCACCCTCAATACGCTCCGGCTATCTATCACGATGGTTATCCCAAGAGGCCCGTTCACAAATCCAGAATGCTGTTACATCCAACCCCGTTGTGCTATTTATGAAAGGAACCCCACAGTTGCCCATGTGCGGGTTCTCGCGCGCAGTGGTACAGCTGTTCGAATTGCATGGCGTGACAGGCGAGAAGATGAAGACGTTTAACGTGTTGGAGGATGACGAGCTCAGAAGCGGCATAAAGGAATTTTCGTGAGTCTTTGCAATACTCCCTTCAACTTTTTGTTTGTTCTTTTAGTTTGCAAAAATTGCGACTGAATATGGCTTTAATTAACAATTTGTTTTGTAGTGAGTGGCCTACAGTGCCACAAGTATACGTCAGTGGCGAATTTGTAGGCGGTTGTGATATTCTCCTCGGAAGTGAGTTTTCCTTGTGTGCTTCGTTTGCCTACCTGTTCTGATCGACATTGCCAGTGCATCAATCCGGCGAACTAGAGGCACTACTCGTGAAAAATAACATCATTCCGAAGGTATCGTCCTCAGATCAAGAGTAGGGAACTATCAAACCTGCAGGTTTAGAGCTCAGTGAGGCGGTGACCGTACCCGTGCGGGTTCAAGATGAGTGGGTACGGGTCAACGCGCAGGTTATCCGTGGGTACCTGCGGATTACCCATGGGTTATACACCAGTGTATATTACATGTCTGAATCTACTACCTTGATTACTTCCCCTTCTTCCGTTATATATTTAGATTTCCATCGGCCATTCCAGGTATAATTCCACCGACCCCACAAACATCAGTCATTGTATACACCCACGGTATCCACGGGTAACCCAAAAATATAACTGCAGGGCACCCCCTACTTCCTCCTGTAAACCCACCATCACCGATACAATGGGTGAGGACGGAGACCTCGAATCCAACGGAAAGACCTCAGTCGTCGAAGTCGACGCGGACGCTGAACTCGCCCACGCCGACGAGTTTGCGCAGGGTGACTCCTGGGTAGCGAAAGTGCAACGAATCGCGGGCAAGTACAAGATCGAGCAGCGTCCCCGAAGACGAACGTACCGACACGAACGGTATCACGAACGTAGGAACCATGGTGGGTATACTTACCACCTTAGCTCTTGACAGACAGACCGACGGACCAACCCTCCTTCCCTCCCCTCCCTCTTCCAACAGTGGCTTGCGGCGAACATGACGGTGAGCTCGTTCGTGATCGGCGCATGTACAATGAGATACCAACGCCAGAAAAGGCCCCTCTCACGTCCTCCTACTTCGTCAAGTGACGGAGGTGCCGTTCCGACCTCGCAACGAAACAATGTCTTGACCCATGCTCGCTTGCTTTACGGCTTTAGAATAGGATTCACTGGCCAGTTTCAGTATTCTTACGTCTGTCATCACAGTTTCACCCGGAATCCATTGGGATGAAGATGGTGTCATGGTAGATGCCCTCGCGGACGTAGATGCGGATACCGGCCAAGCTATTCAGGTGACTATGGCAGTGTACACTAATCCTGGCTTCCCTTGAAACGGGCATACCCCGGGCCCGTGACGAGGTGCAGTTGGCGTAGACGCGTCCATGCTATTAATAATTATTAATAGGGCTCTTCAAAGTTAGCCTGCTGGAGGTTCCTGTTGGAGTTCCTGCTGGGTCCTGCAGCGCATCCGGCAGGTTCCTGTTTGACTTTATTATTTTATTTTATTGTTATCGAAAAACCCAAATAAGAATAAATCATCCCGTATGCTGAAGCCTGCACTTCGAAGGTTAATTCATGCCCCAACCCCCTTCTGCACGCCCACCTCGCCCACCTCGAATCCGAATCACCGAGCGGCAGAAATGTCTTGACCAGCTGAAGTCTGCCTACCTAGAAACCCACTGGAAATTACTACGTGTACTTCTTTCTGACGATGAGGACGAGGACTCCAACGAGGAAAACAACGACTCAGATCCTTCCGATTCTGAAAGATCAACCCTACCCAGCAACCCCCTCTCACTCACCCAGCCATCCTCTCTGGATTATGCAATGCAGCCTAGCAGCCCACTCTCACTCGCGCAATCCTCTCCAGATTTGATGCAGCCTAGCAGCCCCATCTCACTTATTACAGAATTGCAACTATCCTCCCCTCTTTCATCTGTTGATGGTCACAGCACCTCAGATGATTCTGAGGCGGATGAACTTGAAATCCTTGCCTTACTTCGCGCGAAATATGTTACGGATCGCTTCTGCAGCGGGCTCCGGCAACAATCAACTTAACAGGGGATCGGCTTCCAGAGGGGAGAACAGCAGCTTTCATTGTTGCTTACAGCTAAGACAACACTGCTAAGAAGGGGGGGGTCAAGGTCTAATGTCATTGCGAGCCGTGGGGGTTACCCAAAACAAGATGAGTCTGCCCCAAGAACCAGACTAAACGTAAAGAAAGGAAAAGAAGAAAAAGTCCGAACCAACAACAAGAACAGTATATATATTGACTGGTCTTGAGGGGAGGTAAATAGAAATACAACCATGAAGCCACAACATGTCCAACTCTACCATGTGTTCACCATGAGGCGTACATGAGGCGTCCTCATGTCGATGTTCTCGTGATCCAACTGGAGGCCCGGGTGTCGTTGAGGATAGAAGAGGTCCGGATGACTCGGATGATTTGTCATCGGATCATGTGACATGCAGAATTGCCAATTCGGGGTCTACACTTGCTGTAACAAGCAAGTGTGCAATCTAGCAAGTGCATTGCACGGTCGGGTCGAAGATGGGTATCATCCAGTGTGGGATTGGTGATGAGAATGTCTTGAGGTGGTGTGGATGTAGTGGCAAGGTTTGCATGAAAGAAAACAAAGGAATGTGTGGAAGGAAAACCAACTAGGACGGTGGGCTAGTCGAGGTCAGACATGTGAACAGCACAAGCTGTACCGGATGACGATGTCTGTGTTGATGACGTATCGAGGAGCGATGTCTTGTCCTGTTTGTGGAACAAGAAGGTCCACTTGATGTCGGTATTCGTCCAAGAAAGGGTATCATTGTAAACGAGTGTGGGAGATATCAAGGTTATAGATGGAAAAGGTTAAATGAATGTGGGTCCAGGTTTCGAGTCATGGCACGAGTGACAAGCTGTGGGAACAAGTCGTCGGGTACTGCATTGAAGCGGTGTTGTGCGAACAATATGCGATAGGGGTTGGTTCACTGTTTGGGAAGTCGTATGGTCTGTGGTCGAAGTCCAAAAGAATGTGCTTCGGCAATGGTCGGATTAGAGAGAACAGTGAAATGTCTTGTGATCGGGGATTGTTCAGAGTTCGCATGCAGGTGAGGAATGTCGTCGGATCGTCAGGGAGGATAATGGTGGGCACAGGGTACGAATATGGAAACCAAATATCCGGGAATGGCAATTGTCAATTACGTGTCGATATATTGTTGAGGCGGAAGTCAGAAGTATCAATGGTGGAAGGGTTTCAGTGCCGATGCCAAAGATAGATCATAACAAGGTAGAAACCGATCAGGAAGGTGATGGCAATGCTGCCAATAACAATTACAGTAATGAGCTGTGTCGGGAGTACAGCCATTGTGATCGGTTTGTCGTGGGATAGCGTAAACAAGATATCGAAGGGAAAAGACAATGTCGGTGACGTCCATCGGCAAGGAGACTATTCGGGTACAACAAGGTCACGTGGGATATGTCCATGGTCGGTCTGGATTGTTCTGGAAGAAAAGAGAACAAGGACAAGAATAAACAACAATGTCCAAAAGAAGACAAAAGGTAAAGGGGAACGAAAAAGGAAGGTATGGTAAAGCGGAATCGTCATCGCGGGTAATGGAGTCGGGATCGGAGTTGCGGAGTTGAAAAACGTAACAATACCCCCGGAACAAGGGGAATCGTCCCGATTAACCGGAAGAACAAAGAACAAGGGAAACAAAGAACAAGGAAAAAAATACAAGGAAAGAACAGACAGTTTAACGACATGATCAAGGTCGGCAAGAAATCAAAAACATGAAGGAGGAAAAAATGTCAGTCCAAAGGTCATTAAATCATGAATCATGAAGACATTACTGAGTTACAAGGGTTAAAAAGAAATATATTCGGGTTCGTCCAATTGTTTTTTGTCATTGTGGATATTCAGAGATCATTGTTATTTCGTTATTAAGTCGTCAAGGGTGTCGGGTTGAAAGGAGGTAAGGGTTGTCGGGGTCCAGGTGTTCATTCAGGGTTTTCGGTTCAAAGAGAATTAGGTGGTCGGCATTTTTGGGATGAGGGAGTTCTGGATGTCAGAGAGTTCTGGGTGTCAGAAGTTTATAGTCATTACGGACATTTGAATGGGCATAGATTTATATCGTTTCAGATATCGGTGTTGTTGACTGATCGTGGATTTCCTACACTCAAATGGTGTGCGAGATTTCTTCATATTCCATGAATGCAACAGGGATTGGTGTCGGTCAGAAGATGTTTGGGAATTCGGGATAAGGAAGGTGAAAGAGTTGCCAGTTCCAAGTTGTACATTGGCAAAGGATTTCGGATGGGGATTCATTCTTCACTGTTTCTTTTTCTGGTGCATTTACTGCCATACTGGTCAGCAGCACATCGGGTTCCTTTCCACATGGGATTGGAGGTCATTGGTTTGATAACCAGTATCCTTCTGGTTCAGTTCTGGTGTCCATAGACATCAAGGTTCATTCTACGGCTTATAGCGATCATGCATGCGTCTGGGGGTCATAGATTTTATATCGTTTCGGATATTCATCTCTTATTTATATAGCTGGTGAGAGAACCTGCTGCTTCGTCTCTTATTTGTATAGCTGGTGAGAGAACCTGCTGCTTCATCTCTTATTTGTATAGCTGGTGAGAGAACCTGCTACATGTTTCTCTATGGTCATGTTCCATCTGTCCATTCCATTTCTGTTTCTTCTGTTCTGTTTCTGGGTATTCTGTTTCTTCTGGGTGTTTTTGTTGGTGTAAATAATGTCGAGGTTGTTTACATACAGGGGAAAGTCCATTCTATGAATCATACATGACAGGGGTGTATCCTTTCACAAACAACATCAATCTCCAATCCAATCCATGGATGTCATTCTCCTTCCCCTTCACCATACGCTCATGCATTGCACGAAATAAGGCATGACGATGATAATCGGGTTCTTTGGTCCCATGTCTCGAGCGTTTGTTCTGCATGTTATGGCCGTCAGAACGGTGTGCACGGTCGAGTTTCTTTTTCTGGGATTGGGGAAGAAGTGGAGAGCGGCGACGTGACTGGGTTTGGAGCGAGACAAGAGGTGGAGAATACAACCATGCTCGGTATTCATCATCCATCTCTATATGCAGTCGGTGGGTTACTTTTCGAGGGGGTGTCGGAAGATCAGTGAGACTGTCCATGTACGCATCAAAGTCATCAATGGGGGGAGTCAGATGTTCTTCACCACAAATGTTCACTGCACCAAAATATAGCTCGTTGTCCAGATCATCGAAGATGAAGGGTACGTCGAGACTCATTGTCGATGTCGACGGTGGGGACGGTGTCGAGGATGCTGGATGATACGTGTGTCACGATGATTCTGGGGTATGGGTGCAAGACGAGGAGCGGGGATGCGAACAACGAATCGATGATGAGGAAGTTCCTCGTCCAAAATGTATTGGAGACGCTGGAGGAGGAATTGGCTTCGACGATTTCTTTGCTCAGTGATCCGTAGACCACCCAGGAGACGGTGTAATTCGTCAAGGACCGGTGTCACGGATCGTGGAAGGAAGACGAGGTGTGGAATGCGAGGATCGTTCCAGCTGATGTAGTCGACCCAGTCGTCAGGTCGGTTGAGAGGGAACCAGGCAAGATCGCACTGCCACCAGCGACGGGCAGGCCACGGGTACGGATGGTCTGGGGGACAGAGGTTGGCCAGGGTGACGACAGGTGGGTGGTTTAAAGAAGTTTTCCGTCTTCGGTAATTACCATGCCTCATTGTCAGCATCATGTCGGAGTTTCCAGTGATCGGTCCATGTACCAGAGTCTTGGTTGCCTCGTGGATTCGTATGTATGATCGGGGATCAAAGTTCCAGAAAAAGAGGGTGTGTAGCGGGATATCACCTGATATGCCGATCCGCGCTATCCAAATTGGTAAGGAGTGGTGTTTCGTATGTGTTCCATTCATGACAATCATTATAATCTTGGTCGTTCATTCATCCATGTCAAACAAAGAGGGTCCCCTTTCATCTGTTCCAGCAGACTACTAAGATCAACCACTTCTCTTTGTTACATGTACAGGTCATTACAGGATTCGGGGTTTCATTTGCATACTGGCTTTCTCTGGGCTTTCTGCATTTGGTGAGGAGATGGGAGGGAGGAGGTGGAAGGAAGGGTAGGAAGGCGGCTTGAAGGGTTCGGTGATTTTCAGTTCGTCCAGGGAGAGGGAGTCATAATATGTCTGGTACAACCAAAACATATTTGATTCATGAAGGTGGGATACCTAAGGCGATTGGTTTGTCTAGCAGTATCCTTCTGCATCTGGGGGCAATGACAAGTCATGTCCATTGCATCATTCATGTCATAATTATCGTATTGAAGTAGCGGAATGACAGTGGTGACGTTAGTCAGGGGTTTATTACAACTTGGGTTCCAGGATTGGGCTTGAGCAATTATTATGGATAAACCATAAATAATTCGCAGGGCGGCAGTCTTGAGGTTGACCATTCGGAGTATTCAACAATCATTCGGGGTCCGGGTGGCTAGTGTACATCAACAGATTTCAGGTCTATGTCAGTAACAGGCTAGCATCGTTCGTTCGTCCATTCGTGTGGGGTCAGGGTTAAGGGATGAATAAAGTCGAGAGGAGGAGGAGAGGAAGAGGGTATAGGGGAGGACGAGGGAGAGATTCGGGAGAGAGGAGGGGGTTTGTTCGTTCATGTCGAAAGTTGAATGTCGGGGGAGTTGGGAAACGTTTAGTCTTTTGTTACGGATCGCTTCTGCAGCGGGCTCCGGCAACAATCAACTTAACAGGGGATCGGCTTCCAGAGGGGAGAACAGCAGCTTTCATTGTTGCTTACAGCTAAGACAACACTGCTAAGAAGGGGGGGGTCAAGGTCTAATGTCATTGCGAGCCGTGGGGGTTACCCAAAACAAGATGAGTCTGCCCCAAGAACCAGACTAAACGTAAAGAAAGGAAAAGAAGAAAAAGTCCGAACCAACAACAAGAACAGTATATATATTGACTGGTCTTGAGGGGAGGTAAATAGAAATACAACCATGAAGCCACAACATGTCCAACTCTACCATGTGTTCACCATGAGGCGTACATGAGGCGTCCTCATGTCGATGTTCTCGTGATCCAACTGGAGGCCCGGGTGTCGTTGAGGATAGAAGAGGTCCGGATGACTCGGATGATTTGTCATCGGATCATGTGACATGCAGAATTGCCAATTCGGGGTCTACACTTGCTGTAACAAGCAAGTGTGCAATCTAGCAAGTGCATTGCACGGTCGGGTCGAAGATGGGTATCATCCAGTGTGGGATTGGTGATGAGAATGTCTTGAGGTGGTGTGGATGTAGTGGCAAGGTTTGCATGAAAGAAAACAAAGGAATGTGTGGAAGGAAAACCAACTAGGACGGTGGGCTAGTCGAGGTCAGACATGTGAACAGCACAAGCTGTACCGGATGACGATGTCTGTGTTGATGACGTATCGAGGAGCGATGTCTTGTCCTGTTTGTGGAACAAGAAGGTCCACTTGATGTCGGTATTCGTCCAAGAAAGGGTATCATTGTAAACGAGTGTGGGAGATATCAAGGTTATAGATGGAAAAGGTTAAATGAATGTGGGTCCAGGTTTCGAGTCATGGCACGAGTGACAAGCTGTGGGAACAAGTCGTCGGGTACTGCATTGAAGCGGTGTTGTGCGAACAATATGCGATAGGGGTTGGTTCACTGTTTGGGAAGTCGTATGGTCTGTGGTCGAAGTCCAAAAGAATGTGCTTCGGCAATGGTCGGATTAGAGAGAACAGTGAAATGTCTTGTGATCGGGGATTGTTCAGAGTTCGCATGCAGGTGAGGAATGTCGTCGGATCGTCAGGGAGGATAATGGTGGGCACAGGGTACGAATATGGAAACCAAATATCCGGGAATGGCAATTGTCAATTACGTGTCGATATATTGTTGAGGCGGAAGTCAGAAGTATCAATGGTGGAAGGGTTTCAGTGCCGATGCCAAAGATAGATCATAACAAGGTAGAAACCGATCAGGAAGGTGATGGCAATGCTGCCAATAACAATTACAGTAATGAGCTGTGTCGGGAGTACAGCCATTGTGATCGGTTTGTCGTGGGATAGCGTAAACAAGATATCGAAGGGAAAAGACAATGTCGGTGACGTCCATCGGCAAGGAGACTATTCGGGTACAACAAGGTCACGTGGGATATGTCCATGGTCGGTCTGGATTGTTCTGGAAGAAAAGAGAACAAGGACAAGAATAAACAACAATGTCCAAAAGAAGACAAAAGGTAAAGGGGAACGAAAAAGGAAGGTATGGTAAAGCGGAATCGTCATCGCGGGTAATGGAGTCGGGATCGGAGTTGCGGAGTTGAAAAACGTAACAAAATACATCTTCCTGCGCGACAAATTAACTCACACTCGTTATTTCAACCGTGGTCCTCCTATCCCCAAAAATTCACAGCTCGAACTATTGCAGTGGTATAAGATCAATAATCCTCGTCGTTTTCGCAGTAAAGTACGCGTTGCTCCTGAAACTTTTGACAATTTGGTCCAGTTGATCCAATCTCACTCAATTTTTACCAACAACTCGCACAACGAACAAATTCCTGTTTGGATTCAGCTCGCTATCTTTCTCAATCGAATCGGTCACTATGGGAACTTGGCCACACTGGATGACATTGGGGAATGGGCAGGAGTCTCGGCGGGTACCGTTTCCAACTGCACTCGGCGTTGCATGGTTGCCATCATTACCCATCATGACCAAGCTATCTGCTTGCCTACAGCAGAAGAAAAGGAGCGGTCCAAGCAATGGGCAGAGGCTGCTGTTCTTCCAGCATGGTGGAATGGTTGCCTCGCTGTTGATGGTACCACGCTCCCCCTGTTCCAGAAGCCTGGGCTTCACGGTGAGGCCTGGTTTGACAAGAGTTCAAACTACCCAATGAATGCTCAAGTAAGTGCATCACACATTACCCGCAACCATTTTCCTTAATTTTTTCACAGCTTGTCGTCTTGCCCCACAACCTCCTCATCGTCGATTATTGTCTTGGTCATACAGGTAGTGCACACGATTCCTATGCCTTTGAGGGCACACGCATCGCTTGCAATCCAGGAGAATTTTTGCAGCCGGGAGAGTGGATGTGGGCCGATGCGGCCTATCCGCTCTACCCCTGGTGCATCCCACCATTCAAGAAACCCATCGATGGAGAACTCACAACCGAACAACGTCATTTCAACTTCTTTCTGTCAACTATCCGGATACGAGTCGAGCACGCAATCAGGTTACTTAAGGGTCATTTCCAATCACTTCGCGAACTCCGGATACAAATCGGTTCAAAGCAAAAGCACCGATGGGCAATCCTGTGGATTAGGTGTTGCATTGTTATTTCCAATTTAATCATCCGCCTTGAAGGCGATCACCCTGATGAAAATTGGATGGACTTCTGTATTCGGATGGGTTTGTATAGGGCGGATGGACAGATGCCTTCAGTTAGCACCGATGAGCACAATGCAGATGATAGTGGGGATGATGATATGAGCAATGATGGTGGCGAGATGGAGGAAATTGATGTGCCGGCTGCTGGACACACCCTACGCCAAAATTTGTTTGACATCCTTATTGCTAACCCCCCTCGGTCTTAAAGAGTCTCAAAAACATTCATGTATTTTTTTCAGAAATAAAAGGCACCACTTAGGTGCACATATATGTATTCATGGTTGAGGGTTCATAGATAAAAGAAAATTGTCCATATCGATACCAGCATCCGCATCCGCATCCACATCCAGGGCCCCCATACTGAGTACATCACCCTCCATCGCCATCGCCATCTGACTCATGTTGCCTCCTGCAGCGGCTTGGAGCCGGAGCTGGAGCTGCATCATCTGTATATGCATTGAGAGAACACGTTCTTGGTGTGCTTGAGTTGCGTGTATACGATTGGATTCCTCTTGAGCTCGGTGTTGCTCAAGTTCCATCTCCTTCAACCTGAGCGCTTCCGGTGTGATTCATAATTTCTCCACCTCAAGTGCAGAATTCGCAGCAAGAGCTCTGTATCTCTCCTTTTTCGTTTCGTCCACAGCAAGTGCTCTCTCATGGTCACGGTCTTTCTTCTTCTGCGACGCCGTGTGGGCTATGTTCAGCAGGTCATCAAATTCATCGGTTTTTTCCAGTGTATTCGGTTGCTTGCGAGGGCGTTTGGCACTACGTGAGACTGGTGGAGGTGCAGATGATCCGCGAATGTGCCCAGGGTTGCGATGAGTTTGGGTTCACTAGTATATCAGAATTCTGTCAGTTGAAATCAAAGCAAGCAAAAATCTTACCGGAAGAGAAGGTTGCATTGGACCTCGAGGGGATGGCTGCGCAGATTCCACAGGTGACGGTTGTGTTGAACCCAAGGGCGAAGGCTGCATCAATGCAGCAGGCGACGATTGCCCTGATCCCAATGGAGATGAGTATCTTGATGTCCACATGGCGGGGCTGGATGAATCGTGTTGCGTGGTGGGCCAATTGCTGAGAGACAGGGCAGGAGAGACTGGTGCAGATGTTAAAGGCGATAAATTGAATTGCAACAACCGGGGGCTGTGTGTAAAGTCCTCTGGCATATCGTTGAGACTAATTACGGATGGACGGGGAGGAGGGATATAGGATGAACTCCCGGATGCAATGGGTGGTAGGTTGGGTTCATGGCCTGGAGGGTATGTGGGGAAGGTTGGTGTCAGCATGTCATAAAGTTGGGGGGCATCTTGAGTCCCACTGCCGGTTGGTGGAACTTGCTGCCAAGATTGTTGGTCGTACAATTGGTTGTCCCATCGGGGCATGAGTGATTGTGAAAAGTCGAAAGATGGCATATCATCACGATTGTTGTCCTCGTTATTGTCCTCCTCATCCTCCTCGTCCTCGTCCTCCTCCCCCCGTCTCTCTCCCTCTCCCTCCCCCTCCCCCTCCTCCCCCTCTTCATCTCGGAAACATTTTTTCGACATTGATGTGAACATTTGGACTGCTTCCTCCTCAAGTTCCTGACCAGGTTGCGACGCAACGGTGTGTGGATTGTAACTTGGAATAGATTGCCAAAAGCCATGCAGTCGGGGCCAGGCCGGAAACTCAGTGGAAATTTTTGCTGTAGAACAGATCAGGTTTATGGAATGTGAGACAAGAAATCACATACCTATTAGATTCTGATGTTCACTGGACATTTCCGACATATGGAGGCCGGCTCCAGTTTGCCCAAGCCGCTTGCAGCATTCTGGATACTTTTTCTTCAATCTGATAGATCATTGAATTTTTCAGATATAAATCAATAAGGATATCCTCACGTTACAAGCTGATTCTCAACGGATTTTGCATACTTCTGTGGATTTACAGCGTACTCAGCTCGATATTGAGGGTTTCCATCATTCTGAAACACATGTTGTGCAATCTTGGCATAGTAGAAACTCTTGTGAGTCTTCCCAACTTCTCGCCTTCGTCCTTGTGCTCGAGCATCTTGTGTTGAATCTGAGAAGAGCTTATGCCGGTCACTTGGGTTATTTTCCAACCAGTCGATAAGCCGATCGGTTCGTCTGGTATCCAATCGGTCACCATCCCAGATAACCTTGGGGCCCTCAGAAGGAGTAGGGTGCTTTCTGGAACGGCTGGCTGTTGAATTCTTGCCTTTTCCCGAGGCCATGATGTGAGAGGCGAGTTCCGGTCGCACCCAATAGCATTGGATCATTCAATCGGCATTTGAAAATAATATATATTTCTAAACCAAACAGACCCTTTGCAAGAGCCACTGCAGGATGCTGCAGGACCCAGCAGGAACTCCAACAGGAACCTCCAGCAGGCTAACTTTGAAGAGCCCTAATAAAACGCTGTCATGGT
This sequence comes from Hygrocybe punicea, assembly GCA_963556145.1. Classification (NCBI taxonomy): domain Eukaryota; kingdom Fungi; phylum Basidiomycota; class Agaricomycetes; order Agaricales; family Hygrophoraceae; genus Hygrocybe; species Hygrocybe punicea. The sequence goes on from OY744469.1 coordinate 5,791,576, forward strand.
ACATCATGATCATGAGCCAAGAACAGGAAGGCGGTCTCCCAGCTTTAGCGTAGTCACCATCTTGTATTGTAAGACGTCGTAGGCTGCGGGAAAATATCCAGGTCGAACAGCGCTATCCAACTCTTGTATACCATTTGAGGTCAGAGCTCAAGAGGAGAGAATATTTCAACTAGTTCGTTGCCAAGGAATAGTTGAAATTTCCAAAATGTTTCGCCTTGACCCAGACCAGATCTGACCGTTGATATGACATGTCAGCACAGACCCACCGATGACCCTTGAAAAGCACCCTCACTCACTGGAATGCCCAGAGCTGGTCTCCCACACAACTCACAACTCGCGATACTCACGACAACCTCAACGAACCCTGAGTCACTCTTTCAAGCTGAACCATGCGCCTCACTTCGCTCTTCGCTGTCCTCGCCATTGCCTTCACTTCTGTGATCCTCACAGCCTCTGCTCCCCTCCCAGTAAGCCGCTATCCATATTCGCTGGCAGCATCCTTGCAGAAAATCTTCACTTACATGCCGTGCAGGTTGGAGACATCCACGCAACTCACATGGTCAACTACTTGCGAAGGAGGTCACAATCCCAGCCGGACTCGGACGTAAGTAGCACGTGTTCTTGCATATAAATCCCAGAGCTTAATCCCACTTCCTCGCATTTACTTCACTTGCAGAAGACATTATCCAGGCCGGTAACACTCACACTACAAACAACAATGCTCCCGCTCATGTTGCCCTTTACAGATAGGAGACCACTTTGGCCTCGATGACTGTCCGACGTGTCCCTCACTGGTATCTCCTCCGGCTTCACCACGGGCTTCACCGATTCCGGCTTCACCACCGGCTTCACAACCGATTCCGGCTCCCGCATTTGTGGGACCGGCGGTTCCGGAGCGGCGGCGGCGGCAACCCAACCCCCAGCAGGAACCCAACCCCCAGAGGCAGGAACCCAACCCCCAGAGGCAGGAGAGGATGCCCTTCCTAGCGGCCCTGGTGGGCAAGAACTGCGGAAACCCTAAAATAGCTGAGGTCAATTGTAGCACGAAATAGTACAGCTGATTTTCAATCGCCGAAGTTTTCCTAACTTGATACAAAATCTCTCCCGAGATCATGCTTGAGTCGTAGGATAGGTGTGATTCTGAGGGCCATCTACTTGTGGATACTCATGTCCAGAACCTTTCCTGACTGTGGATATCTAGCATCTCTACCAGCTCAATTGATGACATATTCTAATCTCGCCAGCCTCCAGAGAGCAAAGTCAGTTGATAGCCTGACTATGAAGTCTCATTGGACAAAAAGATTTGTTTTGCCCAAAAGTATTTTCTTTTCAAAAATCACCTTGCTTGTGCAAGGTCATGTCCCCCATAATTCTCTGTCAAAGACAAATAGATGTAAATAATTTGTCACCTTCAACAAGCAAGGTCCCTGTAAGATACAGCCAAGCGTCGACCCCTAGTGGTAATTACTTTCCAGAATTGGTGAATTCCTTCCAAAATCATTTATTTCTTCCCAATCTCTTTTCCTTCTTTTTATTAGTATCCATAAACTTAACACGCTGTGGCCAACTTTCGCATACATGGTATTTCAACCCTACTATTGGAATATATGGTAGTGCAGTGGTTGTTGACTGCTAAGTAATTTATGTGGAATTGAATTATATTTACCTCTCTCTGAGAGGGCTTTTATACTACTAGCTAAATCTACTATAAGTTTCTTGTGGTAAGTAGAATAACTGCTGTGCTTCAGCATTATTCATCGGACAGGTGTTTGAGTTCTGGGATCACGTGATATGGATTACTAATTCTTTCCACGACTATTTGGCCACTATTCCCAACACCCTTGGTCGAATACTCTTCAACTCATTCCGGGTCGCAGTAAACATTGTCCATGTATTCCATTATGTGTTCCACTCTTTCCAGTTCCTCTCTGGTCAATAGACCGAGTTCGGCTGTGAACTTTGCGTGAAGCAGGCGAGGTAACCCTTTCGTAAATATGTCTGCTAGATTTTCTTCGGAAGGAATATATGTGACTTTGAGGATACCAGACACGACGTGATCTCATAGGAAATGTAGATTGATATCTATATGTTTCGTCCCTGCATGGAATTCTGGGTTGTGTGATATAGCAATCGTGGCCTGATTATCGGATTGTAAAATCAATGTTTCGTCTGACCATAGGTCCAATTCCTTCAATAAGTTTCTATTCCAGATCAACTGCTTCATGGCATGAGTAGTGGCGACATATTCCACTTTGGCTGTTGACAATGCAATCATGCTCTGCTTCTTCGAGCTCCAAGCTATGGCTCCCCCTGCGATCATGAACACATATCTGCTAATGGATTTCCGGTGCAGGTTGGATCCCTAATTGGCATTGACATAATGAATGGTTTCTGTCATAATCTGTTGGTCCTTTCCACTGTATGTTAGTTCGTAATCCATCGTTCCCTTTAGGAAGTGGAATATCCTTTTAAGTGCCATCCAGTGTTTCAGACTTGGGTTCCATGTGAATTGCGCAATGGTTACAGTTGCATACATGATATCAGGTCTTGTTGTGTGTGCAGCATACAAGAGCTCTCTGACTCATGTCGCATACTTGATCGAGGTGCATTTCCACTCACTCTCATCAGTTTTGGTTTCGTTTATTCATAGGATCATGTTCTGATCCATCGGGGTTGATACCGGTTTCACATCCTTCATTCCAGCCTTCGCAAGTATCTTCCAGATACAACGGCTTTGTGATAGGGTGACTTTCCATTGTTTGTGGTCTCGTTTGATATGGATTCTGAGCAGTAACTTTGGCTTTCCAATGACCATTACCATGTATTTTTCTTTCAGATGGTTGATTATCTGCTGATTCATCACTCGGTTGTTTGCATAAGCTGTAAGGTTGTCGACCCATATGAGTACAATGGAGAAGTTTTCTCCTTCCCAATAGTAGTACACACAGTAGTTGGTCCATAATCTCATATAATGAAATTCTTTCATTGTGTTATTGAAATCTGTGTTCCATATGTTTCCAGCTTGCCTGAGACCATATATAGGGCATATGAGGTGGCAAACCCATCCAGTTCTGTCCTCAAATTCCGCCAGCTGTTTCATGTACAGCTTCTCCTTCACCCATCTGTTAAGGTATGTGCCTTTGATATCCATATGCTGAATATCCCAATCCTTGACTGCAGAATATGCAAGCAACATCTGTAACGTCTCGAACCACATCACAGGAGCAAATGTTCCAGTTTTGCTGAAATCCACTCTCAGCTTCTGCAAAAACCCCTGGGCTACTAATCAGGCCTTGTGCCTAGCGATTGCACCTGTCTCGTCACGTTTCTGGTGGACAACCCACTTGCTTCCGATGGCTTCCTGCCCCTCCAGGAAGTCTATAAGTCCAAACACCCATTTCTTGTAGCAGACAGCCTATCTAAATACATTGCAGAGGTCCACATGAAGCTAACCCATTGGACAAAGGAGCTAAACTGACTCTGTGCAAACCAGGCCCACATCCTTGGTCAACTTGACCTAATTGACACAAAACTCGACAAAGGGAGAAGGGAATAAGAAAGGAATGGACGGAAAGGGAAACCGAATGCAGTACAATGTACATAAAGAAAAATAGAGTACATAATAAAATCTATAGATGGAAAGGGTGAAACGGAAAGCTAAGTGAAACAGAATCTAGTGGTTGAGGTGGAGGATGCCACCAGAATACAACAGAAACAAAATTGGACCAGAAAGGGTGGGAAACAAAGAAAACTAGAAATGGAAATGAAAATATAAATAAATGAGATATGGGAGTGGGAACAGAAAGTGGAATGGAAGGTGAAAATGCAAAAATAGGAGACGGAAATGAATCTGTATCCCCACAAGAGTTTCTGAAAGAAGAGTGGGGGTGGAACAACAAGAGGAGATGGAGAGCTTCTTGCAAATATTCAAGCGAGGTGTTGAGGGGGTGGAGGTCCAATATATGATGACACAATAAGATGAAAGTGGAAACGAGGAACAATATAAAATTGAGAACCAAAGTACCAACACCTACACAATCCCATACAATGGGTGTGCTGCGTGACGGGTCTAAAAACAACAGGGTGCCCCAAGTGGGCGGAAATGACAATGTGCCCCAAGTGGGTGGAGATGACAATGTGCCCCAAGTGAGCGAGGATGGAACTGGAGATAATATGGGAGCAGAAACAACAAGGGGTGACGGGGACAGAGGGGTTGACAGATCTGGGATATAAACAAGTATGGGAGACTCAACCAACTGGGACAGAAACTTGATAGACTGGGGGGAGACTTTATGGCTGCAATAATGGGGATGGAATGTCTATATCTGGAGAATCTGGAGCAAATGGGTCCGGCACGAGTTCATGGATGGAAACCAGAGACGACGGGGATGAAATAGGAAACAGAATGGATAAATCGGGAATGGGACCGGAAGGCAAGGTGGAATCAATGACTGGCATCAATAAATTGGGAAGGGGCTCGGATGGGAACAACACGGGACTGGACGACAAAACCTGTAAACAAATAATGGTCTTGACAGGCACTGGAGGGGATGGGGAACATGATGACGGAGATGGACTGGAATGAATGTGGGGGATGGAATGAATGACAGTGGGTGGGATCGAGGACAGAATCTGTTCTGGAGGTGAGATGACAGGTATGGGACTGGGACCAGAATCGGGACTGGAAATGGCAATGGGGGTTGCAGTGACAATGGATTCTGGAACGGAATGGTAACCGGAAAGTAAAAATAACATGGTGTCATGGAAAATATCAACTGGGTATGGATCGTCATGGTAATGACTGGGAAGAAGGTAATGAAGTCGCTCTTCAACACGTTGACGAAGGTCCAAGTCAAATCCGTTGGCAAAATATTCATTCCACTGCTTGTCTGATAAATGGGTGTTGTCATATAGTACTCCAGAAATGCGTATGAAGTCCTGGAAATATTGTCCTAAGTCCATCTTGTTCTCTATACCATAAGCCGATTGTCGTTTAACCACTTGATCAAGATCCGCAATCGTATACTGAATACTGTCTGGCACCAGGATAGAAGTTGAAAACGGCACATCAGAAAGCCATGAAGTCCTTTGCTGAAGTGGCAGGAAGGGTAGACCAAAGTTCGTAGTTGTCATTATTGAGGTAGCGTGTAGCGAATCTTCATAGCATCCGTGAGTCCACAGTTGGAGCCGAGCATGTCAATTTTGTCAAAGAAGCAGGGAAGGTTGTGTTCATCACCATGACATGTGGGGGCTGAACAATCACCTCAGAGAGGCATCAATCCGTGCATCATATCAAGGAATTTCCAAATCAAAAAGCAGGTCAGGTCGGGGAGATGCGAGGGAGGGGTCGAAGTCATAAGTGGGGCTGAGCAAATAGAGTTGGGAATAAAGGATAAACATCATAAAAGTCAAAGCCGATGGTGGGGAGGGTATGAAAAGACAAAAGAAACAGTAGACGCAGTTGTTTCGGTCAACCCAATTGCAGCAAGAGCTGCGAATGGTAGGTAAACATAGCACAGCTCTTTGCTGGAGGGTAGGGTAACCCAAAGGGCAGCTCTTGCTGTGGAAATATTGTGGGGTAGGTTGACCCAGGGACAGCTCTTGCTGATAAATGGCTGCTGGGTGGGTCAACCCACTGTCAGCAATACCATCGGGCAGATTGACCCATGGCAGCAATTGCTGCAGGATTGGGTTGACCGGGATCCAGCTCTTGCTGCAGGATCAGGTTGACCAGGGTCCAGCACTTGCTGTAGCACTGGGTTGACCAGGGTCCAGCTCTTGCTGCAGCACAGGGTTGACCGGGGTCCAGCACTTGCTGCTGGCTAGGTTAACCCAGGTCCAGATCTTGCTGTAGCACTGGGTTGACCAGGGTCCAGCTCTTGCTGCAGCACTGGGTTGACCAGGGTCCAGCACTTGCTGTATTGCTGGGTTCACCTGGGACCAGCACTTGCTGTAGTGGTGGGTTGACCTGGGACCAACACTTGCTGCAGGCTAGGTTGACCAGGGTCCAGCTCTTGCTGCAGCACTGGGTTGACCGGTGTCCAGCACTTGCTGTAGCAGTGGGTTGACCTGGGACCAGCACTTGCTGCAGGCTAGGTTGACCAGGGTCCAGCTCTTGCTGCAATGTGGGCCCATGTTGGTCCACAGGATTGAGCCACATAACACTCTCAATGTTCATAACACTCTCAATGTTCATATCATTGACAGAGCTCACAACAGCTCAAGCCAATCTTTATTCAGAAACTGCAATATCAAGTACAGGAAATGTGTTAGTGTGTTCATCACACAAATGTAATATAATTTGAAATGCACTTATTCAAAGCACAGGCAATACCAACATTACAAAATTCTTATTTTGAAAATGCACAATATCTCACTCTTAGCTTTATATCTCATAGTAGTTGTTCCAAAACAAAATTTATCAGAAATTATCTTACTTGGAATTTTGTGCCTTTTCATTTAATATTACTCAAATCTCAATTGGAATCAATACATATACACTCACTATTACTTACAATGGAAACATCAATTTAATTATTATTTTATCCAAATACATAATTAAATAATACAGGGGATGTGTGGAAGGAAGGTAGGTGTGAGTGGGACTGGGACTGGGACTGGGAGAAGGGACTGGGACTGGGACTTGGAGAAGGGACTGGGACTGGGAGAAGGGGAGGAGGGGAGGGAGGAGGGAAGGGCAGCAGGGAGTGCAAGAGGGAGAGGGAGGGGGGGGGGTGGTGTGTACATACCTGTGCATTCCCATCGTTCCCATCCCCATTGTTGTCATTCCTGTCGTTCCTGTCCTCGTCGTTCCCGTCCCCATCATTCCTGTTGATCCCATCCCCGTTGTTCCCATCCCCATTGTCCCCATCTGTTATGGATCGCTTCTGCAGCGGGCTCCGGCAACAATCAACTTAACTGGGAGGCGGTTTCCAGAGGAGAGAAGAGCAGTTTTCATAGCTAAGACAACACTGCTAAGAGGGGGGGGTCAAGATCTAATGTTATTGCAAGCTGTGGGGGTTACCCAAAACAAGATGAGTCTGCCCCAAGAACCAGACTAAACATAAGGAAAAGAAAGAAGAAAAAGTCCGAACCAACAACAAGAACAGTATATATAGTGACTGGTCTTGAGGGGAGGTAAATAGAACTGCAACCATGAAGCTACAACATGTCCAACTATACCATGTGTTCACCATGAGACAGACATGAGGCGTCCTCATGTTGATGTTCTTGCGATCCAACTGGAGGCCTGGGTGTCATTGAGGATAGAAGAGGTCCGGATGACTCGGATGATTTGTCATCAGATCATGTGACATGCCAAATTGCCAATTCAAGGTCTATACTTGCTGTAACAGGCAAGTGAACAGTCTGGCAAGTGCAATGCACAGTCAGGTCGAAGAGGGGTATCGTCCAGTGTGGGATTGGTGAAGGGAGTGTCTTGAGGTAGTGTGGATATAGCGGCAAGGTTGGTATGAAACAAAACAAAGGAATGTATGGAGGAAAAACCAACTAGGACAGTGGGCTAGTCGAGGTCAGACATGTGAACAGTATAAGCTGTACCGGATGATGATGTCTGTGTCGATGACGTATCAAGGGGTGATGTCTTGTCCTGTCTGTGGAACAATGCAGTCCACCTGATGTCAGTATTTGTCCAAGAAAGGGTATTGTTGTAAACGAGTGTGGGAGGTATCAAGGTTATGGATGGAAAAGGATAAATGAACATGGGTCCAGGTTTCAAGTCATGGCATGAGTGACAAGCTGTGGGAACAAGTTGTCAGGTACTGCAATGAAGTGATGTCGTGCGAACAATATATGATAGGGGTTGGTTCACTGTTTGGGAAGTTGTATGGTCTGTGGTCGAAGTCTGAAGGTATGTGCTTCGGTAATGGTCAGATTGGAGGGAACAGTGAAATGTCTTGTGATTGAGGATTGTTCAGAGTGCACAAGCAGGTGAGGAATGTCATCGGATCATCAGGGAGGATAATGGTAGGCATGGAATATGAAAGTGGCAACCAAATATCCAGGTATGGCAATTTTCAATTACGTGGTGAGATATTGTCAAGGTGGAAGTCGGAAGTATCAATGGCAGAAGGGTTTCGGTGTCGATGCCAAAGATAGATCATAACAAGGTAAAAACTGATAAGAAAAGTGATGGCAATGCTGCCAATGATGATTATGGTAATTAGCTGTGTTGGGAGTACAGCCATTGTGTATCAGTTTGTCGTGGGATGAAGTAAACAATATGTCAGGGTGAGGGAAAAGACAATAGCGATGATGTCTGTCAGCAAGGAGACTATTCAGGTACAGCAAGGTCACGTGGGATATGTCCATGGTTAGTCTGGATTGTTCTAGAAGAAAGGATAAAAAGGGAACAAGAACAAGAATAAACAACAATGTCCAAAAGAAGACAAAAGGCAAAGGGGAACGAAAAAGGAAGGTGTGGTAAAGTGGAATCGTCATGGTGGGCAACGGAGTCGGAATCGGAGTTGCAGAGTTGTAAAATGTAACACCATCTTTGTCATCATCCTTGTCCTTGTCCTCATTGTCATCCCCATCACTGTCACCATTGTCCTCCCCATTTTGAGGCTGTCCTGCTTGCCCCCATCATTTTTCTCACCGGTATGGGCCTTTCTTGTCGCTCTACACCGCTCTTTCATCTTTGCATTGTTGTCATTGCCTTTCACTGTGCTTCCATGTTTGTGTCTGCTCTCTGCGTCATCCCCACCTATCCTCGCAGTCCTGTCCCTTGGGTCTCCTTGTTTCGGCCCTTCATTTGGGCATTGATGTGACATGGCACGGGCATGTTGCAGTGCATTTCTGGTGTGAAAGTTTGACATAAAAATAACAATATTAGTTAGCATAGTAATAGATAATAAGTTTTGAGAATTGTACTTACCTTCTACTTGAAGCGCTGTTCTCATGGACGCATGGATGCTTCTTGGCCAGTATGCGATGATTGAAACCCATGCTGGAGGTTGCTGATTGCTCAAATGGGCATGAGTTGCCTTATATGTAACCAAGATCTTACTTTTCTCAATGCTATTGCATGGAGCACAACCTCTGTGTAACACATTTAAGACCATGTAGGGATAGAATTACCCTATAACTATATCCTCCCAAACTTTTGTATTTTATTATGGCCTACATAGGGAGATATCCATGATTCATTGATACCTCCCTACCAATTTCAGACCCTTAAAGTGCAACTTTACCAATATTGCTCTGAAAAATATGAGAATAATTGTGAAACTACTATGTAAAGTATCTATTGTATTGATGCTCAGTGCCTGGCACTTGGTGGTCCCAGAAATCTGTTGTAGCCAAGACATGACAGGTTCAAAGTAAAGCAGGAGTTTGGACTTCGGTTGATGGATCAGCCACAATGCACAATTCTGTGCATTTGCTCGCTGCAACATAGGTCCTGGTCCACCAACAATCAGGCACTTATGTGTATCACAATAAGTACTTATTCAAGTACTCCCTAGATTAATTTCAGATTTTTAAGATGAAGTTAGATCATTAAGGGTCCAATTCTGGCAGAGGAATGGAATAAATTGTGAATAGCTCTGGACGCAGGGTCAAATAAAATACAAAATTTGACATGAGGGTAGGTATACTATATTTACATCTTTTGAGGATCTCGCTTTGGGTATGCATACATTGTTGTGCATGCCAGAAGATTCAAAGCTTCACCCACACTTCCATGTTTGGCAACTCAAACCTGTTTGGGAAATCGGCAACTGCTGGTTGGCTTTCCTGTGCGAGTTCAAACTTTGACTCATCGTTTTCAACAACATGTCAACAATGGGAGATGGGTGCAGAGGAGCACCTGAGGTAATTTCTGATTTTAACTTTTTTGTATTTGCTAATTGTTGACCTTTTGCAGCTACCCCATGCTAAACACAGGTGAATCCAAACACCCATCACCAGAACACAACGTGCCAGCAAATGGAATGGATAGCTGATGAAAATGGCCACCATGAGGATGGCTGAAATGAGGCCGTGAGGCCGGGTACAAGGATGTGCCAATGGCCAGGACAGAGTGCCGAGACAACCACAGCAGCAATGATCAGGACAGAGACAATGAGGTCACAGGCCAGCCAGGGGAAGACAACAGGGAGGAAGATGGACAGCGATGGCACAACAGGATGATGGACACCACGACAACAATTCAGGGGATGACAAGGACAACAAGGGGGATCGAGATGGAGATGACAATGACAATGAAGATGAGAGGACAACAACAATGAGGACAGTGACGAGGACGATGGGAACAGGAATGATGGGGAGGGGGATGATGGGGACAGGGATTATGGGGATGGGGACGACGGGAAAGGGAACAATGGGGAGGAGGACAGTGGAATGAAGACGAAGACTATGAGGACAACAGGAACGTGACAGGTATGTACATCCCACCCCTCTGCCCTCTTCTCCTCCCTCTTCCTCTCCCTCTCCCACTCCTACTCCCTGCTGCCCTTCCCTCGTCCCTTCCCTCCAGCCCTTCTCCCTTCTCCCACTCCCACTCCCACTCCCTTCTCCCACACCCACACCCAGTCCCACTCACACCTACCTTCCTTCCACACATCCCCTGTATTATTTAATTATGTATTTGAATAAAATAATAATTAAATTGATATTTCCATTGTAAGTAATAGTGAGTGTATATGTATTGATTCCAATTGAGATTTGAGTAATATTAAATGAAAAAGGCACAAAATTCCAAGTGGGGTAATTTCTGATAAATTTTGGTTGGGAACAAGTAGCTCCTATGAGATATCAAGCTAAGAGTGAGATATTGTGCATTTTCAAAATAAGAATTTTGTGATGTTGGTATTGCCTGTGCTTTGAATAAGTGCATTCAAATTATATTACATTTGTGTGATGAACACACTAACACATTTCCTGTACTTGATATTGCAGTTTCTGAATAAAGATTGGCTTGAGCTGTTGTGAGCTCTGTCAATGATATGAACATTGAGAGTGTTATGAACATTGAGAGTGTTATGAACATTGAGAGTGTTATGTGGCTCAATCCTGTGGACCAACATGGGCCCACATTGCAGCAAGAGCTGGACCCTGGTTGATCCAATCCTGCAGTAAGAGCTGGACCCTGGTCAACCCAGTGCTGCAGCAAGGGTAGTAATACATCAAGCACAACCCACATATGATCTGGAAGTATGTAGTGAAACATTGTGTCTGATGGTTCCGAAAAGTTGCCTTTAATTGAGAGTTCTGTGAGTGTTGGGAGAAGGGGCAGCATCTCAAAGAGATCACATCCAGTGAACAAGGAATCATTGACTTTGAACTTTGTGAAGGAGCAGCCTGATCACGAGCAAATGAGCATTGCAACGAACAGGCATAAGCAAGATGATATGGACTTTTCTACCTATTTAGAATAGCCAAAGGTCAGCACGCCCCACAAGAAATGTGCAGTTGATCAGGCCTTAATCTGGTGAGGGCATAGACAGAAACATTCATCCGCGACGATGTAATCTGTTTTAAATGGAGTGAATTAGGACCATGGCAGGGTGAATCCAACAATGCTGAAGTATTGTCAAGCCAAATGAAGTCCGTAAAACTGACAGCATGGAAAAGAATGATTCGCTCACTTCGCCAGCCCCGCAGTGGTGGAAGTGCCCACAGGAGATGGATGCTCAAGATTGAACCAGGCTGCAATTGAATGTCTTTTCAACCGGTGTTCGGTCTGGGCTTCATCGACATGATCTTGACCATCTTCTTTGTCAACATGCTTGGGATCATCCCTGTCTCCTTCTTCTCCACCTTTGGACCTGCATTTGGATTCCACCAGATGGTCCTCTCACGATTCTATTTTGGTTTCCATGGCGTGAAGATCAGTGCGTGTTCCACTATTTTACCTTTTTTTCAGTAATCACTGATGAGTGACATTGAGTGTGTCAGTCACCATGTTCAACATCCTTGCTTGTATTGGATGGTCCTGCATCAACTCGATCGTGGGTGCCCAGCTCCTGCACGTGGTCAACCACGATCTACTGGGGTATGGCGGAATTATCATCATCTCCGTGTGCACCTTCCTTGTCACGCTTTTCAGTTACAAGATCGTGCATGCATCTGAATCCTGGAGCTGGATGATCCAGCCTGGATCCTGTCGTTCATTGTCATTCTCGTCATCCTCAGTGAATTTGCCCACTCCGGTGTAAGCGCAAAAAAAAACCTTTATTGTATTCTTTGCTAACCTAACTGCCTGTATTTGGTAGGCATTCGAGAATATCCTGATGGGTTCTGGAGGGTCTGAAATGGCATCAGTGCTCTCGTTTGCCACGTCGGTGTTTGGCTTCGCGTCCATGTGGACGTCGATTGTGGCCTATACATGTTACCAGCCCAAGACAACATCACGCATCAAGGTGTTCCTGTTGACATTCATCAGACTGGCGTTTCTTTTGCTCTTTACACAGATGCTTGGTGCAGCGGTGATGACGGCGTCGAACTCGACACCAGCATATGCGAAGGGGTAAAATGATGTGGGGATCGGGGGATTGTTGGCCACAGTGTTGTTCCCTTCGCTTGGACGGTTTGGCAAGTTTTGCATTGTGCTGTTGGCTCTAAGCATTGTGGCGAACAATTGCCCAAACATCTATTCTGTGGGGTTGAGCATGCAGGTGCTGACGAGGGTGACTGAAAAAGTTCTGAGGTCATTGTGGATGATTATTGGGACACTGGCGTATGGAGGATGTTCCGGTATTGGAAAGTCTGAGTCCAAGTCTGAGTCCAAGTTGAAGTCTGGGTTTGTCAGTAGCATACCGTGACGCTTCTTGTATCTGGCATGTTGCCCCCACTGTTTGTGCTCCTTCAGGATAAACCTGAGCTTTTTGATGGAGATTCCCTTACTCGACTATTTTCATTCTATACATATTCTAGGAAGTTGCGGGACAACATTTTACTTGCCCAACCAGCAGACCACCCTGCAAGGCTCCCACCTATCATGCTTCCTCTATCTATCACCCTCTTCTTAAGCCATGTCTGCAGGATTTCTGAGACCCTTGTTGAGGTTTGCTGGCATGTGATGAAGGAGGTGGTCTGACGGGAAGAAGGAGTTGCACAGGAAGGTTCGTTCAACATGGAAGCAGGTTTCCAGCAACACGGTCACCAGTTCGGCTTCTGTGAGTACAGCTATAAGATATACAAGATGTACTTATGTATAAACAACATAGCTTCATCACAGACTATTTACCCACCATGGCATGACTGTGCCAATACTGACTGCGATCATAGGAGGAAAGGACTGCGACTTCAAAAGGCAGAGAAAAGACAAGCCATTTTATATACTCTAGATCGAGGTGTGCTCCCCATATGGGTTGTCCACCTGTACTGCAAAGGTGTGATACATTCAAGTTGACTTTTTGATTAGACGAATAAATTCATATGCTCTTCAGCATGCCAGACAAACTACCACCACAACTTTTGTGTGAAAGATGGCCAATGTATCTACTATGACAACATCCCTGACATTTTCCAGGTTGGGGAGCATCAATTTATTGAGCGCCGAGTGGTTCATCTATGGCGAACAGATATGCATGTTGCCTGGAAGTCAGTTACAAACTGTGCCCAATCATATCATCTCGCACTTGCTGACACCTGCCATCCACCAGAGGACTGGCAATTTGGCTTTACATTGAAGGCCAATCACATATATACTGCATTCCTGACACTCTTGCTTTTGGAAGATCATCAAACATGGTGTTCAATGCTATCATTCCACACACTGGTGACCAAAAGGAACATTTCTGTGGTGCCATGCAAGCTGGCAATGCCCATATGTGACTCTACTGTCAACCAGAGATTCGTCACTGGTGCAAGAAATGTGTTCGAATATATGTTGGACTGGATGGGCAAGGTAAGATTTCATCCCTTCCTTGCTCATGGCATTTATCATTGCTTGTTTCAGCTGAGTGTGCAGTCACTGCCGTGGTCATAGATGGTGTGAGAATTGGACATCGTTGCTGCAGGTACCACAACTGTCATCTTCCTATTGCCAGCAACCATGATCACTATTGCACAAACCATTATAATTTGCACTTGATCTGTGCAATAATTGGATGAAATGATCCGGTTTCAATGAACAAAAGAACCTGTGATAACCCAACACATGAGGAGATTGAAAGGATTCATATGGAATGTGGGCAGGCACTGTTTCAGCTGAAGGAATGGATCAAACAAGCCCAGTTAGCTTGCCCAAATGATGCCATTCCCATTCCTCGTCTATAGTTGATGAAGCCAAACAAGACTTCCACATAGACAGTCAAGGCCAAGTCATTGTTGGAGATGACCCCCAGTCAGCCTCAAAGGCACAGAAAGCAAAGAAGATCCATGCACAGTTCACTCGGCGGAGAACACATGGTGAACAGGTTATTGTTGCCCCTTGTGGGATTGTTCTCACACGGGAGACATTTTATGGCACTGAGGCTGTCTCGACAGTTGTTGTATGTGTTATCTAGATGCTCTCACTCGCATTGTTCACTCATTCTTCAGGAAATGATTAAACAAACATTTCGCATCCATGGGCACATGCCCAATCATATATTTTTTGGCAACAACTGTTCCCTGAAAAAGCTAGTTAAAGACGATCCAGACTTCACCAATGTTGGCCTTTCCATTGATGTGTTTCATTTCAAATGTAAACACTCAGTCAAGGATACACTTTGCCAAGAAAACTGCAACCCTGCCTTGTTTCCAGAGCTGATCAGAGAAGATGGGACGGGTTGGTATTTCAATTCATCATCAATTGCAGAACAAGCAAATGTTTGGATTGGTGGGTTTCAGGCTGTTTGTTGTGAGATGTTACCAAATAAGTATGACTTTTTTATGGATGAGATGATATTGCAACGGAATAAGATGACGAGGGATAAACTACAGAGGGAAGGGCAGGGCCCTCAGACATGGCCAAGAGATCCATATCTATAGTTCACTTTTTTTTTGTAGGTAGACCATATACATTGCAACAGGATTTACAAATGGATATGTAGAATGAAGGTGTCAACAAATACAAGGCAGGTTACAAATGAGAAGAAACTTGAACAAGACGTGATAATAATAATAATAAAACAAGCTTTAAAGGATGTGGCACAAATGGTGAAGGAACTGGCTCATCTTTTTCTACATTCCCTGTGGCCTCTTTGCCAGATTTACTACCATGAACCTTGACCACAGTCCTAATGCAGTGCGACCAGCATTGATGGCTTCATCCTTTGCAGCTTGGGGAGCTTGTTTCCAATGTAGTTTGTGTTGATAGAATGTCGAATGGCGGAATGGGACTGGAAAGTATTTCTGGAAAACCACGTCGCATGGTTGGCCACCAGCATCCTCACAGGCAGCAAAACAGGCTACAATATCAACAGCATAGAAGTCTCGTGGCCAAGCAACCTTGCCAGTATCGTCACGCTTCTGAGCTATCTGAGCTGATCAACACAGGGGAGTCTGGCTTTACAGCTGTCGGTGTTTCTGGCTTGATCTTGACCTGTACACTCAGTCGAGAAGCAGATGCATCATTGTTAGAGTCATCAGATGACGTTTTGACCAGCTTTGGGGTTGGTAGCTGAACCGCTCTACATCTGACTCAAGTTCTTGCACTGCTCATCTCCAGTCGGGTCTCAGGCTCAGAGTCAGAAACTTCAATGTATGGGATCAATTTACACCGAGAAGTGGTGACAAATTTCCTCTCGTGAATCTTTTGATTGATGTATGCACCCTCGCGAGTAGATCATTATGGAAATGGAGACTGTCTGTTAGAGAGGATGGGGATAGATGCAGTTCAAGATCCTTGCATTTGACAACATCAGTTGCCTTGAGGAAAACCCGCTCCTTTTCTTGAACACAGACAACATGCCCTGCCTTAATCCTTGTCCACGTCCCAAGCGAGCGGCAGTAGAGCTGTAAGGTTGAAATGTCATGATTGAATCCTAGGTCGGAGAGGATTTGATGGCTGATGGCAAGATGTGGCCAAGCAAATCCTTCTTGTAACTCAGTAATGACTGGTGTGGCCCCATTGTGCAACCACACATATATGGTAATTGTATGCTTTGACTTCTGGATATTCTCAAGCCTTTGTTGATCCATTTGCTGTTTCCTCCCACGGAGTTCCTGTTCCATCTCCCATTGCTCTGTAAAGACAGGTGCCATTTGAGAGGAATAACAAGGATTAGGGTGTGCATTGAGGGCATGAGACACCACTTTCAAGGAGACTACTATTGGAGGCAAGCTTGATGTGGCTTGTGAGGCAGTGACAAGAACAGGATCAATGGGTATCATTATTGATGATGGTGTGGAAAGTGGTGTCGATGGTATGCTAGTGGTTGTGGAAGATGGAGCGAACGTGGCAGCTGGAGTGGACGTGGCAGCTGGAGTGGATGCAGGCAGAGCAGACATGGCAGGTGGAGCGAATGCAGAAGATGTGGCCAATTTTGCACATAGGGGATCCCGACAAGCCATAGCCTCTGTAACAAAATGTGGTGGGCTAAGACAGCCCCCAGCTGCTTTGCAATGGGTCTTACAATAACGACGACGGCAATCAGCACAAATCCTTGAGGATTTACACCCTGCAGCAGGACAGAATTCCTTCTGGGTGGCTGACACTTGAGATGGCAGGGAAGGAGGAGCGGCGTGCACCCCAATAGGTACAAGGGTGCTTGAGCGGGAGCCCGGTTGATACCAGAAAAAGTTGCAATGTGTTTGTGTATGCGGATTGAACATCTTGCACTATACATAATCAGCAAGCTAAGAACATGAAAGGTATTTGTTAACTCACAATTGCCATCATTCACCCAGCATTGCCATTTTTATTCGACTTCACCACCTGGTACAGTACAAACCGGCTGCATGTTGGGCAGACCACTCCTTCTTCATCAGACATAATGGCTAGGATTCATCTAAGAACACTTTGTAATGTTTTGTGGAAGCGAATGTCGTGGACTAGCAAAGTGTAGAAGCTGTTAGACATTATCTATACCATTGTGATCAGTGCCCCACTGAGAATAAGTGCTAAAAGACAACACTCACCGGTTGATACATGAGGATAGATGCATGAGGTGTTTCTAACTTGGATTTGGGAAGATCTGCAGTGGTCAAGAATGTCAATAACACGTGGTATGGTTGTGGGTGAATGCACTGGGGATCTCAATAACATTGGGGTCAATGGATGGTTGTTTTGGTTCCGGCTGACTCAGACTCAGACTCAGATGCAGACTGCAGACTTTCCAAACCCGGAACTCTCTGGGCGTATGTGGCGATCGCAATTCCCGGATACTCACACTTTACAAGTGTTATTGAGAATTTCATGCTTCTCGTTGTGAGTTTTTGATTGCCTCTCAATTGTGCAAAACTTGTGGAGGGGGAACACTTTTTAGGCGTACTGGTTGGCGATTTATCTTGGGATAGCGATAATGGAGCATATCATGTTTAAGCAAGGGATGAGTGGGTACAATGTGCAGATTTATGATAAGCTGGCACTGTTGCCACCAGGATACGCCACGGTGATGGTGTTTGCTGTGGGTGTGGCTGGGGCTGTGCTGGGGATGACACAGGTGTGGTTTGTAGGGCCGGTCAGGAAGAGTGTTGGTGGAAAGTTTGGTGGAGATGTTGGGTTTGAGTTGGGATTCAGGTTTGCTGCTCTTGCATATTTAGGATTGAGGAGTGTGGAGTTGCGTGTGTTTGGACAGTGAGAGACGCACCGGGTTACATGTATTTTACACAGACCTCTTGCTGAGCCCTCAATGGGATATCTCACTACAGAGACCTGAATTGGGTTGTTCCTGAGCTTTCTATATTATGTTACAGCGGATTCAGAAATTCATGTCCACGCCAATTGTGAAAAAAAAAATTGAAAGTTGGAGTTTGCTGGCTTGAGCTTGGAAGACCGAAGCCCAGACGTATCTGAAGACCGAAAAGGCTGTTGCAAGCAAGGTATGGGATGGGCATGAGGGCCAGGCAATGATGAACAATGTCCATAGGTGTAGATGATGATGGGGCTGCGGTCGAGAGGAGAAACCTGGGTACGGTGAGCGTAACTTTCACAGCATAAAACACGAAAATACTACCCAGTCAAATTTCTGTAAGTTCCAGAATTAGCCGTGAATGCGACGTTAATATGCTTGATTGAGAATATGACCACAGTGAATTATCGTTGCTCTGACAAGCTATGCGAATTTGCCCATAATATCACGGGTTGTGTGGACTTAGACCACGTGACTTGACGCATGTAGTATAATATTAACAACTAGTACATTACACCACAATGCCCTGCCCTCCCGACACGACGTGTATCTGCTTAAAATGCTCTGATAAACCACTCATTTTGCATCAAATATTGCGAGATCTGGCTCAGAAACACCTCAAGAAGTATGGGCCTGCCCCCATGTGCTGTCAGGTTGGCGATCGTGCTGCATCTGCTGTTCCTGGACCCTCTTCTGGCTTTCATAGACCTCCAGGTGACATTTCTACTCAGAATACACGTTTGGAACAACCTAGGAGCTTCAGGCAACCTGATACTTTAGAAGATCCAATGGGAAATGCTGATGAACTCGAATACCACGGTGATGACTTTGGTGGTGCTATCGATGCTCCAGTTCAAGAGAATCTGCAGCCTGGTGAACCAGTCCAACCTTCTGACACTGTGTATCGCACTGCAGAACTCCCTCCAGGTCCTGAACTTGCGGACGAAATTGATACGGAAGACGCATCTATCGTGCCTCTTGCATACTTGGACAACGAACTGTCTTGTGTTCACATTGCTTATTTACAAGCCGTATACAACAACGTCTACTCTAATATGCCAGTGAAAGACACCAACACCAATCTCTGCATGACTCTCAGCACTCTGGATGCTGGCAGTATACTTCCGGACCATCCTCGACCAGTTCAGACACTTTTCAGTGCTTGCTGTAGACTTGGATTGATCCTGATCCATGGATAATCCAATACGCCCTTTGTCCACGATGCTGGAAGCACCACACCCCTTAAGAAATACTGGAGCTTGCTGGCCCAGAATGTTCAACTCCTGGATGTGCCGGCTTGATCTATGAGATTAAAATCGATGCAAAAGGATGACCTAAACGACACGCTCATTTGATATCCCCCCAAGTCTCCCTAATCCAGAGTCTTCGTCGAATGCTCCATCGAAAAGGGTTTCGGAAACTCATTCGTGAAAGCCGCAATACCCCACCTAACCAGAATGATGATGACGACTTTGTAATGACCGATATTCATGATGGCAACCTGTGGCATGAGCTCAAGACAGGCATCAAACGTGAGATAGGTAACTATGGTACAGTCCAGGATGTACCTGTGGACGAGAATTCTGAATGGAAACTCACTGACTAGCATTTCAGGTTACATCTAATCGTCAACATCGACTGGTAAGGGTTTATTTAGTTATTCTTTTGCTCTTCTTATCACCAATACAGGTTTGGAACTCTTCAGAATCGTCCACATTCGACCGGCCCAATATACATCTCTGTTGCCGATTTACCTCGTGAACATCGCCTTCTTCAAATTAATGCCATCTGTCTAGCGATCACACCCGGACCTTCTGAGCCGACAACTGAACAACTGAACAACTGCATGGAACCCAGAGTGTGAGACGTCATCAAACTTAAAAACGATAATATCATATCCACATTATAGATTCATCTGATCTCCATTGTTGCCCAGGTGTCCAGATGGAAATGTATGATGAAACAGATACTAACATTGTCAAGGAAACAGTATATGCAGATTTTACCTGCAATAATTGCAACACCCCCGGAGCTCGCAAGATCTCAGGTACAGCAGGCCACAGCGCAGACATCCACCCTTGTCCATGGTGTAGATGTGTGCTTCTTGATATGAATCAGCTACAAGGATATGATCAAACCTGTCATTTCTATTCCCCTTCATCTGGATTTCACTATACTCACATCATTCATAGCTTTTACCCCACGAGATGACTATGAGATGCTTAAACAGAAGTTTTATTTCAAGAATGCTCCCACATGACGACAGACAAGCATTCTTGTGAACTATGGCATTCAGTTCTCAGTTTTGGATCACATTCCAGGCTGGCAGCCCTCTCTAATGACTGCACTCAACTTTATGCACTGTATCTATCTTGGTGTGCTTTTTTTTGTTATCTATATATTTGTGTCATTTATGATTTCAGGTATTGTAGCGTTCCTTTTCTGCTACATCCTCTTTGCAGCCCATTTGTTCCCTGGTGCAGGTGGTATCAATTCACCGAAGCATCGATTTGAGGAAGTCAACAACTTGATCAAATGGCCAAGCCATATCACACAATTACCGAAGAATGTAAGAAACATTCAAATGTGTTAAGCATCAGCTTTTGTTAACAAATTAAACATATAGCTTGGAGAGAATCAATCGCTTAAGAAAGCTGATGAATGGTGGAGGCTTCTCACCATCACACCTGTTGTCCTTTGGTGGGCATGGAAAGATCAAGACGGCACCATTCCAGACACCGAATTCCCTCTCTCGGCAACCGAAAAAATCAGCACCACTCACTCACGTAAACCAAAGTCCTTGTACGACACGATTACAAGTCCCTATAAGGGAATCGTTCCATACAGTGGATTCTCAAACTCAGGGTCAGACTCTAATTTGCCAAGCCGTGGGAACAATTTTGTGAAACTGTGGGAACAATTTTGAAGCCCTGGGAATAATTATGAAACCGTGTGACTGGGCGGAGTTGAGTGTGAGAATTTGTTGTCCCAATCAGCAAGAACAATAAGGCAGCTGGATCACAGCAGCCAATGTGGAAATGGGTAGTGTCATATCATTTTGGTATTGCAATTGCAATTGGTTTCTTATAATAATCACATGCATTGGTAATGCAATGGACCATGTATGAATGAACAACATGTCAGTGGTATCTGTCATGTAGCTATATCTACTGTGTGTATCAGAATTGTTGATAATGAAAAGAGGTCAAACAGTGTTCATTGTACACCTGTCACACAGGTCCAGAGGTGTTTGGTGAGTGTTTGGTAGGTGTCCCAGCCTTAAGCTGGGCATTCCCCTTGCACAAACATCTGTACGAACAACATATTGGATGTATCTGTAATGTAGATGCATGTACAATGTGCGTTAGAATTATTGACAATGCAAGCCGTGACTATTTGTCACACAGGTCCAAAGGTGTTCGGTAAGTGTTCAGTAGGTGTTCCAGTTTTCATCTGAGACATTCCCAATGCACAAACCACTGTATGAATAGCACATTGGATGTGTCTGTGATGTAGCAATATTTAATATGCACTTTGAAATCATTAACAATGCAAGCAGTGCTTACTCATTTAACAGGTAGAACAATGTATCAGAAAGCATTCAGCAAGCTTCCCAAGTATAATATGGTCTTCTAGCTTCAATGCTGGGCAATGCCATTGTACAAACAGTAGTATGACCTGTATATTGGATGGGTCTGTACTATTGCTATATAACCTTGCAATGCACATCATACTTAATACATTCTCAATACTGGTACAATAAGCTGAATGGTTTTCAGCAAATCATTGGGCCAGTGACTCAGGCACAGTATGCAGCATTGCAGTGCAACAGACACTGTCTGTTCCATAAATTCCATGCATGCATGCCACACCTATCTTGATCATGTGTGCTGGAAATGGTTCAGGTGTCCAATACTCATCAAACTGTTTGACAAGAACATTGCCTCACCAATTTCCCAGCTTCATTTAATCTGCAGCATTGCCAGTGTACATAAGCTGAACCAGTCATATTGTTGATTCTGGTACTCATCAAAACCAGCAATCTTATCAAAGTGATTCCAATAGCAGTGCAATTGGTATCATTGTGCATGGGATTATTTCTACAGTACTCACAGGAGGTTGTTCCTGACCTGACAAATAATTCAGATACTTAGCATTTCTGGATATACTTACTACACATTCTGTAAAATCTTCAGAGTAACTATGACTAATAATAAAGTAGTAAGTTATATATCTGCCAACTTGAACACTGCAAACTTGATATGAAATATGTCAATTTGGGATCTGATATTGGGTCATGACAAATTGGAAGGAACAGGATATAATCAATTAATATCATTGTAGTATGGTATCAGAATGGTATCTGACTAGCATCAGTATGTAATAATAAAGGAAATATCAATAACTTCGCAAATATTTATTATCATAGAAGGGTAATAATACTGTATTATTTGTATACTCTCATTACTAAAAAGGGATAAGTAACCTGCCATGCAAAGCAATGGCCCACACCCCACTAGTCCTTCTGCTATGTGCCACGGTTCACTTGCTCTTGACAAAGAAGATCTCAATGGCTCAAGCAAATGCTGGTCAAATATATCTGGAAAACTACTGTCAGCGGCTCCTACTCCTCGGTGTCTCACCTACGATCAACCACCACATTGCCATGCATTTCTCGTTGATGATAAAACTCCTAGGACCTGTTTATGGGTGGTGGCTGTTCACTTTCGAGCATTTTAATGGTATGCTGAAGAGGGTCAACCACAATGGTCACGACGGTGGACAAATGGAATTGACGCTCCTTTGTAACTGGGTCCAGACACACCTCATATATGAACTCTTACTTGCACTCCCCCCAGATGCATCCCAGCACGAACGAGATCTTCTTGACAAGATAATCAAGGTTGAAGCGAAACAGGATCAAGGTGCAATGATGACACAGATCACGATCTTTTGTAGCGAAGCCTCAGTCAACTTGATTTCCCTTCCCAAAAGGCTACCAAAACCGATCAACCTGCATCAAGTTAGGTGTCAAGCTCATGATGTCGCCGATTTCGACATGTACACCTTACTTCTGACATACTGCCGAGGGCTCTGGCCTGACTTGCACCTACGTCGTGAACTTTCTCTTCAAGAAGGGACTGCCTTCATCGGAAATCAAGTCACACACCGCTTACCTTATATTTGCAAGGACGGAATTTGCTATGGAAGCTGTGCTAATTTGCAAACAAAGGCAGACACTTTCGTGTTTATTGAACACAACGGTGTAAACCTGAGGGTACCCGTTCACATTGAAGAAATCTTTGCAGTGCGTATTCCGAACTCAAATAAACCTTCACACATATGTGCCGTTATTCGGAGACTTCGCTTGGACGACCAGATACCTGCTATGCTGTGGGACTTATTGTGAGTGATACTGACCTTCAATGCTCTCATACTAACATATTTTAGTTCAACCATTCTTGGTATTCACATATCATATGCTAACAGGTTCCATGCACTTGAGGTAATTTCTGCATCATCCATTGACTGTCCCCTAGCTCTTATCCCAGTGTATCTCAACACAATTCGCCAAGATATTTGGATATCAGTATCATTTGATCACGTATGTTTACTATTTATTCTAAATGATTTGTTCACGGTAATCTATTTACAGAATGACACTGAACCTGATGAGCTGTTTGAGGACTTTGATGAAGACCAAGACGATAACTCCTGAAACTAGCTAAGCATACAGATCATCATTGTCATTGTCATCTTCCACCATTTCCGAGGATTTAGGAGCTTTGGCCTTGTCATTCGCTTTCCCCTTCCCCTTCTTCCTCTTCTTTTTCTTGGATGAGCTGCCCTCCTCATCACTGTTATCCACAAGCGTTGTATCGGATACCCTTTGCTTCCTTTTCAATTTCAGATCCACTTTATCTTTGGCTGATTGCTTGATGAGTGCCTCCGTAGCCTCCGGATCGTGCGAGTCACCCCAGAGTTTGCCATTGTCTGCAATCCACGCTGGTAGGTCAAATTCCGAGTGCCCTTCCAGCCAATTGGGATTGCTCATCCATCGTCGAGCACAGCCTTGAAGTGTCTTTGTTGCGGGTGGGGCTTGCTCCTTCGTGTCACCCCAGACTCATTTGACAAACTGACTTGAAGGTTTGGCATCTAGTAGTGCATCGATCTCTTCGAACATTTGATTGACCTGTCACTAACAATCAATTTCCTGAAAGATTACCTTAAGAATCCTTACGATTTCAGCTCGATGGTCGGGTGCACGCGATGTGTAGACATTGGCAACTAGTTTTCCATCGTCACCATAAGTATCTTCATTGTCAGACATTTGTTGAATGCTAAATGCAGCGTCGTATTTTGGTGAGCGCCATTCTGAATCTTCTGGTAGCTTCTGTCATTTACGCTCGCGAACTTCAAGTTTCTACAAGTACAGTTAGCCACGCTCAAGTAAAAAGTGTGAAACATACTCCATGAGCACGGTTATCCCTTTTATTCTTCGAGAGTCCATCTCTGGGCTTCGTTGATTTCTTGCCACTGGTACCTCTGAAAATCTTTTGCAGGGCTTGATACTTCGTAACAAATCTTGCTTCAAGGTCTCCCTGCAGGACGACATTAAGGAACTCTCCTGCTTCTGACACGTATTCTCTGCCATGTGATTTGGCAAACGAGGTGAGCGTGATTATGGCTTTGTGATTGCGGGGCTCTTTGTTGGACTTCTCCCACAGGAATCGTACCTGGCGTACATCTTGTGAGCCCTGTACAAAGGGTAGTTCATCCTCATCAAAGTCATTGCCGATTGTTGGAAGGTCGTTCTTTTCGCTAAGCTTCAACATGCCCAAAAACTTTTGATACATAATATTCGTGAGTTGCTATCATTTTACAACTTGAATCAACGATAATATGCAATTCTTAGTCAATGACATACCTTGATCTTGGGATGGTTTGAGGCCACAATACTGATTTCTGCTTCTTCTTCTTTAGCTTTCTTTTTCTTTTTTGTTTCTTCCGCATCCGAACCAGTCTCGCCACTGTCTGAAGAAGTACTTTCATCAGAATCTTCATTTACACGAGTAGCAGACACAAGTGTTGCCAAGCGTTCATCATACTTCTTCTTGATCTCTCTTAGACAGAGTTCAATTTCAGCTTGTGTGCGCGTGAGTAAAATTTTTAGTGTAGTGTTCTCGTTTTTAACCAGTTGCAGGTCATATTCTAGATGTTGGACCTTCGTCTCAACCATCACGAATTCACGATGAATGGACTCTTTGTTGATTTTCCCATTAGTAGAAAACTGGTATGTATTGGCAGGTGGGGGTGGGGGTGGAGGAACCACTCCTACAGTCGTAAATGACGGCAGAGGCTAGTACAACAACAAGTCAGGTATGTTCGTTAACGTTCACATTTGGTGTAGTACTGACATTAAAGTTATACCGTTGTTCCACTGCAGGTCCGGGCTGCATCTGCCTCAGGCGTGGGTCGATCAAATCCAGGTCTTGCTGCATTATGAAAATGGTTGCGAAATCGAGTGAAGACTGGTCTGTATGCCCCAAGCTCAAAGTTTTTAGTGATGGTACACAGCTGACATTTTAATTAAGGCAAAAACGGAAGGCACCCTCGAGGTATCCATCAAATTCGTGTGCAAACTTTTACTGCGGAGCTTCCATTCGCATCTTTTGCTAACACTACAACCATGACCCACAAGCAGACCGGTGAAAACACACTATCGATCTTACTGTCACCGGTGCATCATTTCATGAGCACCTATGAAAATTCATTTCGTTTCACCTTTGTTCCAAGTAAACCTGGACCTGTGGTAAGTATTCACTTCAGTTTTTCTTCACTGTCAAAATATTAAGTATATCTGTAGGAAATTGTGATCACTTTCCCTGCCCGTAAAGAAATGACACCCTCGGAAGGAAACATGATGATAGATGGCCTTGATCTTTCACCAGCCTCGAGATATGTAGCTAGACTCACATTCCCCAACAAGAAACACACTGGATCGACAACAGAAAGTGATTCTGAACCTGAGTCTTCAGTTTCTCATTTTCAGCGCTTCATCGGTAAGTACATTTAGGCAAATGCACGGATTGGGCAGATCAGCATGGATCACAGATATGGATCGCCTCGGATATGGGTATGGATCAAGATTTCCCGATCTGTGCACCCATGTATCTGTAACCAGTCCCTATTTGGGTAGTGTCACGGTACCCGCATCACACATCAACATCACCAACTTGAACCCACAGCTATGGCGACAACAACAATGAGAACGCCAACAACAATGATGGACAATGATGGGACATGGGGAGAAGGGCAGCAGGAGGGCAGTGCACCCACCCCCCGTTGCAGTAGGTAAGTTTTTTTTTTGTCTTTTTTCTTAGCTACTAATTACACAAACGATGATGACAGCAGTACCAACAACACAAACACCACACACCTGACGAGGACGACAGGCAGTGAGGATGAGGATGACAACGGTGGCCACCACCTCCACCACCATGACCGCGATGAAGGCCACGGCCATCCAACCACCAACATACCTCGTGGATGCACAATGTCACGTCAATCGATGTTGGCGCTGCAACCGCGAGGTAACCAGGAGGATGGTGGTGCACCCACCACCTGGTCGTGGCCAACCCACCCCCCACATCGTGTTCGCATTGAGACCAGGACAACGGGGAGCCCAAATACATCACCTCGCCGCCTTTTGCCCCAAACCCCACCCCCACTTGGTCAACACCCACAGCACCCGTTTCCTGTCCATTTTCAAGAACCCCCAACTCACTTGCACACCACCACGATGACCAGCCATCACCGCTGCCTCAGCCACCACGCGGCCGACCTACCACAACACGTCTGCACTGTGCCCCGAGCATGGTGCAGACCTGTCCTCAGCCTCAGTTACCTCGCGTGAGCACACCGCAACGTCAATTGACGTTGGCGCAGCGAACGCGAGGTAAATACCTGCCGTATCATATCCGTATCCGTGGCTCGGGTATGGATATTGATGGATATGGATACGGATACCAAATTTGGCACCCGCAGATGATCCGTGCAGTTGCCTACAGTACATTCTCTCTTAACATCTAAAAATATATTGACATGTATTCTACAGACACTGCACCCAGTCAAAAGAATCTTGGGGATCTCAAAGAGCGAAAGGAGTCAGCAAAAAAGAGGCAAAGGTTGATGGAATAAAATGTAACAAAATATGTGACTCGGATGTCACGTACATGAAATACTAGTGAACGCGTTGCATTGACGCATCTTCCCTCCTTCTTACCACCATGTCTTCTGAATCTGAGACTGCGCCTGCATTACTCACCTGCCTATCCAACTGCAAAGTGATTCGAAAACAGAAGATCCAGTGAGTCCTATGGATCAGCGCCATTTGTTTGACACTGACATCACAGCAGTGATCCTTCACACCCTTATTTTCATGCAGCGCGATGGTTCCCTCTCAGCATCAATTCCTTTGCTGACCTTGCAGCAGTTCTTAAAGTTGGAATGGCCCTCGACTATGGTACCAAACTTGAAGGCAACTTGAAGGAACTGTAAGTGCCATCATAAGTCATTTTAAACAAGACTGAAATTTCAATAGCAGTGACAATGTTTCCGAGTACTACCACAAATTCTTTCAGATGTTCATGAAGCTCGTACCTGACTTTGACATAACAATCTCGGAACTCAAGCACAAACCTGAAGAGAGGTCTACTTTCTTCAATCAGGTGAGTATATGCATGCTCTTACACATTGATGATGCTTAATATTAGTTTAAACAGCTTAGATCTGCTGCCGGGAATGCTCGTTCCGAGGATTGCAGTAGTTTGAAGCACACCGGGATCACTTACATCCCTCTCAATCCTCAAGTCGACACTGTGCAGCCCCCAATTTGCAAGGAACATAGTAAGGCCATACATGGCTTTAACCATATGGTCACAGCTCGTCTTTTGTGCCCAATGCGATACCTTGAACAGTTTGACGGTGACGAGTAAGTATTCACTACTTTCATACTATGATTATTGACATTTTCTTGCAGCGAAATCACAGGATTCATACAAGAAGGCCATGTCAAGATTGGCACTGGCGAATGGCCAGCTTACTTGTACGATGAGAACCAGGTGTACGACCCTGAGGAGAAGGATAAAGGGCTCCTCCAAGGCTACCTTCTCATTCAGGTAAGATCGTATATTTCCTTATGACCATTTCTGATTTGTTACCACAGGTCTATCATCATATTTTTACGGGACCAGCAACAGCTTTTTTTGGCAGTGGTCGCAAGGGGACCAAAGCATTGAAGAGCAAATTACATGGCTTAAGTTCTGTCACTCCAAGGACGATCGCATACGTGGCAATTCAGGTATGTTTTATCATTCCTTGACGATGACTACATCTGAGTCCATCTTCTTTTACAGACGCATTTCTTTCTCTCATCTCTCAATCACTGGTCCAAGCTCGACGGCGAATTCAATATGCAAAAGCTCTACATCAATATCATCAAGTTGTTTGAGTCGCAGCTGAATGATCCTTGGTGCATCGATACTCTCGCTTGGTGGAACAGGTAAGAAATATATTTTTATCACTGGGTTGCCGCATGTATAAATTGTTTCTATAGCCAAGTGCCGGAATTGTCTGAATGGTTGATTTCCTTACAGAAAACTACTCGCTATTCCGATTCAGAAGATGACGAGTACGAACTAAACAAGATCCTCTCTAAACAAGCAGCACAAGCCCAACAAACCAATGCCGCTCCGAATCCTCATGGTGGTATTCCAGCTTCGGGCAGAGAAGACAACGATCAAGATGCCAAAGCTCCCAAGAGTGGCGACACCTCCAGTAGGGCCAGCAGTCTGACACCAAGCGTCGAAAGCATGGATCTGGGCCATTCCACCAACACTAAGCCAGCAAATGGGAACAGTTGCAACAACTGGGGCCGTGGAAGGAAGCAGGGACAGGGCACAGGTGGGCAAAGGCATAGCAAAGGTGCTGGTAGAGGCAGAGGCGGTAAGGTGACTCGTTGATATGGTCCTCCATTCATTCTTCGCATTGCAATTGTCGATCAGCTATGTTTTCAGTTCAGTATCAAATACAGATACCATTGTAAATTGTCATTGGAATTATTATTAAACTTTTATGATATTGTATTCCAAGAAGTGAACTTTTATATGATTAGAATCAGTACAATAATGGTATCTCGTACTTATGGTCTGGTAGGGAGTGGAAAACAGTTATGGACCAGTGAGTAAATAAACATCTGTTATGCAATTGGAATTGACATAACAGAATTGTATATAATTTTATGACTTTGTTTATAACGGTTCGTGTTATTGCTTTGTAAGGTAAAAGGGAAATTCTACTCAAGCCGAGGCCCTCGGAGCTTCTTCAGCAAATTCTCGTTACATTTGTGGTTAAATTCCCGTGAGATGGTGGTCATATTCGTCGAAATGTACATGAATTTGCTGAGAGACACCTTTTGTTCAGATTGATGTCAAATTTTGGTAAATTCTTATAATTCTACGAGAATATGCCGGCATTAAATTTTCTGTTGATGTCCTGTGTTTACGGCTGTAAAAATTCCACGAACACGGCGCCACTGGAAGAGTTGGCACACATAAGTCGCCAAAACCCTGACAAGCCAGAAGCTACGTCGGTTGGTTCCTCTCTCCTGCGCAGTGCGCCCATCCCCACCTCCGAATTTTATCTATGATGCACGCTCGAACATCGTGCCAGCGATCTTCATTCGTTACCTTTATCTTGTCCCTTGACGCGCTCACGAATGCCATCATTTCCTTTCCCATTTTCCTCCATTCTCCCTGTCTCCTACCTAGCCTATCCTACTTATTAATAATCCAGTGTTCAAGACGAAATGTCATTCGAGTTACAAGTTGCCCACAATGTTATCTGCAAAGAGCATTACATCTTACTCTCAATCCAGGCTTCGAGGGCTTTGTTCACGTTCTCCGGTTCCTCAAGTTGAACCCAGTGACCGGCGTCGAAATCAACGACTGTCAAGTCATCGGCGTATTGCTTCAAGGAGTGCAATCCCATCTCCTTGAGGCAGACGTAATCCTTGAGCGCAGCACCAAAGAAGGCAGGCTTCGTGATGGTGTAATTCGCCTCAGGAATGTCTACCGATACTTGTGAAAAGGAGGAGTACACGCGGTCGTATGAGACGCACCCAGGTTATCCTGGTGGTTGACTTCGGACACCATGGCTTTGTACCAGTTCAGAGGCGCCGCCAAACCACCATTCAAGATATTCGCTCGGATGGTATTGTATTCCTGGAGCATTCACATGAGATATCTTGAACACTGAGAAACGTCGTGGATGTGCCACCTCTTGAGAAAGGTACTTGGGCCTCTCCGCTCGTTTATCCTGTTGAATCCAATCCTCAAGCTCTCCTGGTATGTTCATTGCAGAACGCCAAAGAACCGGGTCCGCGGGATATATGACACTGAGGAAGGAGTCGATCTACCGAGGGACACGTTAACAGGTACCAACAGGGATCCATCATAATGCCCTACATTTTTCTCAATGAGAGTGGCAGCTGCATCTTGGATGAAGAACGTCCAATAACCAAAAATCTCTGATCCAACCAGACTCTTCAAAGCCGCCATCTGTTGTTCGAGGTTAAAACCGGGTGGTGAAGGCGAAGTAAATCCGAGGCTAAGCCATGCGAATGCCAGGAACCGATCGCTGTACAGAAGCGAAAGTCGGGACACAATCACACACCCCCTGCCATATCGTGCGGTCGTCAGTGCAACGAGAACACACGGGGGAAGAAAAAGCGTGCAAAATACCAGTCGTGCCCTACAACAATAACTTTATCGACATGTTCTGCATCCAAAATATCGATGATGTCTGCCGACATGCCATTCAAAGTGTAATACTCGAGCTCGGTCGGTTTGTCTGTGCCGCCATAGCCTAGCTGATCGGGCACAATCAAGCCGAAATCCCTCGCAGAGAAATATTCAATTTGGTGGTGCCAGTCGTCAGATGTAGAAGGAAACCCATGGATGAAGAGAATGGTGGGTTTCCCAGGTTGGGGTGGAGCAAGAAGGTATTGGTATTTGAGACCTCTCCTGGTCTGGACACATTTGTGCTGTGAGGCAGACATGGTGGTGGTGAGTGTGGGGCGTATGAGCGCATCAGAAGATTTATATGGCGTGCATAAGTCGGTGTACCCGGGCCTTGTGAAACCGCGCAGTTCCAATTCGAGCGATCGCGCAGCTTCTATCATGCAAATAATAAAAGTGCACGTGGAACGTCATACACGTGGAACGTCACATATCCGTGTACCTTGTGAGTTCCAGTTCACGCGATCTATCGCGCAAATAATAAAAGTGCACGTGGAACGTCACATTTTCGTGCTTATATAAGCTGAATATCTTTTTTGGCATTGCTGTTATATTCATTTGCGGAGTAGAGTAGATTTAGTTTATTTCTACCTGTATACTAGAGTGTTTTAGTTAACTATTAGCTATATTTCAGCAAACTTTGTCGAATATGAAGCAGACTCTGACTGCCTGTTTTGGTTGCAACGCTCATGTGACATGAAATTTGATATGATTTGTCATCATGATCAAATGATCGGATCGTGCAATCAAATCTCTACATCACGAAGCTTGGCCCGATACTGGTGTGTTGCAGAAAAAAAAAAATTAAAAAAAAAATTAAAAAAAAAATGCTCTTACCTGGAGTTCAGACTTTGCACCTTGTGTCCATGGCATACAACTAAATAAATCCCTATAAAATTGTAAGAGATTCTCCACATATCCTGTTACAACTTTGCCTGCAAAGGCTAAGGATTTCAAGCTAAATTAGAATCATGGTTGAATATTCATAAAATGTTGTCAGTAAATTAATACTGAGTCCAGTTGAACTCAAAATGCTTTGCCTTTGCAGGAGGACTTGTTGTACATCATGTGGAGAGATATGTGGAAAGTCCTGAAAATTTATTGAGTAGTATTTGAAGACAAATTTACCAAATCCATGAATTGCTGAAAACCTGATGCTGTTTGGTTTGACAAAGATTTTTGGCACCTAATTTGTTCTAAATAAAATCCCTCTAGAGTAAAGGTAGTAGTGTGAGGTTGATAGAAAACATGAGGCATTTTTCGAGAATTTCATATGCTATTATTGTAAAGATATAGTCAACATCCCACATTGTACAAGTTACTGAGCAAGCTGCAGTATGTTGACTTTAACATAAGGGCAGCTTTACATTTCATATTTTAAAAATATTTGACATTTTCTCTAGGTCCTATACTACAATTCACATCTATACTTCAAAGAGATTAGACTACATCTCTGCTCAAGAAAAATCAAATACAAAACACTGGAAATGCTTGGTATTCTGGCAAGGCAGCTATAATGGAAGGTAAAGAAGAGTGATAAATGGTTAATTTGAAGACAGGTAAGTTAAGAAGGCATATTTTGGTGTGACATTTTTTTTCAAATGACCAGAAACATCATTTTTCTTCCATTAAATAAAGTTAGTGTTTCAAGGTCCAGTCCATAGGACCGGAAAAAAACCGGGACCCAACCAGACTGAACTGAAAAAGACCGGTGTGATGGCGAGTTCGGTTGTAGACCCGGAATGGGAATCTACGAAAAGGGTGATCAGCTAAGAAGTGATCAGAGGAATTTAGTTTCTTTTAGAAAGGTCTAGTCAATCCAACCTGAATCCAGGGGTTCTGGACTCAGAGGGAGAGTATGGGAAAGGTCGAAGAGTGGACTGAAGTGGGATAATAAGAGGTTTGCGTGTCTGGGTATCTCTGTATATCTATATGTGTCTGGGGATTGGTGTTTCTATATGGGTGTTGGTATTTCTATATGGTTTGTAGTATAAATGTGCTACTTTTTATACTACTGAGAGGGATCCTGTGCTGTAGTAACTAAGTACTACAAGCAAAGGCTGTAAATGATAGGGGTAGTGGAGTGGAGGAATGGTGGAGTGGTGCTATGTACTAGGAGACAGGAAATGAAGATACATGATATATGACTATATACGTACTGATTCCAGGTCGCAAGGGACATTGCAGTACGAGTAGGAACAATTCCAGAGGCGGAATCTGGAGCGGAATTGATGGAAACGAGTGGAATCAAATGGAATCGATGATACGGGAATGGAAATGGATGGGAGCGGTGTCTGATATGAAGGGGAAATGGATCCACACGATCCAGAGCCTCTACATCCAGTCAGGACTCAGATTGGGACCATCCCTGGTCGATCCATACGAAGTAACGAAGATTCCGGCATCGTGGGAAGAAAAGAGCGGAAGTGATGTCGAAAACGGACGGAAACAGGAGTACAACGTGAACGGAGTTGAAGCCGGTGGGTATCGAAGTGTCGGGAGGGGGCGATCCGGAGCTACCAAAACGGTATGGGCAAGATGGCTGGACAAGGGAATAATGGTCACATGACAGGGCAACAAATACAAACAAGAAAACTTTTCAATGCGACTTCAACAATCTCGACAACAAGCTCAACAAGCTCAACAAACCCAACAAACACCAATACCAACGCTAGATGTCGACGGAATACGACAACTTCCTCAACACTCTCGATGCGGAAACGTGGCAAGACTTCGAGAACACTGTAGCTGAGTTACTAGAAGTCGACGTGGCCGGAATCGATATCGTATGCGATAGATTCGAAAATGAGGCACGGCAATGGGTGGTGAGATGACGACGGGCCATGGTAAGACATCCTGTTCCCATAAATGGCACGAACTAACGATACCTGGCAGCGGAACTACAGGGGAATATTGATGGAAATCCGGGACAACGGAATCGACGTGACGGAACCGAGGGACTTCTCAATGGGTGGAGAGATGGTGGTGGAGGTTGAGGAGTGGTTGCGGAGCTGGGAGGAATACAAGAAGGAAGAGGTGGTGCATCGGGAAGTCGAGGAAGCGTCATGGTTGCAGGAGGAAAAGGAGGAGGAGGAAGCGAGGAGACAATGGGTCGAGGAGGCGGTGGAGCTCGAGCGGAAATGGGCAGAGGATTTGCATCAGTACGAGGAGGAGATAAATAGGAGGGCGGAGGCGGAGAAGCGGGTCGAGGAGGCGGAAAGGGCGAAGGCGGCAGAGGCAGCAAAAAGGGAGGCTGATGCAGCCGCGGAAAGGGACCGGGAGGAGACCACACAAACCAGCAATCACGGAAGCGAGGACGAGGAGGGCACCTGGTCTGACCAACAACTACGAAAATACGAAAAACTCCAAGCGCTTAACGCGATCAAAAACAAAAAGGTCAACCAGGATAAAAGGGTCAACTGGGACAATGAAACCGTTCATGGGGAGTACAATAGTGGGGACGACTTTTCGAACACAAGCGGGAACGGGGACACGGGACCGAAGGGAAAGCTTCCGGGGGTAAGTAATATCTTGTGGACTTGTATATCCATTGTGCCTAACTAATTCGTAGTATATGCAGTCGTTCTGGATCTGGCAATGCGATGCGTGCGTGACTGCCAACGTGGTTTGTTGCGGAATCGAAGGGTACGCGTGTGACCGTTGCAAAAGGCTCAAACGACGCTGTGGGTTATCGATGAAGGGACCGGCCACCGGAACTGGGAAAGCGGAACAGAAAGGGAAGGTGAAGGCGGGAAGTCCAAAGAGAAAGATTGTCGCGAAGAAGATCCCGAAGCCAGTGAAGAAGCCCAAGCTACAGGCCAGAGAGGTGTCAACAAGCAAATGGACGTTGACCAATGTCGAACCGGATATGGAATTGGAGCGGGACGATGGGAGGTGAGGGAATCCATTCAAGCACCCACGGATCGAAGCCGGAATCAATGACCACGTATGGGCAATGCGAAAGATGGCGATGGAAACCCAATGGGAGATCTCGACGATCGCGGATGGCCTATCTGAATACGTTGCGGAGATCCATACGAAGCTAACCTGTTGGACAAAGGAGCTGAACTGACTCTGCGCGAACCAAGCCCACATCCTTGGTCAACTCGACCTAATCGACACCAAACTCGATGAAGGGAGAAGGGAATAAGAAGGAACAGATGGAAATGGAAACAGAATGCGGGATAATGTACATAAAGAAAAATAGAGTACATAATAAAACCTATAGACGGAAAGGGTGAAATGGAAAACAAAGTGAAATGGGATCTGGTGGTTGAGGTGGAGGATGGCACCGGAATACAATGGAAACACAATGGGACCGGAAAGGGTGGGAAACAAAGAGAACTAGAAATGGAAATATAAATATAAATAGATGAGAAATGGGAGCAGGAACGGAAAGCGGAATGGAAGACGAAAATGCAAAAATAGGAGTCGGAAACGAATCCTCATCCCCACAAGAGTTTCTGAAAGAGCAGAGGCAGAACAACAAGAGGAGATGAAGAGCTTCTTGCAAAAATTCGAGCGAGGTGTCAAGGGGGCGGAGGTCCAATATGTGGTGACAAAATAAAATGAAAGCAGAAACGAGGAACAATATAAAATCGAGAACCGGAGTGCCGACACCAACACGATCCCATACAAGGGGTGTGCCACGTGATGGGTCTAAAAATGACGGGGTGCCCCAAGTGGGCGGAAACAACAAAGTGCCCCAAGTGGGCGGGGAGGGAACCAGAGACAATAGAGTGCCCCAAGTGGGCAAGGACAGAACCGGAAACGATACGGGAGCGGTAATGACAAGGGGTGATGGGGATGGAGGGGGTAACGGATTTGGACTAGAAACGGGTATGGGATACTCAACCAACTTGGACGGAATCTCAATAGACTGGGAGGGGAGACAATATGGCGGCAATAACGGGGACAGAATGTCTATATCTAGAGAATCCAGAGCAAATGGGAGCGGGTCCGGTATGAGTTTGTAAACGGAAACCGGAGGGGACGAAACCGGAGACGACGGGGACGAAATAGGAAATGGAATGGATAAATCGGGAATGGGACTGGAAGGCAAGATGGAATCGATGACCAGCATCAATAAATCGGGAAGGGGCTCGGACGGGAACAACATGGGACTGGATGACAAAACCTGTAAACAAATAACAGTCTCAACAGGCACCGGAATGGACAGGGATGGGGAACACGATGATGGGGACGGAGTATACGAAGGACTGGAATGAACATTGGAGAGGGAATCTCCTGGTCTCAGAGGGAAGACTCAGGAGGAGTCGCAGCGGGGAGGGGGAAGCAAGGGAAAACCCTGAGATGATGACTAAGCTACTAACAGGAAAGGGAAAGACTATCTAAGGGTCCTTGGGGTCCTAGGGCTAGCAGCACCTGCTGCAACGTGGGGGACGGAATGAATGACAGTGGGCAGGATCGAGGACGGGATCGAGGACGGGATCTGTTCTGGAGGTGAAATGACTGTGACAGGTACGGGTGCGGGACTGGAATTGGGAGTGGAAATGGCAATGGGGGCTGCAGTGACAATGGATTCTGGAATGGAACGGTAACCGGAAAGTAAAAATAACACGGTGTTGTGGAAAATATCAATCGGGTACGGATCGTCATGGTAATGACTGGGAAGAAGGTAATGAAGTTGCTCTTCAACACATTGACGAAGGTCCAAGTCAAATCCGTTGGCAAAATACTCATTCCGCTGCTTGTCCGATAAATGGCCGTTGTCGTATAGTACTCCGGAAATGTGTATGAAGTCCTGGAAATATTGTCCTAAGTCTGTCTTGTTTTCTATACCATAAGCCGATTGTCGTCTAATCAATTGATCGAGATCCGCGATCATATACCGAATACTGTCCATGGTACCGGGATAGAAGGCGAAAATGGCATGTCGGAAAGCGATGAAGTCTTTTGCTGAAGCGGTGGGAAGGGTAGACTAGTGTTGCCGAAGTTCAGTTCAGTCCGGTTCCAACCCTTTTTGGCGGAACCGCGAACCGAACTTCGGGTCCAGTTTGGTGCTGGGCCAAACCTGGACCCAGACGGCATTGAACCATCTGTCTGCGTTCGGTCTGGGTTCAGATGCGGTCTGAACCCCGGACTGAGATGGGCTCACCCCATGAGCTCTGTTCTCCTCGCGAATGGCAGGCACGTATCAATTGATATGGCGCTGCACTTCGCGAGGTAGTTGGGCTGCGGGGGAGCTGCCTGGCGCTGCTGCTGCTGCCGTTGCCATTGCCACTGTTGCTGTTGCTGCCGCTGCCATGGCCGTTGCTGCTGCTGCTGCTGCTGTTGCTGCTGCTGCTGGCCGTCGTGGTTGTCCTTGCCATTGTTGTTGCCGCTGCTGGTGGTGATGTTGGATGGCATTTGCTGTTGCCGCTGCCGCTGCCACTGCTGCTTCCGCTGTTGCTGCTGCTGCTGGCCGTTGCCGTTGTCGTTGCCTGGTTGCCATTGCCATTGCCATTGCCATTGCCGTTGCTGCCGCTGGTGGTGGTGGTGGTGGTGTTGCGGCTGTCCCGCGTCCGTTGGCATTGCGTTGGCATTGGGATCCATTTTGTGCCGTGGTGGTGTGCTCGCGATGTGGTGGCGGTCGAGTTTCCTGTAACAGATAATATTAGTAAAGTTAAGATAAATGATAAAACTTACCTGTGTCCATGAACGCGACATTGTGTCGCGTTCATTGGCCTTGTGTTGTTGTTGTTGGTGAAGAAACCTTCGTGTAATGGTCACATGATACCATTTAACACGAAAAAGTAAGTAAAGAAATACGAAAAACAAATGAAATAAATACCTTAAAAATATCCGTGTTCGCAGTTTGGACGCGGTTTGGAGCCGTTCAGGAAATCCGGCAGGCCTCAAAACCCAGAACTGAACCCGTGGTCCGGTTCAGCACTTGGCTGAACTTAGACTGAACCTAGGGTTCGGTTCAGGGTTTGAACCGGGTTCGGCTAGGTTTGGAACTGAACTACAGCAACACTAGGGTAGACCAAAGTTCATAGTTGTCGTTATTGAGGTACCGGAGCATGTAGCGAATCTTCATAGCATCTGTGAGCCCACAGTCAGAGCCGAGCATGTCAATTTCATCAAAGAAGTGGGGAAGGTCATGTTTGTCACCATGAAACGTCGGGGCTGAACGATCACCTTGGAGAGGCATCAATCCGTGCGTCATATCGGGGAATTTCCAAATCAGGAAGCGGGTTGGGTTGGGGATGTACGAGGAAGGGGTCGAAGTCTTAAGCAGGGCTGAGCAATTAGAGTCGGAAACAAAAGAGAAATGTCATGAAAGTCAAACCCTATGGTGGGGAGGGTATGAAAAGACAAAAGAAACTATTTCCTCACAGTGGGCTCCAGTTGTGACGGGGAGTTTGGTTGTAGACCCAGAATGGGAATCTACAAAAAGGGTGATCAGCTAAGAAGTGATCAGAGGAATTTAGTTTCTTTTAGAAAGGTCTAGTCAATCCAACCTGAATCCAGGGGTTCTGGACTCAGAGGGAGAGTATGGGAAAGGTCGAAGAGTGGACTGAAGTGGGACAATAAGAGGTTTGTGTGTCTGGGTATCTCTGTATATCTATATGTGTCTGGGGATTGGTGTTTCTATATGGGTGTCGGTATTTCTATATGGTTTGTAGTATAAATGTGCTACTTTTTATACTACTGAGAGGGATCCTGTGCTGTAGTAACTAAGTACTACAAGCAAAGGCTGTAAATGATAGGGGTAGTGGAGTGGAGGAATGGTGGAGTGGTGCTATGTACTAGGAGATGGGAAACGAAGATACATGATATATGACTATATATGTACTGATTCTGGGTCGCTAGGGACATTGCAGTGTGAGTAGGAACGATTCCGGAGGCAGAATCCGGAGCAGAATTGATGGAAATGAGCGGAATCGAATGGAATCGATGATATGGGAATGGAAATGGATGGGAGTGGTGTCTGATATGAAGGGGAAATGGATCCACACGATCCGGAGCCTCTACACCGGACCACTGGTTGCAGTTGCGCCCGATGTGGGAGGCTGCCGGTTGCGGTTGCCCGATTTGGCCCACCCTTATGCAACCGAGTTGCAACCGGCCGCAACCAGTTACAACCGGACTTTCCGGTTCACCTTGTAGATAGGGAAATTGTATATTTTTTGGGGGGTTGCAATCCTATGTAGATAATAAAACTAAGGGACAAATTATGTATAATAGAGGGCACAGCACTTTGCCCTGCCCTGTCCAATTCTTGTTGGTGCTAATGGTGCATCTCGCCAGTTCAATGTGAGGCCATGGCCCTTAACCTGCCAGTTTCCATGACTTGGGGCGCCACATACCTTGCGCGTCAATTGATGCGGTTGTCACCCTCGCGAGGTAGATGGGGGGCCATCCTCATTGCCATCCTCGTTGGATGTGGGGCCATCGTTGGTTGGGCTGTTGGTGTCCAATGGGGCTGGCTGTTGGGGGGACTGGCGGTGCTTGTCCAGTGGGGCCATCCCTGTTGGCCCTTTCCACGTCCTTCTTCAGGGTTTTGGGCCACACCCTGTAACCTCGCAAACACAACGCCAACGTAAATTGATGTGGCCATGCTTGTTTGTGAGGTTGGATGGGGGGTCATGAGCCTGCACCTGGCCCTTGGCCCACCATTGGCGCATCTCGTTGCTTCATGTTGACGTTGGCGAGGGTGAGGGTGAGGGTGAGGGTGAGGTCCGTGTCTGTGTCCATCCATTGTCGGAGACGTTGTCATGTAGTTAGTAACACAGAATAACGGAATAAAAACATAAAAAAATACCTAATGCAGTTGACAACGCTTTTGTTGTGGGCGACTCTCCACATTATCTTCATCGTCATCATCACTGTGCACCAAGCCCGCAGCCGCTAGTTTCAATGTTCGAGGCTGATGGTTGAAAAACCGCAGCGTGCTCCTGCGTGGTGTTGAGGGCGTCCAGGGAGGCATTGTTGGTGCGAATCATCGCCATTGTGTTTGCCGTTGTCGTTGCTGTACTTGTTGAGGTGGTGGGAGAGTGGGAGAGTGGCGATGAAATGTGATCACATGTGCTTTTACCACCCGCCACCCCATGTATCTTTTTGTTTCTCTATGTTTATTTTGTGTAATATGTAGATTAATTTATAAACATTATTATAATAATAAGAATCAATCTATGATATGTAAAAAAATCCACACGAAAAGATGGTGGGATAGAGTAGTCATGCTCATCGTTGATGACGACGAG
Organism: Hygrocybe punicea; assembly: GCA_963556145.1. Classification (NCBI taxonomy): domain Eukaryota; kingdom Fungi; phylum Basidiomycota; class Agaricomycetes; order Agaricales; family Hygrophoraceae; genus Hygrocybe; species Hygrocybe punicea. The sequence goes on from OY744469.1 coordinate 5,831,392, forward strand.
CATGTGCCTGTAAGTGATGGGCGATGGCAACAGTGATGGGAAAGCCCGAGCCCATCAGTGCCCCTGTTCCTGACCGGACGAACTGGTTATTACTGTATATAGGACATTACTAATTACAATGACTCTAAGTATTTTTAAATTTTCAGTAGTGAAGACCGGTCCAGACCTGGTGCAAAACCAGTCTGGACTGGTTGTTAACCAGTTCAGGTTGAAACCGGTTTTAACCAGTTAATAGACCAGAAAAAACCAAATGCAACTGGTTTCCATCAGTCCAGTCCAGTTTTTTCAGTTTTTGGAGTGTTAGGCAACTGGTCCGGTCCCGGTTAATGTCCAAAAAGGGCAAAAAACCAGACCAGACCAGACTTTAAAACACTAAATAAAGTACTGAAAATTTATCGTGTACCTGCAATGAGTCATTTTATAACATGAATAAGGAATAAGCAGAATAACAATTCACAAAACTCTAGTGCCAAAGAAAGTGCAGATTTCAACAAATTTATAAAATTTAATTAATATTGACTCTATTTGTACATGAAAAGCCTTGACATTGCAGTAGCATTTGTAGTGTAACATGTCAACAGTGTCCTACAATCTTTCTGGTATTTATTTGGTTGGGCATTGCAATAAAACAGTGAAAACAAGGCCTGCATCACCATAAGCAGCACATGAGTTGCTTAGTCATTGCTTAGTCACTATCAGTATCAGTATCCGCAACACACTTCAGTATCAAGCCTGAAACTTGCCCAAAATGGGGAAACCAAAATCAGCAGTCATGCTGTTCTCACTGCTTTGTGTCCACGAAGCTTGCTAAAATATAGCTAATAGTTAACTAAAACACTCTGAGTATACAGGTAGAAATAAACTAAATGTATTCTTCTCCCCAAATGGCCCCACATATGCAAGTAAATATAACAGCAATGCCAAAAAAGAAAGTCCATGTACCTTGTGAAACTGCGCAGTTCCAATTCGTGCAATCATGCGGCTTCTATCATGCAAATAATAAAAGTGCACATGGAATGTCATACAAAACACAAAAAGCCAAAAGCTGGGCAAGCTTATATTAGCAGGGTTGGTCTGCTAATATAAGCTGGCCCAGCTTTTCTAGGAGCAAAAAAGCTGGTAAAAGAGCTGTTAGCTTTCTAATAAGCACATTGCTTTTAGCTCTCAGCACTAGCTTATTTGGAAGAATAGGGACATGGAGATGGAAGCAGCAGTAATATTGGGGTAAACAAAGAATCTAAGTCCATATTGACTACCAAGGGAAAGACTGTAGTAGGAGTGGAACATGGATATATGCATGGCCATGATTGTTCTGAACTGGTATATAGTTAGCCAATTCTGCCAAAAAGATGTCACAGTTGACCAATGGTCCATGTGTTGTGAGGCAAAAAACTCACCTGTTAGCACTCAAGCCTTATCCTCAGAATCCAATTGCTCCAGCAAAAATCCTTTGTTATCACTGAGATCCACAGATGTGGCTGGGAGAGAAGGTTCACTCCTGTTATCAAAGGCATGCCTTTTTGCAGCAGTGGTGATTTCAAACCATTGTTTGGCCAACAAATTTTTCACTGAGGGGAGCAGACCTGAAGCCTGCTTCTCAATCTTCATAACACCATTTGCACCAAGAAATTTTCAATTGCCATAGTTTTCCTGAGAGAAATGCCCAAGTTTTTGTGCAGGCATCACTTCTTCACCTGTGACCCAACAGGAAAAAGCTTGCTCCACCTATGAACAGAAATCAGTGAAAATCCAAAGAAGATAAGCTGAATTTCTATGGCTTGGATAGACAGAATCAAAGCACTGATGGAGTGTTGCTCCCAGAACAGAAGGTCTGTCGCATTCTTCATGTGCTTGAGGTGTGGAGACAAGGTGAAAGTAATCATGTCAGACTGAAACAGCTGTCAGTTTGCTGATGTCAGTTACTGCAATGTACTATTCATGTATCCCAGCAACACACCAGCTTTTTCCCATCTGGTCATTGCTTCCAGTAGAATGGATGATTTGCTGGATTCATTCCAAGACATTTGATAGCTTTCTTTGCATGATCTGCTTTCATAGGGAACTCTTCTCCAGTGAATAGTGCTTCAACAGCGAGCATGGCATGCTGTGCAAACATGTTGTGCCATGACTTGAGGTGATAACCAATCTAAAAGTGGTCAAGAGAAGTGAGAAATAATATCTAGTTTGATGAGTCATGTCATCCTTATCTCAACCACACTCAATCTTCACATAAATATTTCTTTGAGCATGCCTACATCAGGTTCAGCCCAAGCAGGTAATATGCTTACATAGAGTTTGACATTGGGTATGTACAGTGCACTGAACTTGATTGTCACTTGATCAGGCAGATCCCTGAGTGTCACCTTCCCTTTCCGTGATTTCTCCTTCTGTTTATGCATCGACCCTTGATCCAAGTCAACAGCAGTACCTGTGGCAACATGGACTTGGAAATAGGTTGGGCCTGCTGCCCTCATATCAGTGACACATCAATAGTTTATTGGATGAATGTACACAGGGTGTGATACCAGGTTCAGATTTTACTTTGATGGGACCTTGGACATATACTAATTTGTACTCATTGTTGCTGATACCACCAGATTGAAACATATCCGATTGAGTGGTCTTCATGCTTGCAAAGCTAGTATGAGTAGTAGTCTGGGGAGAGCCAGCAGGAACCTTTGACTCCCAGTTTTTGATCATGCTGACAAGGGCTGCTGTGGGTTTCAGATGTTTGGCCATTGATCTAAGGAAACACAAGAGATTATGTAGTAATGAGAGCATCACACATAAGGGGCATCACAAACTGTTTCTTGGGGGAAGTGTGAATATCTGCCTTGTGCTTGCTTCCTGGATCCAGGTACATGTGGTGAGCTGTGACACATAACCTTGCTTCTTCTCCCTTATCAGTTTGCTTTTTTGCACCTTGATCTCCACCTCCTTGCTGGCCTTGGAGGCTGGCTTGGAGATGTCCCCATCACTCTCTGTGGCTGAACTCCTCATCTTCATATGTTGATCCTGCTTCATTGCTGACAATATCATTTTTATCATCCTCATAGATGTCAGTTCCACTATTTTCTCGTGGGCCATCCACATCAGACATGTCACCAGGTGCCAAGGTTGTACCTTCATATTAAGTGAGTACAATAACTTTGTGTTTACAAGGTGTTACCTTGTAACACTGGATCTGCAGTGATGGTAGATGAGACCCTGCAATGCACCTGCTTCAAGTTGGTTGATATGGATTGGTTTGCATTGGCATCTTTTGCAGTCTCTGCTTGGTTCAGAGCATCCTCAATTGCAGCTACCTTTTTCATGGCCTCAAGGTTAGTTGCACTTTTGTGAGCCTTCTTGTGCTCAGCCGCAGTTTTGTTAGCAGCTATCTCTTCTTTTGTGGCCCTTTGTGCTGGCATGTCAGAGAGACCGACCACCCAATCCCTATTCCAAGTACAAGTGGTCATCCAACCAGCAAAGGAGATGTCAGAAGTGATGTTGGACGTGATCACCAGTTTTTTTTTGTTGGGCATTGAGCAAAGCAGTTAATGTGGGAAATGGTTTGTTTTGATATATCTTGTACCTTTTATTGTGGCTGAGTTTGCAATGATACAAGACCACACGTGTTCTAACTCAGGCTGCCAACCTCACAGCCAACATACACCAGCTCAATCCATCAATGCAGAGAATAAAGAAATTCTTTAAACCTCTCCAGTTTCCATGCCCCCACCCAGGATGCAACAGATACTTCCAAAGCCAATACAGCCATATGCAGCACTTAAATACTCACAAAAAACCACCACCAAATCACCCTCCCATACAAACACCACCTCATGATGCCCTGTCTCAATGGGATGACACACCGAATTATGATGATCTTGATTGTGGCTCACCTAACCATCATGTGTGGATGGCTGATGGACAATTTATCATTAACCACTCCATCATCAATGGTGAGTCAACTCTGGATATGCTTGCATTTGCCATATTGATGCCAAATGTGATAGGCACCTCTTGCGATCCTGAAGCTAATGACCTTCCACCCAATACTCCTCCTTCCCCATCTACTATCAAAGCTATGAATGATTATTCACTATATGCGGGCTGGGCTGAGTTCGAATTGGCAGATTTTCTGTTCCATGATGTTGAGATGTCTGCGGGTAAAATCAACTGACATATGGAATTGCTAGCCACTTTATATTCTGATTCAGATCCACCTTTTGTGGATGAAAAGGAGCTATATTCTACCATAGACACTACACAGCCTGGAAATGCACCATGGAAGTTATTTGAAGTAGAATATACTGGTGAAATAGATGCAGAGGATCCACCACCTTGGAAAATGGCCACCTACGATGTTTGGCATCATGATCTTTTGGACATGATGGAATCCCAGATCGACAACCCTGATTTCGCCAAAGAGATGGACTATGCCCCCAAAACATGTCTACAAGAATGCCAAACAACAGTACACTTATTTGTTCTCTGGGAATTGGGCATGGGAGCAGGCAGTAAGCTGCCTAATTGGTGATCTAACTAAAACTAACAACCCTTGAAATGACAGGACCTCATTGCTGAAGACCCAGAAAATCATGGTGCTATGTTTGCACCTATTGTGTTAGGCAGCGACAAAACAACTGTGTCAGTCGCAACTGGCCAGAATGAATACTATCCACTATATGCATCACTTGGACCTGTACATAATAATGTCTGGTGAGCACATTGAAATGCTGTGACATTGGTTGGCTTTCTCATGATTGCAAAGAGAGTGTTTTTTTGTTGTCCTTAGGTTCAGCAACTAACCTCCCTGGCCCAGCTGATTGTGAGTTTCAAGATGACCCAGATTTCCACTGCTTTTGCTGACAACTGTTTCACACATCCCTGGCACATATTCTTTGATCCCTCAAATCACATATGATCAAGCCACACATCACCCAATGTGGTGATGGACACTTCCGCCATGTCATTTATGGTGTGGGACCATATATTGCGGATTACCCCAAACAAGCATTACTGGCCTGTATAGTTCAGGGTTGGTTTCCAAAGTAAGTCTACAGTCGTCATTTTAACCCATGCACTTCACTGATTGAATATTCAGGTGTCTTATACCAGCAGATAAACTGGATTCGGGGGAACCATGTGAGCTTCAATCACATGTGCATACAGATGCACTTCAAGAGGCATTCACCACTCAGGAACTATGGAATGGGTATGGCATGGTCGGCAATGTCACAGTATGTTAGCCGATGTCACTAAAATATATCTTCATTTACTCCAATCAAATAGCCATTCACAGTATACTTCCCACAGACCAATATCCATGGGCTCTTGTCACCTGATATCCTCCACCAAGTCATCAAAGGATCATTTAAGGACCACCTCATAACCTGGGTGGTTGACTATATAGAACAAACACAGACACTGGCCAATGCACGCAAGATGCTGGCTGATATAGACCATCGAATAGTGGCTGCACCTGCCTTCCCTGGTCTACATCGGTTCTACCAGAACTTAAACTTCAAACAATGGACTGGTGATGATTCCAAGGCACTTATGAAGGTATATTATAGCCTCTATAAAATGATTGTACCTCATTGCTCTCAACAGGTCTTTTTGCCAGCAATTGTTGGTTATGTACCTGACCAAATGGTCCATGCAATATGTTCATTTATGGACTTCTGTTATTATGTACGCTGGTCAGTTGTAGACGAGGACACATTATGTGCAATTTACATGGCTCTGGCCAACTTCTGAGGAGACCATGTTGTCTTTGTTGACACTGGTGTCCATAACAACTTTGTACTCCCTTGACAACATTCCCTGGACCACAACTGATGTGGCATACAACAGTTCGGGGCCCTCAATGGCCTTTGTTCTTCAATCACCAAGTCAAAACACATAGAGGCTGTCAAAAAGCCCTGGCAATGATCAAGCCACTGGGCCAAATGTTACTCATTAATCAAAGACTTGACAAGCTTGTGGCAGCTAAGGTCAACTTCACTCACTGTAAAATGCTTGATGGCCCAAGCACTGGGATACCTGTGATGGTCAATGTGGCCCCTCTTTCCCTTGTGTTGCCCACTGTTAATGAGACAGGTAATGATGATGACATTGATGAAGGCCCAGTGGATGGAAACAGATACAAGGGTGAAGTTTCACTGGCAAGAACCAAAGGTACGTGTAATGTGTCTATATGTTAACTCATAACTCAAACCCATGACAGCACAAGGTTCTGGGCCATGTGAAGGTACTTATGCTCTACATCCAGCAACCACACCTTCAAGAATATATTGGCCACTTCCTTTATGATGTATTACATCCAGATTCCATCATTCTGGGTGCTGACGTTTCTCCAGAAGACTGTCCATTGTTTTCAGGCCAAGTACATGTGTATCATATGGCCACCTTGATCTACTATACACCCAGTGATGTCTCGGGAGTTGGTGGTATGCACAAGGAGGTTATTCGAGCCACACCATCATGGTATAAAGGTGCAGCATGATACAACACAGTCTTTATTGCCAAAGACCAGGAACAAAATGGATTCTGTGACTTACATGTTGGACATGTATGCCTTTTTTTAATTTTTCACTTTGCCAACATTCTGTACCCCTGTGCACTTGTTGAATGGCTCATCCCTTCTGATTTGCAGCCCTGTGAGCTCACCAGGATGTGGATTGTCAAACCTCATATTGTGAGAGGGCAATGGGTGATGTCAATAATACACACAGATATGATTCTGTGGGGTGCACATTTGATGGCTGTCTATGGTAAACAGCATTTGCCACATAAATTTTGGCTTCCAGCACACTCTATATGCATTCCATTTTTACTACGTCAACAAGTATATAGATCACCATAGTCATGAAATTGCATTTTGACAGTTGGCTCTATATGAAAGCATAAGCTCATCCAACAAAGTGAGAAGCATGTAAAAAGCTTTGTTAAGCTAAGAAATGTTTGCTGAGAAAGTGTAAGCAAGATTAAATAAGCACTAAGCCAAAATAAGACATTGTAGATCTTCTGATAATTGTCATATTCAGACTCACATGCATTAAAGTTAAATAGCTTGTGTGGTTCATAACAGGGATCACATCGACACTGAGCCTGCTTCTTCAATGACAGAAAGAGGTGAAAAGGCAACAAAGTGTAATAAAAGTTTACAGCCATTTTCAAAATTCTTGAGACTTCTTGCGGATTTTGAACAGTTTAGGAAAAGAAATTTTTCAGAGATGTAGATATGTATTTCAAGAACTACTGAAGGATTATATAGGCAAGAATTATCTACTTTACAAGGGCTATCTATCTGTACTGTAATATCCAAAGAATATATCATGTGTGTCAAGCTATAGACCAAATAAAATAAATCTACTACTCAGACTTGTATCAGGTATAACTCACTGAATATGGCTCCAATTCACAATATCTAAGAGAGTGAAATGTTCTGTTTATAAAGGAGAATAAGCTCATATACCATGATTTTTTATGCTGCTTTACTTGGAGTAGAAATTCATGGTTTGTTTGAAGTTGAGAATGGTTATTGTTATTCAAGCAAAATCAGGATGTAGCCAAAAATCATGGTATATGAGCTTATTCTCCTTTATAAACAGAACATTTCACTCTCTTAGATATTGTGAATTGGAGCCATATTCAGTGAGTTATACCTGATACAAGTCTGAGTAGTAGATTTATTTTATTTGGTCTATAACTTGGCACACACAATCTATTCTTTGGATATTACAGTACAGATAGATAGCCCTTGTAAAGTAGACAATTTTTGCCTATATAATCATCCATTTCCCTTCAGTAGTTCTTGAACTACATATCTACATCACTGAAATTTTTCAAAGGCTTCAATTTCCTAAACTGTTCAAAATCTGCAACAAGTCTCAAAATTTTCAAAAATGGCTGTAAAAAGGTGGGAAAAAGTGAAAAAGGGTGAAAAGGTGTGCAAGTGATATTATCCTTCAGATATCACATAAATATTGGCTCAAAGGTCAAAAATGAAGAAAATTATGGTATATGTGCTTCTAGCCCTTGAAAAACTGAACAACTTTCTCCCTACAATCTTGTCAATAGGAGCTCTTTTGATGCCATAATTTCACAATATCATATTAGGTGTCAAAAGAAATACTGTGATAGTGTACCTAGTGAATGGCATGGGTAACCCCTGGGTAATCCCAGGGGTACCCATACCCGTACCTGTTGAAAACCCATAGCCACCCTCTGGGTATGGGTTTTGTTGCAGGTATGTGGCTTCCAACCCTTGGGTTACCCAGGACCCATACCTGCTGTGGATAACCCGCAGGTTTCTCTCACTTGTCACTCCAGGGCATACCCACATTGCCATTTGACCTCATGACACCAGACATGTGTCAATGGATGCATGCCACATGATTGCGAGGTGGAATGGGGGGTGCCTGTTCAGTTGGCAGGCACCCTGTGTGGTTGCACATAGTCAGCAGGTGCACTGGGTGATTGTGTCGTTGGACATGTGGGCCGCGCTTGTTGACAGTGGTCCTGGGCTGGGGGAATTGCCAGTGAGAGGCAAACAAATGAATTATTAGCAAACTCACCTGGTGACCGGGGGTTGGGTGCGCCACTCCCCCAGTCTTGCTTCACTTGGTGTTGCCACTGTGGCCCTTGCCCTTGCCATCACTGTTCTCCTCATCGTCATTTTTGTTGTGGCTATTTATGATGTGTAAATGTACCTGTAAAGTTTGTAAGTAATGATTTAAAAGAGAAGAAATGTACCTTTAGCAGAGACCAGCATCATGCTGGTCTCTGCCTTATTGTTCAACGTGTTGCGTTCATGTTGAACGCAATGCATCACTTGTGTGACCTTCAGTCACGGGTAACCCATCATGGCACCTGACCATCTCACTATGTAAGCCTAACTATAGCTGTTGAGCACATGCCTCAGCAGCTATTGTTTGGCTGAACTTCTTTGTTTTCCCAACCCCAGCAATAAATCCTGCCCCAATACCCACAAATACTTAGCATAGAGTAGATAGTATTCCAAATATAGTAACATTGGCACCAGAAGCACATCTGACATCAGGAACAAGGGTGCTGATGGGCTCGGGCTTTCCCATCACCGTTGCCATGGCCCCGCCCATCACTCACAGGCATGTGCGCTCATTGTTGTCAACGTTGTGCATGACTATTTCACTGTCCCACCGTCTTTTCTTGCGAATTTTTTACATATCATAGATATATTACTCTACATGTTTTATATAGACTAATATACATGGAAATACGTGAAATAAAAGAGATATAAAATAAATAAAAAACAATGATACATGGGGCACCGCCACTGAACTGGTGGGTACTCACCTTCGTGGAGGCGTTAGGTGGGGTCTAAACTTGATGGTGAAGGGTGTTGGAGGGTGGGTGATGAGAGGGATGGACACTGGGGGGCAGGGAAGGGTGCATGGAGAGGGGGGTGGCGATGTGTGGTGAGGAAATGGCTGGGAGACGATGTGGATGGGGGAAATGGAGAGGGGATAGATGGGGGAGGGCTCCCAGCCCCAAACAAGTGGCGGGAAGGGGTAAGTACATGGGGAAAAAGCAGGAGGGAGGTGGGTACTCACCTTCACCATTAGGGGCCCCCCGCAGCCCTCCCAATATCCCACCTTCAATGAAGCCAGTGGGGATGTCATCTCAGATGGCCCCATTGTCCATTCCATGGTTTTCACAGTCCAGAGAGGTCGTGCCATTGAGTTTCACGAGGGAGGCGACTAGGGCAGTTGCAATGGTGATATCTTGATGACACCACTGCCGTTAACCACACCATCACCAGTGGCAACCCTCCATGTTGCCTTCATCATGTTCATTGCTGTGCGCCAAGCCCACCACCACTCGTCTCAATGTTCAAGGCTGTTGGTTGAAAAAGTCAGGCACTCCTGCGCGGCTTTGAAGACGTCCAGGGTGGTGGTCTCTGTGCACATCATCACCATCATCATCCTCCTCCTCATTTCTGTCATTGTTGAGGTGGTGGGGAGTTGGAGCACGGCGGGAAGCGAGTTGGGAGGTGAGTGGGTGGTGGAAAAGCACATGTGACCAATCACATGGCTTTCGACCTTCCACCACCATCACCCCCCCCATTCGCCATACTCCCGCTCCCCACCCCCTCAACAATGATGGAAACAAGGAGGAGGAGCACGACAGTGACAATACGCACTGAGAATGCCTCCCCAGTTGTCTTCAAAACCACGCAGGAGTGCACCCGAGTTTTTCAACCAACAGCCTCAAACAGTGGAACTAACAGTGGTGGAACGGGTGCACAGTGACAAAGACAATGAGGGCGATGTGGAGAGTCACCCATGACAATGGCATCGTCAATGGCATCATTGTCATCGAGATATCAGAACCGCCATCACCTCTGCCACCATCCTTGCGCAACTTGATGGCGGGACCAATTGGGACGACGAAACCCATGATGGGGACCATGGGGACATTGTAGATGACATCCCCATTGTTTTTATCGATGATGGAATGCAAAGGGGGCCGTGGGGGGCCCCTAATGGTGAAGGTGAGTACCCACCTCCCTCCTGCTTTTTCCCCATGTACTTACCCCTTCCTGCTGCTTGTTTGGGGCTGGGAGCCCTCCCCCATCTATCCCCTCTCCATTTCCCCCATCCACATCGTCTCCCAGCCATTTCCTCGCCACACATCGCCACCCCCCTCTCCATGCACCCTTCCCTGCCCCCCAGTGTCCATCCCTCTCATCACCCACCCTCCAGCACCATTCACCTGGCACCTCCATGAAGGTGAGTACCCACCGGTTTGTCAGTGGCACCCCATGTATCTTTGTTTTTTATTTATTTTACATCTCTTTTATTTCGTGTATTTCCATGTATATTAGTCTATATAAAACATGTAGAGTAATATATCTATGATATGTAAAAAATCCGCAAGAAAAGATGGGGGGACAGTGAAATAGTCATGCACAACGTCGACGACAATGAGCACACATGCCTGTGAGTGATGGGTGGGGCCATGGCAATGGTGATGGGAAAGCCCAAGCCCATCAGCACCCTTGTTCCTGACGTCAGATGTGCTTCCAGTGCCAATGTTACTATATTTGGAATACTATCTACTCTATGCTAAGTATTTGCGGGTATTGGGGCAGGATTTATTGCCGGGGTTGGGAAAACAAAGAAGTTCAGCCAAACAATAGCTGCTGAGGCATGTGCTCAACAGCCATAGTTAGGCTTACATAGTGGGATGGTCAGGTGCATCATGGGTACAGGTACAGCCGTGGGTCACAAAAGTGGGACCTGTACCCATACCCAAGGCTATACCCGCGGCAAAACCCATGGGTTTACCCATACCCATGCAATACACTAAGTGTACCTTTTATTTCACCCACAACTCATCACACACTAAACATCCAAATGCAATTATAGGCACTGACTCAAAGTGGCATCAGGTAGCAAAAGTTGTTTAAAAAGATGAAAAAAACCTCAGAAAAAAGTCCAAGAGGTTTCAAAAAGGTTCAAGAGCCTCAAGTTGCCAAAAAAAAAGGTCTTGTAATTTTCCTTGATGTGGTTCATTGTCTAACTGAGGCAATTCTACAGGGTGACAACTCTCTAAAAAGCTGCTCTTTCAAACCACGCCTCACTAATGTATCCCTTCCTCGGCCCCTGCACATCATACCCGACACCAAACTCCTGCACGTCAGCTCCCTGGAAACAAAACCTATAGACTGGTTTGTACAAATCCTGAGCGCAAAGGTGTTCAGTTCCCGTCGCTGTCCAACCTCCTTTTTGCCTGTTCTCCTTGAACCACGAGCCGTTCCCAATTGGTGTCTTCTCCTCGGTGCTGTAGGTAGCTGGGCATTTGGGAGATTCGAGCACAACATCGTGGAACCAGCAGTCAAGCTCCCCTCCAGCTGGAGATTCAGTGGAAGAAGAAGAGGCGCACTTGAGGAACCATACCGAAATCGAATCAGAAAGTGGTTGGTAGCGATATATATATTGCTTGTGCGCTTGGAAAGAAGCTCCAGTAGAAGTGGTGAATGTGCCATTTTCGTGGTACAGATATTCCCGTGTGCTCTTCTCGTGCATTTCATTTGTGATTGTTGGCGACGGTGCAGAAGGGTGAGGCTCGTTGTCAAGCGAGTATGGACAGAACGTGGTTTTAGATGTAGGAAGCTTGCTTGAATCCGTCGGTAGGGCAGAAGGCGGTCGCATCTGGAAGGTAGCAATGCCTTCGAAAGTACCGTCCATCCCTCCCAACGCATTATTGCGAATAGTACGACGAATTTTCCAGCGCCCACACCACGAACGGAAGACAGCGCCTAGAACCCATCCCCCACGCTCAGAATAACGAAGAGTTTCTAGGACGTCGGATTCAATAGCCTGTATTTCTGGCGTTCTGTCCACCGGATAATTCACGGCCAAAATTTGGTCGGCGACGGTCGGCCCTGCGGTTCCCGAGGCATCGGTAATGGGAGATGGTAGACCCAGTAGTTGGGCGTAGCTTTCTACTAGACCTCCATAATCACCATGTGGGAACTGGGGCCTAATGTCGGTATTCCGGATGCTTTGCTCAACCTCTATCCCTTTCCTCATCGTCTCTTCACTCGGCCACTCTTTCTCACCTGCGAATAAAGCTGCTAGGTAGCGTGCTTGAAGCTCCACAACTGCAAAGTACGGCCCTCGATACAGACCGACGAAGCCGGCTTGCGGCAGATCCGGGTGAAGTACCAAGCGGTGGGTGAGGAATGGTATGAATTGGTTGTCAGGTTGATAGGCAATAGCAGCTTGGAGAGATAATGGTAGGAAGGGGAGCAAGGTGGTATAGCCGGTGCAGAAGATGACGGCATCAGGAGAGCGAATTTGGTCTCCCGTTGATAAATTGAGGGTGGAGAAGTCAGGGTCAAGGGAGTCCAGCTTCGCTAAATGTGGTATGATAACCCCTGCTCGAAGGCCAGCAGCGTAGTAGTGGGAGATACCGATATGTGGCGGATCGTCAGGATTCACCGGATACCGCGGAGAAGGAAACATAGATGAGAAGTATGCGGCCTTTGTCCTATTCGTGTCAAGCGTGGGATGTATCTGTTCTACCATACTCGCTCTTGTTGACCGCCGATTGAAGACGAGGTCTAACGGTAAAAAGTGTGGTTTTCCAGGTTCTGCCGTAGTGGTGCTGGTGGGTACGTACTGGGGTATGGCGAAGAATGGTTTTGAGTGTATGTGCTGAATTTTTGCCGCATGCGGGACAAGGAGTCCAGCGATCTCAACTGCAGAGAGAGACCCACCAACAATGACCACATTTTGGCCTTTGTATGATTCTGGATTTGTAAAAGCGGCGGAATGGAGGATAGATGTTCGCGCATTACTGATTCCAGGCAGGGGGGGAGTATAAGGAGTCGAGAAGAAACCGCTAGCGATGATGAGGTGGTCGAATTCCTCGACCATATCTGGTGGTCTCTCGTCCCAGTCACCTTGCAGTTCGTGGCTTGTAACATTCCATTTCCCCCCGCAGTGCTTGACGCCAGTCACCTTTGTACGCAGCCGCACATCCTCCTCGCGCACGTAGCGCTCGGAATAGAGGCGTAGATATCCCCCTACGTCCTTAGCCCAGGGAAATGTGTTCCTCTGTTCATAAACCATAGCTTCCTTTGGCCACGCCAGATCAGAAAACGTAGTCGTGTGACGCGAAACATTGGTTAACATGTTCGGTCTATGGTACGGATGCTCACTAGACCATAGTCCACCGATAGCGGGTGAAGACTCAAGGAGGGTGGCTTTCAGGGTAGAATGGCAGCTGATGTGTCGATAAGCTGCAAGTCCAGAGACACCTCCCCCTGTCGTGGCCATTGAAGAAACACTATGGGGGTTGCTGGAGGTTCCATACCTATTATTGCGACCCGCTTTTGCACAGCAGAACACGCTCTAGCCATTCAGGACTGCTGGAGGTGACTGTAAAATTACAGGTTCTGGAAAATGCCGTGACTGTTGATGCACGTGATGAGACGCGTCCAACCCGTGAACCACTGGCATGTCGAAGTCTCGGTTACCCCGCCTTCACAGCTCTCCAGCTCGCCCAGAACCCATGTCGCCTTCTTCTGACGCAGAAAACTTGTCTTTGAAGCGTAAATTGACAGCTGATGAAGAACTTGAAGCAACAGATCAGCCGCGAAAACTCCCAGCGCTTGCTTCCAGTGGCGGCCAACAACCTTCCCGGAACAGGACAAAAAATACCAACGATCTTTCTTCTTCCAAGTCCGGTGGTCATCTTCCATCCTTGACCGTGCCGAAACCACCAGCGCTTTCTTCATCCAGGAGCACGCGCGCAAACAGCGCCCCTCCAAAGGCTATCAACCGCCTTGGTACCAGTACGAACATTGTTCGTTCCGCCATCGACAAAAGGCCCACGGGACGCAGTGTATCTGGCGCAACTGGATCTCAGTCCAGACCTGGCCTCGTCGACAATAAGCGTTTCCAAGACCTCGAAAATCAACTGGCCTCCATAGAGGATGCCCGTGCAATCGCAGCAGCTAAGCTCGCCGCAGAGTTGGATGCAGAGCGCGCAAAAGCTGCAGAGCTCTACAACAACCTCCAAGCCAATCAAATGGCCCTATCTCGCGACCTCGAAGCGGCCAAGGCTCACGAGCTTACCCAACGCCGCGAGCTTGTCAATGCGAGTGACGAAATAGAGAATCTCAGGAGCAAGCATTCGCGAGAGATGATGGATCTCGAGATGGATTTGAAGAAACGTGATCGGGAGATTCGCGAGTTGAACGAAGATGTTAGGGTGTATAAAGGAGATTTGGAGAGAGAGCGCGAGACCGTTTCTGCTCTCAAATCCACAATCTCCCGACTCACGACTTCTCAGCTTACGGTCACCACGCATAAGAACGCTCTTCAAACACAAATCAACGCTCTCACTTCCACTGTCTCGGAACTGCGTCTTGCTTTGGAAGCCGAGGAAAACAAAGTGGAACGGTTGGAAATGGAGGCGAGGGATGCAGAGAGTGTGAGGCGGAAATTGCACAATATGGTTCAGGAGCTCAAGGGGAATATCCGTGTCTTTTGCCGCGTGCGCCCTATCTTGCAATTGGATCTTGCTAGATCAGTTTCAAGGTCGTCCTCCAGTGGAGATGACGAGGACGGCGAGTTGCCCGCGCTATCTTCAGAGGAGCTAGAGAAGTTAACAGCAGAGAGCCGTGCCGATATGTCCTTCCCCGACTGGAGGGATCACAAGGAGATTTCACTCTGTTCTTGTGGAGAGAGCGCAATGGGGCAAGAAAGAAAAGAAGTTCATAATTTTGGATTTGATCGTGTACGTCGGGTTCCGTTGTCTGTTTTGGTAACAACTTGACCGTCGATTTCAGGTATTTGGCCCAGAAGCCACTCAGGCTGATGTATTCGACGAAATCTCGCAGCTGGCGCAGAGCTGCACTGACGGTTATAATGTCTGTATTTTTGCGTATGGCCAGACTGGTTCCGGCAAGTCATTTACGATGGAAGGTGGACCTGTATGAATGTTGTCGTTGATCGTCTCGACGTTATTTGACTTGTGTTTATTTTAGACAGAAGTTACATCAGGGATGATTCCGCGAGCCGTGCAGCAAGTTTTTAGAGTCACACAGGAGCTGAAGACCAAGGGCTGGGAATATGAAATGGAGGGCCAATTCCTTGAAATTGTATACACCCCTCTCCTTTCTTCCTGCCAGGCATACGAATGACATACATCCACCCACCAGTATAACGAAACCATCAACGACTTGCTCGGCAAAAGCGAATTTGACAAGAAAAAGCACGAGATCAAACATTGCGTGAAATCGGGTACGACGCGGGTTACGGATGTCAATGTGATTCCGCTGCACTCCCCCACTCAAGTTCGTTCCCTTCTCGCTCTCGCGCAATCACGACGGACAGTTGCCGCCACGCTCATGAATGAGAGGTCTTCCCGCTCGCACTCTGTCTTCACCCTGCGTATCTCTGGGGTGAATAAGAGCAGTGGGGAACAATGTGAGGGCAGTTTGAATTTGGTTGACTTGGCCGGGAGCGAGCGGTTGAATGCAAGTGGAGCTGGGGCAGATCGGGAGAGGTTGAAGGAGACGCAGAATATTAACCGGAGTTTGAGTGCACTGGGCGACGTTATTGCGGCTCTGGGCGAGAAGGGTGAGAAAGGTGAGAAGCATATTCCATACCGAAACTCAAAGGCAAGACCTTCATTTCTCTTTTATGCGAAAGGCGTCAATAACTGAATTATCGGGTTCACAGCTTACGTATCTGCTGCAAAACTCTCTTAGTGGGAATTCCAAAACCTTGGTAAGTACTTGGAGATAAAAATGACAATGAATTTGTCGTTTTGAAAGGAGATGGATGTTTTGTGATTGATTTGTGACGACAGATGGTGCTCAACCTTTCACCACTAGCAATTCACCTCAACGAATCGTTGACTTCATTACGATTCGCGACAAAGGTATGTACACAATATTGATATCTATCGATCAACTCGCTGGAGTCTTATGTACTGGCCAGGTCAATAATACTACGATCGGGACTGCCAAAAAACACAGTCGGCTGTCATAGTTGGTGAAACTTGTAAACGTATCGCTAACGGGCTATACGTGTTCTTTTGCACAATCATGATCAGACTCGGCGTGGCATGTACATGAAGTATTACACTCTCCCATACAGTCCCCCCATTTCGCATGTTTTCACACAATGTTGTTCAATGATGCCTTCAAAACTCCGGGAGTAGTGGGTCAAAATGGAAGCTCACGAATTCAATACAATGGAATTCCCGAAGTAGGTGTTGCCGATAAGATAAGATAAGCCTTAACGCCAATAATAAAACAGGTTCCATGGTTGGCATGGGGACCATAGACAGTGAGTCGCGTTTCTTGACGGAAGCGATTTATCATGGTTACGCGCCCACATGATTTACGTTGGTTGTGAGGAACAGAACTTTATAAAAACCAGGCACCCTGCCCCACTTCTTTGTCCTAAATCTCCACGCGCTCTTACTTGCTAGTACGACCAAAAAAAAAAAAAAATCGGTGCGCGTCTGCCGCCTGCGGAGTGCTCACACCGTCGCTAACGATGGCTTGAAAATGCGAGCAGGCGACGTCCTAATTATTAAATTCCTATATGGCCAACTTCTTATCAGGGCTCGCCAAAAAGGCAACGGACAGCTTGTCGGAAGCCACGAATAGTAGCGGTGGTGCTGGCGGCGCTGGTGGTGCTGGTGGGATGTTGGATCGATTTTCGGGTGGAGGGGATAGCGGCGTCACTCAGCAGGATCATCAATCGGCGGGCGACAAACCAGATTATAGCAAAGGATTGCATGATGCAAAGTCGGCGTACGACGGCTTCTCTAAAACGCGGAAGGACGAAAAGGAGGCGGCGGCTCAAGCTGAGGCTCAGGCTCAGGCTCAGGCTCAGGCTCAAGCTGAGGAGGAGGCCGGTCATGGTACTAAAGTAACGAACAAACCTGCTAAATCGAACACGAAGAAGATTGGGGGGTTCTTCAAGTCCGCGTTCAAGTATGGGAGTGCTGTGGCGAAGGGGGAAAAGGCCGGAGAAGAGTTGACGGGTGAGAGCATCAAGGACCTCAACCCTTTTGCCAACCATCAAAAGCCGACCCAGTAAACGCAAAGGGGTTTTTCTGATAAGTAGTATCTGGATCTATATTATATACCACGGAATCACTGGAAGTTCAAACGTTCAAGGTAGACCAAATGTAAAAATGATTTGCGGAGTGTCTCGTTTTCACCAATGCTGTCCTCAAGATTACCCAGCATTTTACAGCGACACTCGTTCATCCTTTCTTCGAATTCGGTCCCACTCCCAAGCCGTTTACCATTCTTCTATTCTCGCTATGGTTCTCTCAATGATCACGTCGGTAAAAGATACCAGAGTGCGAAAACCAACGCGCCCGCGTCCAGGTGTTCGCCGCAGGAAACAACGCTAACAGACGCAGGTCCAAGTCCCCAGCAGTCGGACCCCCTCGAACCACGTTTGTCCCTTACTTTCACTTGTACCGTCTCAGACTGTGGGGAGCGTTCCTCACACACATTTACCCGGCGGTCGTACGAGAAGGGTATTGTACTGGTTCAGTGTCCTGGATGTAAGAATCGGTAAGTGCTAGGAGACTGCCTCCGATCCGATTTCAAGTTCCCTCATATCTGCTCTTTCCACTGGCAGGCATCTGATTGCGGACCACCTTGGATGGTTTAAAGAAAGTACGGATGACGGGAAACTTCGGACGATAGAGGATATCATGCTTGCACGTGGCGAACGCATCGCGCGTGGACGATTGGATGCAGGAGGGGTGGTTGAGTATGCCGAGTCCGATGGTTAGGACACGGGTTGGATTTGGGGAGGGGGGTGGGCTTGCGGACATTACTGATTTTTGTATTGGGGACAATGCGTAGTGCAGTATACAACAGGAGCTAGGACGATGGAGTTGGCTCCGGAATTGAAGACGATGCCTTGAGTCAAGACCTCGTAGTTATGTATGATTCGTAGTTATGTATGGAAAGATATAGTTTTGTGTGGTAGCAGAAAAGCGTTCGGTTACAATATTAATGGCGAGATATGATGCATTCAGTGCTGGTGCCAGTGTCCGCTAGTTACCATTTGTCTGAAGGTTATATCCCCCAAATGATACAAAAGTTAGCAAAGCAGTCAAGGCGTCGGGTAAATCTGCCAGTGCGTGTCACTAACGCTGGCCCGGGTGATGACGGGGGTACCATCATTGTGGTTTGGCTGCGGTGGTGGATCAGAAGGCACCGACCTTTTACGTGGCAGTCAGCTCTTACCTGTAACCGGTACCTTCGTACGATGACCCGTATGCCATTGGATGAGCTTCAGGTGCCGCCGCATGACAGAAGACATGCCACAAAGCGATCAGAGTCTGAAACCTAGTGACGCCAAAACGCAGCAGCGGAAGAGGGTACTGGGTCCCCTCCAGAGTGAGCCGTCTGCAAACGCGCCACTCACGACCCCTTGAGCTTGAATCATGGATTAGGTACAACTTGTTCTCCGAGGAACGGCGGGACAACATTCGAACCAGGTTCCAGAGCCATATTGAAAGCAATACTGGCGCATACAACCAAGGATGTTTCTTGAAAACATAGGCACATTGATACTTGCGAGTAGCTGGCGCGGCCTGCACACTCCGAAATTACTGGACAAGATTCATATGAGTAATCCCGAAGAAATCGTGGTGGTCATGACGGGGTACTTCAGTGTGGAAGATGGTGAAGTCCGGGATCCAACTTGTGGCCGTTGACAGTGAGAAGTGCCGCCCAGGTAGAACCCACTGGTCCATCACCGATAACAAGGGTTTGAGATTGCACATAAAAAGAAGTGACCGCAGAACAAGGGAACTT
This sequence comes from Hygrocybe punicea, assembly GCA_963556145.1. Lineage (NCBI taxonomy): Eukaryota > Fungi > Basidiomycota > Agaricomycetes > Agaricales > Hygrophoraceae > Hygrocybe > Hygrocybe punicea. Next base: position 5,850,743 of record OY744469.1, read on the forward strand.
GATTCGTAATCTTTCGTAGAGGGTCACAGTCTGACACCCCCGACATTCCTCACCCCACCCTGACCAAAGTCAAAGGTGTTCATGACCATTCCATCCCCCCACGCCTGAGATTTAAAAAAATCCACAGACATCCCAATAAACATGCCCATGAACAAGCGGGGGACGACGATGGCGTAAAGGACGACTCGAATTTTCTCTCCGGACTGTGCGTCGGTGAATATGACTGGGATGAAGGTCGTTCCAATGGATGTCATGGGTCCACCTGCCAGCACCTCGATCGATTGGTTTGCGATGGTTCCGTCGAGAGCGGGACGATGTTCAACTGGGATGGATTCCAATAGGCTCTTCAAAGTATACAGACGTTAAAGACAGACCAAGAGCGTGTCAAATAAACGGAACACACCTGGCTGATGAAAACCCCGTCACCAGCAGCAACGCAAATCGAAAATGAGCCATCTGTCGTTGGCGAATGATATTCGAGTTGGCCAAGAAGGTTTGGATTGTTAGCCATGCTCATGATGGACGGTTCCATGTAGGATTTGGAGCGTAGAGTCTCATCGTAGACCGTTCGAACATACGGAGGAGGTGCATCATTGGATATGGTAGTGACAGACATGACCGTTAGGGAAAAGGCCGACGATGGAAGCTCACCGTCACGACGCGTCTCACTTCCAGGTTTTGGCCTCGTTTCCTGTCATTTTTGCCTTCCCCTTGGCCTCATGTCAGTCCCCGTAGATACCTCCAACCTTCGCCCTTCTTCTCTTCTTTCTTCCGCCTCTGTCCCTTCCACCGTTCACCCTACCACTCTCCCATCCTCTCCGGGTGTCCCTCGATTTGGAAGCGATCGATCAGATTTCGACAGATATACCCAGCCAAACGTTTGCCAGTGCGCAAGGCCCCTACGAGGTCGACAACTCCCGTTACCAGGTCTACTCGTGCAGGAAAAGGGAAAGCTCCCCAAACCATCCCAATCTCTAGCTGCGTCCTCCGGCCCTTCTCGTTTCATCCCTTCTTTTTCTTTTCCTTGGGTGGTTGAATATGCCAAGTCTGAGAGTTAGCACACGGGTTGGATTTGGGGCTTGCGGACATCACTAACTTTTGTATTGGGACGATGCGTAGTGCAGTATACAACAGGAATTAGGACGATATTGGCTCCGGAGCTGTGCCTGGTCAACATGTGGTGCGCAGGGCCAAGGCCGTTTCCGCTCGCAATGTGGGACTCCATCCGGGCCCCCAGCAGCACCAGCAGCAGCCGTTGCAAACACAACCTGTGACAGCAGCAGCAGCCGCAGCAGCACTCGCCCACCACCCTCGGGGCCAAGTCACCTCTGCCTTCTACCACTTTGCATCCGAACTCTTCATCAAGCTGGACCAATCGATCAATCCAAAGGGCACAAGGGTATTAGAGCCAGATAAAATGGCCGAGTTCAGACGCATGAGCGGGAAGACCATCCCTCAGTACTACTTCGACTCCCATGCCCTCCCTCTTTACTGTAAGCACAATCTCGTTCCCTCTTCTCCGAGTACCACGCGCCAAGTCACTGACGTCTGACTGGCAGATCAACATATTGGCGCACAATGTGTACCTGGCACCGCCAAGCCCAACATTCTAACATGGGATGGCTGGCAAACCTTCCTTTATCGCAAGATCGTCGTCGCGCCATCCGACGATTACGTACACTTCATCTCCATCATTCGAACGCTGGGTATCTAGCTCCCACAGCCACTCTCGCGTGGAGATCTGCCGTTGCATCCATACCCTGAGGCAGTGACCCGTGAACAGAACTTCCAGCAGGAGATTCAACGCCTTGCTGGAGCCGCGGCGCGTATGCAGGTCGCACGTGTGGCTACCATGACGGGCCCCAGGCATGGGTGTAAATGCTGGCTACGGCTTTTTACCGTCGATGGTAAAAATAGAATGGTGATAGTTTTTACTTGGGATCTTGGGATCACGGATTTTGATTATTGTCTTGTCTCTCGTCCCCATTCGTGCAAGCTCTTCAACAGAGCTTTCGGGTGATGGTGCTTATTATTTCGTTGTAATAATGTCCGGTTGTGTGACATCAGCGGATGCGATACTTGATCAGGACCATGAGGCGCATTTCGACACGAGAAGTCACATTTGTACACGTCGCCGCACAAACACGTTCGCCCTTCGGATGCTGATGTGGGTCTTTCGCACCGCGCCAGGTGAGCTATAATCACTGAACACATTCTTTGCATTTTCAGATTTCCTATTTGTAAGCTAATTCATACATGTTATCCGGCTATGTGGTTCTGATCAGCAAGGAATTTCTTTACAGTCAATCTTGCGCTGATAGCTCCAATTTCAATCTTCAAATTCATTGAATTGAATCGGCCTCATGATTATGTCCCACCTGTTTGGCCCATAATTGTGGTTGCTTTTTATGCCCTTAGGGGCCTTGTGGATGTGATCTTGTTCATTTGGGCTGGACCTGCATTTGGGATTGATTTTTCCAGATGATCAGACTTCTTTGGTATACTGTTGCTAAATTTCTGTCCATGAAGGTTTTGGTTGCACCTGCCCAGCTACCTTGAGTCATCTTGCTGTGAAGTGGAGGAATAGTGGCAGAAGTAAAATATGGTAAAACGAAGAAATAATAGTGTGTGACCTAGATTGCACTTTTTCTCAGTAAAGAAAGTAACTGGGTGGGAATAGTGTTGGGGAAGTTCAGGAAGTTCAGGCCTGTTTTACCCCTATTGCCCAAAACACTGAAAACTGAACTACTAGTATAACTTCCTCTTTTCCCAGCTACAGGTCCAGAACCTTTCCAAACTCAGACTCAAACTGATGCAAACATTTGCATTGGTTTGATTAGCATCAATCAGACAGGAGTGGGTCTGTGTTACTTTTATCTGGATCCCATCTTGTAATATATCCTCATCAGTGTTGTATCTGTACACATGGACTGTATCAGTCCCATGGCTTGTATTCCTGACTCTGGACTTCCATTCAACTCTGAGTCATTGATCCAATAATCTATTCTAATAGTGGATTTCAAACACACACCAGGGAGTGGTGTTTGAAATTTATACTTTCCCTGCAAAATGTTATGCTAAACCAGCACAAATCAGTTCATTTAGTGTCTGGTTAAGTTCATTTAGGAGTGAGGTCAACTTCTACTTTTGTCCTATGTATCATTGTGTCATATTCAGATGGAGTAGCATCATAATTATTTACAGTTCTTGTTAGTGAGGTTCAGTTAGGTTTGATTGGCTCTGATTGTGCATGACTTCACTGGTGTGGGTTGAATGTCCATCACAATCTGGACCAGGGTTCTGAAATGACTTGAACAAAAAAGTACAACCACAAGAGAATCAGGGAATTGTTGGGGATGTTCATCCAGGATGTGTGAAGGAACAAATACTGATTCTTGCTTTGCATAATGTTGACCACTCTGGAAGCCTTAGTTTGTATGCCTAGGTACAAGATGAGGGTGATGTCAGCTAGTGATGGTCAGGTCAGGTTCAGAACCAATGAGAACTGACCTATGGTGCAGGTCTGGGTTCAAGGCCAGGCATGAACCAAACATGAAGTCCAGTTCTGCATTCGGCCTTTTGTCTTGCAGTGGTGGGGTTGCAACAGCAGGCAGGGCAAATAGCAGGACTGCAGGTAGTGAATGGCATGGGTATGGCAACTGGCACAGGTAATGGGTATGGGTACAGGTTGGGTATAATTCTCCTTGGCCTCATGTTAGTCCCTGTAAATACCTCCAACCTTTGCCCTTCTTCTCTTCCTTCTTCCACTGTTCTCCCTACCACTCTCCCATCCTCTCCTTCTGCTGTCCTCTGATGCAACCGACTGTAAATTATGTTTCTAGTGTTGACAATAACCCTTTCCACACAAATTCCCTTGCATTTCCACTAGACTCGCTGTATTTCGACAGAAAAAGCTCATCATATGAAGCTATACGTTGGTATTCAGTCAGATACATAATACCACAAGTTGAAAGAGACATACAAGAATGAATGGCTTTGTCTTTCATCCACACCTCGAACAACGACGTCGCTTCTTGTATACTGAGCTGGCGGGGAACAGCCAGCGACTGCAAGCCATTTGTATACTCCTTCATAGTGGTGGATAACTTGTGCGTCGAACCTGTGGGCCGGTCGTCTGGAAGAGCGAGAGCTTCGCGAAGCTCCGGTGGTATTGGAAAAAGCGGATCTGAAGAATTAATAGCACCAAGAACCGCACCCCTTGCCTACAATTTGAGTGGTAAACAGGAAACGGACCGGAGAGAATAATAATAAATGTACTCACGAAGATTTTTTTCCCGCCGGCATATTCCATCAATAGTCGAGGCATTGACAAGTGGTAAGATTTGATAGGTACAAAATGAGGATCACGGTATGCGGTTTTGCAGTAGAGTGCTTGGAAGTCATCAATAGCCAGTAATACGGGAAACCTACACAAACAAAATTGATTGAATGCATGATGTTTCTGAAGTCACAGGGGAAAATGTACTGTGTTTGTTGCCCAAGTTCCTCAAGAAGTGCCGACAGGATGGCTGGTGCCAAAGCCTGCTCCTTCAACCCAATGCTGATGAGCTCTTGCAGAAAGGTGCCACTTGGGACGGCTGCTCGCTTCTCGATCGGTATCTCTTTCTGCGTCTGGAGTGCACCAATTTTGGAGGCATTGACGGAGAGGAACCGCTGCAGCGTTTGAAAGGCAAACATATGTTGCAAGTATATTTGTGTACGTGGGTCATAGGCATAGTTGGTCGTGGAATTGACGAGTTTGACAGCTTAGATGAGATTGAGGTCAAACTGAGGCGAAAAAAAAAAACGGAAATGACTCACCACGTGGAATGTACAGTACAATCCAGTCGTTCAACATACAGTACTCGACGGCCTGCAGCAGAAGGAAACTTTTTCCGCAACCGGGGGCCCCAGCTACATGGAGAAATGTATTCGTCAGAGGGCAACGATCCACCAGAAGTTATGACGAACTGAGAGCAACTCTGGAGTCCAGACTCGACTTCTGACCAGCAACCTGCAGTATACCAACAGCAGTGACGGTCACGTCTCGAACAACAGAACAGGGCTTGGACAATATTCGAAACTACGGTAGTCGTAAGCATTCCATCTAGTGCTGGACCCAACACAGAAACAACATGGTAGACATTACCTCCACAAGCATGTTCTTCGGTAATCCAAATATCCGGAAAGCGTCATTCTCTTTCGCAGGAAACCTCAAGGCTTTGCCTATCGCAGATGTCGTTATGCTCTGCTGAAGATGTGGATAATTATTAATAAAGCAAAAAAATACTGAGACTTGTTTTCTGAAGGCTCACGGGATGAAATACGGGAAGCATCAAGTCGTCTCGGCGATCGGATTCAAATAGTGGGTGCGACAATTGAGCAGCAGGCATAGGTCGGAATGCCTGCGTTCAGAATTGAAATAATAATGAGTCCCAACCACCAATATCGAGAAGTAAAATAAGCATCACGACGAACGCCAGGATTCTTGTCGCGTTTCGCGACTTTCAGCTCACCTCCCCGCCCATCTCCCTTTTGCCCGCGAAATCCTTGCCCTGCAAAAGCCAGATTAAGTTTCAGTGAACCCCGACTCTTTGAATCCCCCGTTGTAATGTTATCTCTCACTTACGACCAGTCTTCACTGAGGTTCCAGCATTACGTGCAGTAGCATAATTTCTTGCTGGGACTGAAAGGTGTTGTGATGGCGCAGGCGAAAAGGTGACTCTGATTCTTGATATCCGACAGACGAGATTCGTCATTCCGTTGAAGCTCGGAACGAAACAAAAAAAGTAAAAGTGTATACACGACACCGATAGCTTATATAATCATTGTTACATGAAAAAAAAAACTATCGCAAGGCGGTATTTAGGTATCAGTAAAATGGAGAACTGAAGTAATCATATTCCTGGTGTCGAAAACATGTACTTTGATCTTGATTCGAATGGGTCAGGCAGGAGCCCCAACACCTTGAGGTACCTGATGCACCTGTTGTGGTTCGTGTGGGGGCTGGCTGCTTTCTTCACCTACATTCATGGCCGGGAACTGATTCGGCAACGAATAGTACTGAGGGTATCCACCACTCGAATCGACGCCTTGGTGACCGCCGCTCAGACTGGTGGCGCGTTGGGGTGACGTAGGTTGGGTATTAAAAGTGGATTGCCCTAGTCCCAATTCAATGGGAGATCCGACAGAGATATACGGAAGCTGGGATTGCTCTGGAGGTGCCGTGCCTTGGCTAGCACGGGTAAAGGGCGGAGGACTGCTCGACGTGGCTTGCTGCAAGGGGTAACTGGGTAGTTGATTCTGTTGATTCGGCGAGGTCGATGGAGACACAGGCGCCTGTGCCCATGTACCAGGAGCAACATTTGTTGCGTAGGAAGAAACAGGTGCTCCAGTCGCATAGCCGTTCACTTGTGGAGAAGTTTGGATGTGAAGGTTCGGTAACGGTTGCGTGCCTGGCTGCGATGGTTGGGCTGCATACCCAGGAAGATCGTGGTCTGATGATTGCCCAATACCATGTTGTCCTAGTACCAGCAGCTGTTCCTGTTGCGACTGCTGTTGCGGCTGCTGTTGCGGCTGCTGCTGCTGCTGCTGTTGCTGTTGTTGCAGTTGCTGTTGTTGTTGCAGTTGCGGCTGCGGCTGCTGCTGCTGCTGCTGCTGCTGCAGGGGAGCATGGGAACTTGCTGGAGGACTAGCACCGCCAGCTTGAGCGGCGCCATCGGTGACACCGGGGATCGATATGAAGTACACGGCCCCTGCAAGTTCTTTGCCTCCTTGAGCATAGTAATTCGCCCAAGCCTGGACATTGCCATCCGAGTACGTGCCCTTTGGATCGTACACGTAAGGGGGTCCAGATTGTCGCCGAACGGCTGATTGTTGTTGCGGTTGCGAAGCGTGAGAGGAAGGTTGAGAATGAAGCTGTGGCGGTGACTGTGACCTCGGAGCCTGATGTTGGGGTTGTTGCAGCTGGGGTTGTTGAACTTGCTGCTGCTGAAGTTGCTGCTGCTGCTGCTGCTGCAGAAGTTGTTGCTGCAGGAGTTGTTGCTGCAGAAGTTGTTGTTGAACAAGCTGCTGGGGCTGCGGTTGGGGTTGGGGCTGCTGCTGCTGCTGCTGTTGCTGCTGCTGTTGTTGGAGTTGGAGTTGTTGCTGAACGAGCTGTTGTTGCTGCTGGGCCGGGGGCTGCGACTGAGGTTGCTGATGGGCGAGCTGCTGAGGTTGCTGTTGCTGAGCGAGGTGCTGCAACTGAGGGGCAGCTGTTGCCTCCGGTTGGATAGGCTGTTGCGTTTGTGTGGGGTACGGAACGGGACCCTGAGGTCCGTACGGGGCATTCGCCTGCTGTACGTAGGTTTGCGCATATGTGGCCTGCTTTTGTTGTTGCTGTTGCTGCTGCTGCTGCTGCTGCTGCTGTTGTTGTTGTTGTTGTAGTGCCGCATAAGCCGCCGCCGCCGGGTCCACATATGGCGACGAAGGAGCCGTATAAGAACCATCTGGATAACCAGGTGCCGGTGTTGGGAAATATCCAGGTTGATCGTACGTTGCCGCATTCCACCCATATGCCTGAGGTGCGGGTGATCCAACATAATCTGCACGACTACGGTGGTCTGCACCACCCTGGAATTGGGGAGCTCGATAGCTCGACTGTGATTCGTAAACTTTTTTTCGACAGGGGAACATCAACGACAAGAAATCTAAGATAGTGGAAGAGCCCACCTCCAGTGTGCCTAGCCAAACTTTCCTCCATCATCCGATCAAAGATAGTCCTGGCCCTCACGAAAGTCTCGTTCATAGAAACCAAATCGGCTTGGAAAAAAAAAAAAAAAAAGATCAGGAAACGGATAATACAACATGTCGAAACTTACCTCTCTTCTGACTATATTTATCGATCAATTTAACAATCTTGGGTCTCAAAGCCATACTAGATCTGTACAGCTCCTACACGTGGCCAAAATAAGGGGACTACCCGGAATTTGAGATTTAAGGACGGTACCTGGATCTCCTCGTTATCTGCAAGATTGTCCTTGACAGGATCCAGGGAACGAAGCATAGTGAGGAGTCTATCGACGTTCGCCGCTTGCGAAAACACAGCTGCCTCTTGTTCCGCTTCTTTGGCCAGCTCAGCCGCGGTGGGTTCTGGCATTGGTTCCTGCAAAAGGGATATCAGATCGGTGAATTACAGGAGAAAAGGCGTATACTGCTAACCACGTAGTTGACAGGGAAAATACCGGTCCTCCCTTTAAGCTGACCTCGCCACCAATCTTTGTATCCACGGTCAACGACCTTGATAATATCGCCTTTTTCGAAAGCAAGTTCGCCGGACTCGGTAGGCTCGAATGTATGCAAAGCCCGAACACGAGTAACAACAGGAGAATTTGCCGCAACCGGCGACACTGGGGCGACAGAAGCGACCGCCGTCGTTGGCTGCGCAGGGGTAGACTCTACAGGAGCAGCAGCAGCAGGCGCCGGTGCTGGTGCCTGTGCTGGGATGACTGGAGTCTGGGCTTTGGGCGGAGGCGTGCGAGCAGGAACATAGCCAGATTGGTAGGTAGGTGGGGCAAATGCGTTTGGCGAGCTAGCAGGTACAGGCATAGAAGATGAACTTGATGCCGGTGCCGCCGTCGTTCGCGAGAGGTTGGAGCTTGAACCAGATCCTCCGGCGCCGCTTGATGATCCGGCGGCATAAGGCTGCCATGTATTTCGGCCGCCCTTGTCTTTCATGGACATTTCCAGCACCCGCTGAAGCTCTTCTTCCTCCCGACGGCGGACTTCATCATCAACAGCGGGCGGAGGTGCTTCTTGAGGTACTTCGAATTTGAAATCTATGAAACGATACGGTCAGTAAAGGGTGGGTTTACGGTATAGACAAAGAGTCTACTTTTGGCTTTCAGATTGTTGTAACAATCCTCCATCACCCCCAAGGTAGAGTCGTTCGCAAACTCGGTTGTCCACAAAGCTATTAAACCCAAGGCTCTGCGCTTCACCTTTTCGTGCGTCATCTGTCATGATTACGCAAGTAAATCAGCCAGTCCAGATGGTTGGTAGAGGAACATACCCGATCAGTAATTATCTTCTCTAAACCCTGAGTGAACGCTCGAGAGGCGATTTCTCGGTGAAGTTCGATAGTGCAATTTTTCGAAAGAGCTTCTGCCAAGGAGAGAGCGTACAATTGTACATTGGGATTGCGATGAGCCAACCGTTTGAGAACGGCAGCGATGACGCTGTGTGCACTGTAAAGGAGATTAGAACATGTGTGATAGAGGCATCCGGAGGCACCACATACCCTTCTTGACCTTCATCCTGCACTTTATCGCAGAGGTTAAGAATAAGTTCCCAGTTTTCGCTAGTCAGATTCTCATCGGTTGTCTTGTCTGTTGGTGTTTGGAAGAGGTCACCGTGACGAAAGACGTGGAGATGTACGGTCTACTCACTAACGATCTCGTCGTACGCGTTGGGTTGACCGCTCTTGAACATTGTCGACGACGGCCTTGAGGACTTGAAAGGTTATGAGCAGTTCTAGATAAACTGCGGCCGAGTATCCAGTGTCAGTGGCTGTTCTGCTGGGTTTCAAATTACAACTCCGCCACTGATGACCGTCAATCGGCGAGTCGACTGTGACCGTCACGACTACTGCGTTTTCCCCTTTTCCCTTTTTATTTCAAAACTCCATGGCCAAGGGTAATCGACTTTATATACGCCGGGAAGTTCAGATCTGACGGACTGGTTCCATCGAAACAACAGTTCCGCGCAACTTCCGTCTGCTGGAAGAGCTCGAGAAAGGCGAGAAGGGAATCGGTGATGGCTCTTGCTCGTATGGACTGGAGGATGGGGACGATATCATGATGAGCAACTGGAATGGGACCATTATTGGCCCTGGACATGCAAGTACCTCCGATCAGTCCATCAGTCACCTTGGGCGCTAATTCCAACGACCCGCAGACTGTTCACGAGAACAGGATATACAGCCTCAAGATTACCTGCGGGAACCACTACCCCGACTCACCCCCAACTGTTCAGTTTATTTCCAGAGTCAACCTACCCTTTGTGAACCAACTCAATGGTAATGTCGACGTAACAAGGCTTCCCGTGCTGGCGAATTGGACTAGGAACAGTAGCATCGAGACTGTCCTTGTCGAGATTCGGCGGTATGTTACCGTGCTCGCTTTCTGTGATCGCATATCAATGTATTTCTACACAGGGAGATGGCGTCGCCCAGCAACAGGAAGCTTCCTCAGCCGCCGGAAGGCAGCAATTTTTAGGGTCGTCGATGGGCCTCGACGAGATTATAATACAAGTGTATTTCATTGCATTCCATCTGTAGTTTCGTTCTCGCATAAACAAGGATTACAAGCAAGGCTTTGGTTTTGGCGAGCAACGTTACTCAACGCGTGACCTGCATCCACTGAAACCGTCGTTCGAATACACCGCCGTTGTGCTCACAGTGTCCCTGAGACCTAGAAAGGGCAGCATCAGAAATAGATAAGATTTAATTCAGTTTCATATTAGATCCTATCTAAACTTGGTAATGGGGGTAACTGATATGAAAATCGAATAGAATTCATCATTGGTACAAGTCAGCTTCTTTTTATTTAAATTTCTATGGAAACTGGCCACGATCCAGCCTAGTTCATGGCACTGGGCCAATTACAGACCTCAAGGATGGACACCGACATCAAATCAGTGCTGGGCAAAGACTTTGCAGCGATTTCCGAGCGTGAGGATCCTTTATTCAAACCCCGCCCAACTTCTGAGCTCGAATTCAAACATCAACCTCCTTCTCAACCGCAACCGCTTCGTCAACCACAACCTCCCTGTCCCCTCCACCATGTCTACACCTTAGAGCAACAGACTCAAGGTCACCTCTTCTGCATTCCCACCCTTCTGCTATTCACTGACCCTCCCTCTTCTAAGTGTGGCAAGACGACGCAGTCCGCCTTGTTTTGTTGCGGGGTGGCAATGGGTAGTGACTGCAGCAGGCAAGGAGAAGCTTTTTTCTATCTTAGAATGCTAGTAGTTACAATGTGGTGTGGTGTAGTGCTGGTCGCTCATGAGCAGAATTGTGATATATTTTGTGATTTTGCTACCATGAAATATTGACAAGAATATTTATTTATCTATTTATTTCCACCTGGCGCACCGTCTGCCCATGCGAAATCTGTGTTGGGTTGATGCGAAATCTGTGTGGCTGATGCCCGATGTCGGACAGAGGCTGCCCTTTTTTTGTTGAGGCACGGCGGAACCTGGCCCAATCCAGCCACTTGGGTTCCATGGCTGAATCGGGATGACTGAGCAAGCGGCGGTGTATACAATGAACCGTCGTAATGTCGCCGCATCGACCGCAACCACTATTCAGGCCACCACTACCGCCGAGAGCTCTCGGCTGAAGGCGTTTGTGCACTCGGCAATGAAGAAATACGGCCTGACAGAGCAAGAAGTCAGGCAGCGCGCCACCGAAATGTATGGCTCTCTTGAATATGCCATGCAGGCCATGGAAATTGCAGAGGCGGAGAGGAAGGCTGCAATCGAGGCTTTTCCCAGTTATCAAAATGTTATTCAAGTCGGGGTTAGTGAAGGTGGCATCTTCGCAACTTGGAGCTTGAAGCTTGAAGACTGACTTTCCAAACGTGTTCCAATGCCAGCGCAAACCAAAACCAGGGGAAGAGATCGTATTCTCGCCGTTGAGAGACGACCTGATGATTCGCGTCTGGGGTGGGGATTTAGCAAGCTACCAATGCTATTGTTTCGACTTCGTCAACCACGACCGCCAGTACATCCGCACGCCAGACGATGTTAAGATTTACTCCATGGCAACTGCATTCACCCCCAGCGCCCCAGTTTTGTCCATTGAGCAGTCATTAGAACAGGCGCAGGCGACGTCGTTATACTCAGATGCAAGCAAGCGTGATTCGAACTGGGAGACTTATATCGTTCCTGAAGGCACCATTCTCCGTATTACGCAGCGAAACTACCCGGATCGTTTTCTCCACATACCCATGCGAACCCCCACTGACGCTACTCTGGTTCTTCGGCCTTGGTGAACGTCGTTGGCAGTCTCAGCAAAGGGAAACTAATGGAAAACTTATATTTTTCAGTCTCACTATTGGACTCTTTGTGCATCCACTTGTTGTAGTACTCTCATCACTGTTGGACTTTCATTTCCTGAATACATGTTTTTTTTTTTTTTTTTGTGGCTTATAAAATACATCACAGCGAGTTCCGCGCCAATTTTCTGTTTTTATTTTTGAGGCAATAATTTCAACATTTCCTTGCATTCCGCAAGTGGTCCTCTTCAAAGACGCCAACCTTGTATCTGAAATAAATCCCCAACTGGACAGTCACTAGTACTTGGAAACGGCCAGACGGTCTGTCGCCAGCGATCCTCGCTGCGGCCTCGTGGGCTACGCGTTACTTTACATGGAGCCCTGATTCATTTCTGCCCTCATTTTGCTCTTGGCTTACTACCATCCCTCTAACTTTCCCCAGCTTTGGCTTGATCATGTCTGACAATAACGACTTAGCCCACCCAGCCTTGCCTGTGGACCCTCCAGATCGCCCTGGGAGTTCTTCGCAGGATCAGACGTCGAGCCAAGACAGCGACCGTACTGCATGGTCCCTTCGACTGCCCCACTGCTCTCCGGGACCTCATCCACCTGCTCCCATACCTATTCCATCACCCGCATTAGGTGCACGAGGACTGGCGGATCAAGTCGACCCATTCACAAGTTTCAGTGCGGTGGACCCGGGCGAGCATGATCTGGAATCAGGCACACGCCAGACAATAACAGATTTGCCAGACGGAATCGGACGCAAGGGGGGGAGGAGAAATTTTGTGGGTGAATTTATTAGTGGTCTCAGGAAGGTGCCCAAAGCGTTCACCAAGAGCTATGACCATAATGAGCGGAAGACGGATCGCGCTAATGATTTAGTGTTTGCAGCGCTGGACAGAGTGAGCGAGGTTAACTTTACGCGCCCGATAACGTCCTCTACCCTTCCATCGGGCCACGTTGATGACGATCAAGCGACTTCTTCATCGCAACATGAATCCCCTACTATTGGAAATAGTGAGGACACTCACGAAAATCTTCAAGATGGCGAGTCAGCCATCATCCACCATGAATCCGTCACCGATGGTGACCTGCACGATGTTGACACAATGTCCGTTCACCATGATGAGCCCTCCCCACCCGCTGTTGACGTCGGTAGCCCTGTTTTTGTCGAGCCTCAACCGTCATCAGACTATGCCAAGATGGATTCACCGATCATCACACCACCGAATCCCTCTCTAGCTTCGTACGCTTCCCGTCTCCGCCATTTTCTAAAGAGCGTTAACGATCTTCCATGGATCGCTCCTCGCACCACCGTTGACTATATTCCTGGCCAATCTAGCCCACGCATGCACCCACGAAGAGAAACTCTGCTCTCGTGGTACGCCACTCCTCATCAGTCCATCGACCTCCTGTCGAGTGGATCGAGCGAGATGACGAGATTACCGGATTCGAGCGCTACATTAGTCTACCAGCCGCACTACAATAAGAGGGCTGGTGAAGGGGGACCCCTATCTCAGGGCCATGACGCATACGTGTCCCCAAAATCGAATATCCCCCAGGAACAAGGGAGACATACACGCCCCGGTTCTGTTCAGATTTACGGCCCTCCTCTCCAGCGCCAAACAGCGGGAACTCGGTACCCATATCCAATTATGCGTCCTCCTCCTGCTCGGACTTCGTGATCTCTTCCAATTTCGTGCCATGATCTTGTGTCGACTCGTAAATATTGACAGTATTAATTCTTGGTTGTAGCTTCACTTGTTGATCCTTAATTACATTTACGCGGTCTCCATGCGACAATGACGGGCATAGTCACACTTCCTGGGCGTCAAAGTCCACTGTTCCTGTGGCCGATCTCCTCGACATTTTCTCGTTTTCGTTCCTCATTTTCGCGCAATCCAGCAATGTTGATGCAAGTCGTGGTGTCTGGACTGAAGTTGGCGGTGAACAGTATAACACGACGATCAAGTGGATGTCAGATGTTTGCATTCTGAATATTTTCACTGAATTGTCCATGAGGCATTTACTTCATAATTAGAATACAAAATCAATATTGAACTTCGTTAGGACACATAATCAGGGTTGGCTTTCCTGATGAGATATATCACAGCAATGATGATTATGACACAAATTGAACCGCCCATCACAATCGCGGCAATGGAGCTGTATCCGGATACAATTTAGAGGTGAGATGGCCGAGACGTGATTGAAACCCACCGAGTGGGGAGTGGACGAGTATGAGTACTACGGGCAGTCGAGGAAATGGTATCATTGACGGTGGCATAATCAAAATAGAGGAGACTGCGGCTTCTGTTACCAGGATCCCAGGTGTTACTCCCTGTAGCATCTAGCAACGTGAGTTTCAAACTGTGAAGGCGATAATCCAGAGATTGGATGTCGTAGAGGGTAAAGTTGTATATCCCATAACAAGAACCGCACACTGGCGCGCCATCAAAGTGGATCTGAACTTGCTGACTTCCATCCAAGCTTACTTGGAAGTTAATTGCAGTAGCCAGTGTCACGTATAGGGTGATTCCGGAACCTGTGTCCCAGAATCAAATACGGCGATTGCAGTAAAAGTCAAATATACCAGTAAACCGGATTATCATGTGGCAATTATCAGACGTGTAGCAGAGAGCATCTGAAGAGACGATTAACTCCGAGACAACGCAAGAAATTTGAGAAACTACTTGTGCTTCATTGAAATGGTCAGCAAAGCCCCTGCTCAATTATCATCGTCGACTATACTCACGTAGTCTGGTTATAGTCACGCACATTTGTGCCTGGAACCCACGCTCCTGAATACTGAATCGCTGGGTCTTTGTCGTCCAGGTGATAGGTCGAAGCCAGAGTCGTCGATGCAATAGCAGCAACGAGAATCTGCAAAACCAAGGATAGGATATCCATTATGGAGAGTCGATGGACGTGATTCCTCACCTGCCAGTCACGGTGCCAGTGGACCGCTCCGTCTCACGTACAGCTGTGTGTCAAAGTCAAGTTATGGGAAGTCTCATCAGCGGCCGGAATTTGTCGCTCCTTGTCGTCTTTCTGTGAACTCTGTTGGACTTAGATTCCGCTTAAAGGCTCGAAAGCTTCAAGTGACGTCGACGCTCAGACTCGACAGTCAAACATCCCCGCCATTTTATTGAAAGGTATGTTATCAGCCATAAATCTCTACTCCTACGAGCGGAGCAAACTGAAAATGCAGATCTAACGCCATACCTCCCGTTCTTCAAGCTTGCTTCGCCATACAATCTGCCAACGGCAAAAGATGTCTCCACAGATGACGTTGCTTCTAATCATACTCTTACCCAAATATGCGTTCGCTGATGTATTTGGGGATGCAGGAGTCATTGGCGCAATGCTCACCGTCCAAGATGCGTTGCCCACATTGTCTTTGGCGGTCTTGGGCACCTGGGCCGTGCTACAATATACAGAGGCCTGGGATGTAGATGACGGCCCTCTATCTGGTGTGATTGCCTGGTGGCGATGGCAGTTTTGGATGCCACCTCCGGCCATTCGACCCAGACTGTCGACCATCGAATCTTCGAGCAGCACAGACACAGCCCGCAGAACACAAAAATACACCCGCATGCCAACTATATCATACTCAAACCTTATAACTTGCTGGATCTTTTTGATCCTCTTCGTAACTCCATTCAACCTTGGGATCTTCTGGACGGACTATGGAAGCTATGCCGCCGCGTTGTTCGGTTTATTCATTATAGCTTGGCGTTCTCTGGCCAAACTTGTCATATCCATACCCATTCCTATTGGTTCAGAGGACGGCTACAATGCTCTCGTGTCGGAGAACCATGACAACAAATCCCTTGCATTAAACGCTCTGGCGGGCTTCCGTGCTCGCTCCATCTACGGCATTATGGCCCGAAACGAGTTACGTGACGTCTCGTCCACGGACGTATTCAACTTTCTAGAATCTCGAGGTTTATGTGTGACATGCCGCCAATGGGCCGACGAAAAAGAAATGACATGGGAATTAATTGTTGGGTTGCTGGAACAACATAATACAGATGGGAATAACGGCGATGGATGCGGGGTAAGGCCCCCATTCAGGTGGACACGAGGTGGAACCGAGTGTGAAGAACCTCTACTCATCGATGATCCCAACATTTTGACCGCAATTGTTCATGGAGGACTAGGGGCATGGCGGACCAAACCACCTTCACTCGTTCATCGACTGCACAAGATTATCATGTTCTTGGCCGTTTTATTACCCCTGTGTTTTGGGTTTCAGGCCATCCTTGCGTTTCTACAATTGGTTATACCGGCATACAGATACTACAGCCAGCTACCCAATGGGACCATTTATTACGTTCCAATGAATTCGGTTGTTCCAATGGGCATATACCTGGCTAATGGTACATTCATACATTCCCTTCCGAATTCGCCGCCTGGTGTCCGCTATTCAACCTACCTGTCGTGGATTCTGGGCGGCTTGTTCACATTTTCGGGTATACTAGGATTTTTTATAGGTTGTCTTGAAGCCCGCGCAGCGCAATGCACTCATCCGTCGAGTGTCATCACCCCACCTACGCTCCGAATGATGAGCTGTTGGATGATGGCGTTATACAGCGTATTCGTTGGCGCATCTCTTTCTCTCGCTGCAGGCTATCAGAAGCGATCCTCTTGGCAAACCGGATTAGAGTATTCCCTCGCGCTACTCCTTTCTGGTTTAGTCCTGGGAGGGTCGTTCCTTTTGCGAGCACGCAATGGCAGGACAAGAGACATGAAGTCACTAGTGATTCCTCCACTTCCCCAGAAATACAACGGAGCCTCCTGGCCTAACAACTGGTTCAACATTCGGCCTCGTCAATCTGGCCAAGCAGACCCTTGCCTTCCCCGGCCAAACGGAGCACACATACACCGTCCTTCAAGGTCCATCTCGCCGTGGTCATGGGGGAGGTCTTTCTGGCAGTTTGTACGAAATCATCAGAACCAGACTCAGCAACCTGTGACCTTTCAGCTCCGTGAAAATGTGAGCCACTATCGGAGTCTCTGACATACTTGCTCATTAACTCGTCCCAGTGCCATCCAAGTTCCCCATCAACCCCTTCGTAGGCTTCTTGCTCACCAATCTTTTTGACTCTTGAGATGGGCCTCATTCATACTGCGACAGATCATGTGTCCACCCTCAACTTGACTTGACGCACGATTGGGCAAAGGGCGAACGTCTGCAATTTCTCACTCTCCATATTTGTGGCTATCGCTCCGCTCTTCGCATTGGACCCTCCAGGGCTACTGAATATCTGGACGGTGTGGTTGATGCTTACTTTGCTCGGTTTCCTTGGAGACTCCCAGTCTCTCAGGAGCCATCTGCGGAGCTGGTGCCTGATGCAAGAGACCCTCCACCGGAGGAGCTGACAGAGGATGACAAGGTACTGAAGGGTGCTATCATTGCTCAGACGAAAAGAGTAAGGCTGTGTTACATCGCTCTGGCATGCTCAAATTTTTTTGCAGTCAATTCATGCCTGGCTCGAAAACCGAGCAAAGAAAAACGACGGAACTTTGATTCGGGGCAATGCACAGGATGATCCTTTCGCCCTGCTTCTCCGACATCTCTCAGGTCTGGGTCACGAACCTAGCAAGACACTTGCGGGCTGGCAGCATTGGTCCAAGGAAAATTTTGATGAACACAAAGCGGACTTCGAGGCTAAGTTCAGGGAATCCGGAGTAAATGAGACACACCGTGCGACAGCCCGGCAAGATTTCATCCGAAATTTATTCAACAGTCTACCACAAGAGGTCCAAGACCATCATACCCAAGCTGCCATCAACGAGCGAGCAGAATCAATGCGTGCCTTCAAGGAGAACATGGATGCCCCTCCCTCAAAGGACCCTATCGCCCGTCAAATGTAAGTGAAGCCATTGAGACCCTACCATCATCCTCTGATGCACTTTACCTAGGGCTATCGACTCACTGGGCGGATTTGTTGGTCCAATCATTGCAGGGATTGCAGAGGTGACAGGAATGCACGTTACGATCATGATTGGAGGGCCTGAACCACGAAAGTTGGGCCAGCTCAATGTGATTAGGTGCGTTTGACCATTTGTCCGTCTTCTAATTGCTCAATCTCGGTTTCAGCATGCACCATGGGGTCAACAGGGCTGCCGTCCCAAAAGATTGGCAAGCATCAGACAAGGCCAAATATAAGATGGTCATCGCGCAGTTTTTGGAGTACCTGGAGGGATGCTATAGTGCGTTGCATGATCTTTTCCCCTTGTAGTGAAAACTGACCGAGTCAAGCACAAGACGAGCGCGACGCATGCGCAATTCCTGGAGCTGCGTCTACTTCGACACCCTCACAATTTCTAAACGAGGATGAGAGTGCAAACGATGCATCCTCGGCCACCGGGAAGCGGAAGAAGGGGAAAGAGTCTCTCCAGCGACGTAAACAGGGGGAGCAGGACTCTGACTCTAATTCAGGCTCTGAGAAGAGATCTGACAGCGGGGACGAGGACTGCAATGACGGGAATGTCGTTGGCACGCCAAATTCCATGTCTACCACATCAAGCCCCAGTTTGCAATTCTACGACAACGGCAAAACATAAAGCCGGTCCGGTTCCTCGTCGTCCAGTCATTACAGGGCCTCCACTATCAAATCATGCGTCGCCGATCACGGTTCCTGAGGCGAATCTTGCCTCCCATCATACTTTACCCATCTCCTCCTCCGATCGGAGATCCTGATACCTCGCTCTCTGGTCTGGCTGATTCCGAACCCGATATACCAAACATTGGCTGGATCGCAAGCTCTGCCGGTCCTCCAACCATGATAATACCGCTTGTCTCAATAAATGCAAACATATCCGAATCCTTCCACTCAATTCATCTGGGATAACTCTTCAGACCCCGTAAATGCCCATGTACCATACGGCTCATCCCAAGCCAATAAATCCAACCCGGTTAATACACTGATCGACTCAACCATGCCAACCATTTCGACCTGGAAAATGCCTCTGTGCCAGTTAACCAATCCCCGTCAACCCCACCCGGCCCTGCCGACGCAGTCGATGAGATCGATGCCCCGCACTAGCCGACCCATCTCACTGTCTTTGGCTAACTCTGCTAAGTCAGTCGATGCGCCAACGCCGGCCGACCAATCCAAGGTTCCTGCCGAGCTTGAACTTATATCTGACATGAGGAACACGTTCCCGATCCGCGTGCGCACACTTCTAGATGGACGGGCGGCGGTCCTACCTGTTAAAAGGTAGTGTCGTGAAGTTTGTGATAGCAAACATTGACTTGCCATGGGAAGCCTCATCGTAAAATTATTTTGGCCCTGTCGCACGTGTGTTTTCTGATCCCGTTTATATGTTTCTACCTGAACACACTCAGAAGAATTTGTCCGAATTAGCGATGTAGCCGGTTCAATGGGTCCTCCTGACCGAGGATACACTCTTGATCTCCTCGTCATCCTTCCCTTTTCCCGGTTTCCGGAACCTTTAATAGCTTCGGTGATTTTCTTGGATCCTCGGTGGAGATCCAGAAGCTCAATGTTATATGTCGATGAACCCAGATTGAATTTAGAGCGGGACAATTCATTTGCATGCAAGCTGTGCCCTCTGGGATGGCTCAGAATTTGCGGTTAAAAGTAGGTGTAGGGAATGCTTCAATGTGCATGAAGGTATACGTAGGACCGCTGGAGTCGCTGAGCGTGAATTGGCTGCCACAGGAATAAAATATTGATTTATTCAATCCCGGACACTCATCCAGACGCCAAGATGGAAGCCATCCCAGATACCCTTTACTTCATGACTCGTCTAATGCAGCTGTTCCAATGGTTCTCCAGATGAAATTACCCTGATTTGGCTTTGGCAACCGGTGTCAGTGAGATGTCGACCAGTCTGGTTACTGTCACGGTGCAATCAATATTGATCTCCTTTCTTCAGGTTTCCTCACCATTGTATCTGCCAACAGCAAACGATGTCTCAGCAAGACCTAGCAATTGCGTTTCTTATATCAATCGCAATCATACTTTTACCCAAATACACGTCTGCGAACGTATCTGGTGATTCCGGCGTCACTGGCACCATGACCGCCCTCCAGAGTGCGTTGCCCGCAGCCTCTCTGGCAGTCTTGGGTGCCTGGACTGTTATACAGTATACAAAGGCCTGGGATGTAGACGACGGTCCTCTGTCCGGTGTGATTGCCTGGTGGCGATGGCAGTTTTGGATGCCACCTCCGGCCATCCGACCAAAACTATCTACCATCAAATTTTCGGGCTGCGCAGACACAGCCCGCCGTACTCGAAAATACACCCATATGCCAATTATATCATACCAAAGCCTTATAACCTGTTGGATCTTGCCAATTCTCATCACGACTTCTCAAAAGCACGGGATATTCTGGACGACTCACGGAAGCTATGCCGCCGCGTTGTTCGGTTTATTCATCGTAGCGTGGCGTTCTCTGGCCAAGCTTGTCATATCCATACCCATTCCTACTGGTTCCGAGGACGGCTACAATGCTCTGGTGGCGGAGAACCACGACAACAAATCCCTTACATTAAATGCTCTGGCGGGCTTCCGTACTCACTCCATCTACGGCATCATGGCCCGAAACGAGTTACGTGACGTCTCGTCCACAGAAGTATTCAACTTTCTAGAATCTCGAGGTTTATGTGTGACATGCCGCAAATGGGCTGAAGGAAAAGATATGACTTGGGAACTAATTGTTGGCTTACTGCAACAACTTAATACGGGTGCAAATAACGGCGATGGATGCGGGGTAAGGCCCCCATTCAGGTGGACACGAGGTGGAACTGGGTGTGAAGAACCTCTACTCATCGATGATCCCAACATTTTGACCGCAATTGTTCATGGAGGACTAGGGGCATGGCGGACCAAACCACCTTCACTTGTTCATCGACTGCTCAAGATTATCGTGTTCCTGGCCATTTTATTCCCTCTTTGTTTAGGTTTTCAGATCGTGTTTGTGTTGTTTGGATCGGCCGTACCGGTATTCGGATACTGCTGCCACGCAAACGATGGGACAATTTATTACACTCCATTGAATAGTGTTGTTCCCTATGGCCTGTACCTAGCTGATGGTACACTCGCCAAACCCGAGCCAACGCCCCGAGTCGACAGTACGATCTACACAGAGTGGATTCTGTTCATTGCATTCATGGCTTCAGGCGTAGGGGCATTTGTCGTGGGTGGCCTTGAAGCAATCGCTGCGCAACGCCTTAATCCATCAAGTGTTCTCACCCCTCGTATTCTCCGTATGTCCAGCTGTGGGCTGATGGCATCATATGGTGTGGTTATTGGGTTATGTCTTTCCTTCACTTCAGGGTATGCCTGGAGTACGCCAAATGGATTTGCAGCACAGCCACAGTATACCCTCGCTCTCCTCATATCTGGTATATTCCTAGGGGGGTCGTTCATTTGGCGAGCACGCAACGGCGCAATAGGAGATGTGAAGTCTTGGGTGACACCTCCATTTCCTTAGACGAACACTTTTTGGCTTCCTGCATGGCTTCTTTTATGGCAACTATATCCAATTTCTACGAAATTTTCCTTGTACAAGTTTGTCCAAGACACCAGTCCTAGTGTGACAATGCCTCAAATATGAGATTCTTTGAGCAGTCATCGGAACGAAAATGCGTACGAGCACAGAGTGGGTAACATTTGTGGACAGGCAGCGAAATGTGGAAGGCTTTGTGTGTGGTATTTAAACTACATGGTTAACAAGTGCGGTGTTGCAGTTTTCTCGCAAGGCGTCGTAACTGTGATGTGTTGCAGTCAGTCCCGCCACACTGGTGACCTCATGATGCTCAGGCTCTCCGTGATGCCATTCAGTCTCCTTGAGCTCTAATATATCTCCTCGATCTCATTCGTAAGGTCGCTGGCAGCCACCTTGGTCAATGGGGTTCGCGAGGTTCATGGCCACCAAGTTTGCGTTGTCGGTCAAGGCCTGCAGATGCCACGCGTCACAACACCAGCACCACGAACACAGGCATACCTTCTACATCCCTGCACGTCTGGCACAAATGCCTGTATGCCCTCGGGCAATGCACTAGTCTTTTTTTTCACAACAGTTCTGAAAACCAATGAATTCACAGTCATCTTTAAGTCGAGCATCTTGCCTTGCACGTCCACGTTGACCAACTTCCATAGGTCGCCAAGCGTCACCGGTTTCGTGAACTCTGAGATTGAATGCCTGGTCGGTCAGATTCACTGCCGTTTTCTGTTCAGGTTCAGCAGCCCGAGAGTAAAGCAGAGGGAGATCACGCGTATGTTCACGTTGTGCATCCCACATGCGCCTGGCCCCTGAGGAAATGTTTCCACATATCAAGGATTTATAGTTTTCTGAAATGGTGATAAGTTGCATTATTGTTTAGCTACACCCTACTCACATCTGAGACGTTTTAGGACCATCTGGCAATTAGCACGCAAGTCTTCGTCGTCATCAACTCGTCTTGGTCCCTGTTTATGGCAATAGCTCTTCATCGTTGTATGGCAATCTGGCGGTATTAATCAATTATTCTGCAGCCCCATCGATGAATTAGTAAACAGATGGATAAAGAGGCTCACCGTGCTTAACAACGATGGTGTTCTGCGGGCATCGGCGCAAGTTTTTAACTGGGTGTCTTGTGTCCTTTCTGGTACTAGTAGCTCTTCTTGCCCGTATATTTCACTTCGCTCTCTTGCAACACAGAATAACAAGTAGTGTTTGTAGACCAGGTGTGGTCGGAGTGCTGAATCTATGAGCAGGCCGGCACACCAAAATATAATGACAGGCCAAGCTCCTGATCCCAATAATCCCCTGTCACCCTTGACCGAACTTAGTGATGATATACAGCTCTGGCTCCAATTCGAGGCTGATGGATCTTGGGTCCGAACGCTACTAATTCCACGCGACGACATCAGCCTTTTTACCTCGCAACCACTCAGATGGCTCCTTTTTCTTGCCTTCACTATCTACGGTCGTACAGGGGGTCTTAGCACAACACCGGGAGGACCAGAAGTTGCTGCTTCAGTTGGTTTGGATGCATTGAAAGACAACTATTATTACTTGGCGCAAGGTGGGGCATTCTTCTATTTTGTCGTTGTCGCTAATTGCTAGTTGTAGGCTCGACTCATGGATATCCAAGGAATCAACGACCGACAGTCAGGCGCATACCGGACAAGCATTGCAGATGAAATTGTTGCGAGAGATGGTTCGTGTGTAATGAGCGGCCAACAAAGATATTTTTGTGAGTAATCACACCTGATTCCGCGTTCCAAGGGAGACGATGTGCGCATATAACCTGTTTCTTTCATATCTACTCCCTCACCCTCTGTCCATTCAGTACATGCAGCGTCTTACTGAGCTCAGACACGATAGAGATGAAGATATTATTGAGGATATAAGTGACGGTAGAAATGGCCGGCTACTGTTCAAAGCTCTTTCATCTCATGCTTGGTCACGGCGATATCGCATTCCTCAAGGTAAATCATCTTGTATACATCCCTTGAGCCATTCTCTTCGTTCAAGACACCAAATTTTGCGTTAGATATAGCGGATGTTCCTCCCTCGTTTCGGCCTGTGTCAGGTCCTTCAGGACGACTCATCCTGCATTATTTCGATGAAGCTGATGAGATCATGCTAAATTGCGCCCGGAACAACCAAGATGTCCACCCCCCACAAGACCTAACGCTTTGGCCTCCTTCAATCACAGATATTATTTACGGATGTGCTGCATTGCGCAAGTGGGGGCTCCGACGATTGTAGGACCAATCTTCGCCAGTTGACACAAGATCAGTCTTACAAAACTGAACCGCCTGACAAAGCTTCGATTATCAAAACTCGTCGACAACGAGATCGAGCAGATCGAGCAGAAAGACGCAATGAACTGCGGTCTGGACCACAAGGGGATCATGGAGATGGGGCTAAGTGCGGGGAGCATGCGTCAACATCCCAGGAGGAGCGACAGAGACTGCAAATGGAGGAGGTTATGGATTGGCTCTTCCTATTCCAGTCTCAAAATGCAAACTCAGCCCCAAAGCCGGAACAGCGACAGCATCGTGAAGATGTCAGGGAGGAGAGGCTTCAAGAATGGATACAAACGCGAGGTCTTTGCGTTTAGGGTTTCTTCGCAATTATTGGAGGTAGTGTTCTCCGCTTTGGTGAAACCCGAACCTTGGCTGTGAGTTTGTGGAAAAATACACGTAAGTGCAAAATCAGTGAATTGTGTTCTACTGCTGCGACGAAGTCTGTCAAGGAGTCGGGCATTGTGGGCTGGGTGCGTGACCAGTTGGAGGCGGACAGGCGGATCATGATCGTTTTTGCGATACGATGAGGCTACATGAGACGGTAAGCCCGATCGTGAACAAGAAGCTACATCAATTGAAAACAGCCATGTGCAGTATCATACAGGAAGTTTGAGAGTGGGTCTAGAGTGATCAGCTGTATCGACCTTATTGAGCCGTTACTTAGCACCCCAAACGGTTCCAAAAAAGCCCCGCCAGTTCAGAAGAGTCAGGAGGTAAAGAGGTTAGAGGCTCTGGAACAAGCCCTTCGAATGCAGACGGCGAGCCAGAGGAATTTAAAAGCCAGTTGTTTTTGTCAAGGTAAAGGCTTTCTGCCTGAAAATTCTCTTTCTACAACAGTATACGTCTCATGTCTCGAAATCAGCCAGAGCACACGGCTTGTCGTCGTACACGCCAATCTGTCGAACATGTGGATTGATTCTTTGCACGCTGAACCTGCCTCAATTCGCCTGCCCGCATTGCTCGTCTCCGCTTCTCTCCCCAGTTGCTCGTGAATCGCTGGTAAAGCAACTCTCCACCCAAATATCTGAAACGCTGGCTAGAGAAGCCCAGGAACGCGAACGCATTTGCTGAGGATGCTCGCAAAGTAGTCGGCGCCTTCCCTCCTCTCCTAGGTAGCGATCCCGCACTGTCATCAGGAGCGCCCGCCTCTGAGTCTTTCGTCCAATATTCGGAACCAGGCCCACAAAGTCCTGTCCATTGATCACCAAACAAAAAATGTTGTCTTGTCATCGTATAACCCGGCCATTGTCCCTTCGCATCCGTTCTCTCGTGAAGCAATAGAACCACATAGAATGCCACCTCCCTCATCCGAGATCAGCTACGCGAAGACTAAGCTAGATCCCGACGAACTTGACAGGGGGAAGTATTCGCTACATCGCTCCCCGGAAGTGATGGCGAAAACGTGGCCCGCAACGGAACCGGATAGCAGGGAGAATAAAGGGAAGGTTAGGGAAGATATCAAGCAGGAGAAGTCAGGAGGCTAGACGGTTGGAGATTTATACTGTGTTTCACAAGGCCGGTTCGTCCAAAATTCATAGCATGTTCACGCGATATCCAAACGACACATTCCAAGATATGATTTTTTGAATCAGATAATACAATCACTGTAGATTCGCCTCTACCATTGCTTCGTTCTCCTGCTGCTTCGCTAATAAGGCCGCAATCTCTGCACCAATACCTTCTGACGCCCCCCACTCATTATTTGGATCTAACTCCTGCGCCAGCATGAGCGCTGTCTTGCCGTCGATATCCTCCACATCTAGTTTGCAACCATGCTGTAATAAGGCCAGCACACAAGAAAAGTTCCTTCTCAGCACAGCCAAGTGCAAGGGTGTTCGTCCCGCGTCGTTTTGGGCATTCATGTCAGCACCATGAAAAATCAAAGTCTTGACAGCTTCGCAAGGTTCCTTTGAGGGAATATCCTGCCACACCTTTGGGCGGCATTGTCCATGATTTGAGGCAATATGCAAAGGAGTATTGCCGTCTTCCACACCGGAGTCCCACTGGCTTCTGTGGTAGTGACGCAAGTTCACATCTGATCCAGCTTCGCAGAGAGCCTTGACCACCATGGGTACAGTGTCCCAACCGCTTTGATATATATCGGTTTCCACACCACATTGGGTTAACGCGTAGGACAGGATGCTGTGGTCATGTTCGAGCCGTGTCGTGTCCGCACCAGCATTGCAAAGAGCCGTCACAGTTGCGGCAGTGGAAGGCGCGTAGACATAATAACGTCGGTGAGGCTCAATTGCCCTAAATAGAGCCAATTTGCCTGCCCCATTAACATTAGCACCCACACCGATGAATGCTTGGACCATGGCAAGGTTTTTTTTCGAAGCAGCAGTTGTGAGTGGTGTCTTGTCATTCAATAGTTCCTCGAGATCTGCACCGGCTTCAAGGAGCATATTGATAAATTGCTTGGCACTTCTTTTCGCTACGGTATGCAAGGCTCCGCTCAGGAGGGCGCCGTGTTTCAACAATACGTCGAAGGCTTGCAAGTGGTTATGCTGAATGTGAGGGGGATTGTGGTAGTAGTGGTAGTTACAGATCAATGTGTCGAGGATGTGGGCGTTCCCATGGCGTCCGAAGTTGACATTTGCACCTTCGTCACAAAGGGCTTGGAGCACGAACAAATTTTGGCAATTGATCATTGTGGCCGCAGTTGCGGTCACCGCTGTATGTCCTTGGGAATCGACTGCATTGATATCATAGCCAAGGCGGACAAGGCGTCGGATCAAACGCATGTCGCCTGCTTTCGCAGCCACTTGGATTGGAGTTCGCCCTTCGTAGATCTTAATTTCCACCTTATTGTGAGCAGGTGGGTTTGGGATGTGGACACCAAGGTCGAGCTGGATAAGAATTATATCGTATGTGATTTGGTCAGTACTAGTTAAGGCACGCACCAGTGTGGTGAGCCAACATTGCATTGATATTGTGTCTTGACTGTAATTGCAAACACGCTTCGCCATTTCTTCAGTGTCATTTGTTGCATATTCCGTTTGCATTTGGGCAAGGAAGGTGAAGGTCCAAATAAGCCGATGCAGCTCACTTGGTAACTTGGCCAATAACAGGAGAAATGTTGTCATAAGCTCCATCATAGCAGAGGATTGTTAAAGGTGCCCTTGAGCTAATAGTGAACTATCTGTAGTTAATCAGAGCTTGGACGCGTGACCTGACGAATTAGGCAAATGCTGACCAATAAGCTGAGTTCAAGTTTTGTTCCCAGGCAGAGTGGGGGGGGTCGGGAGGGTGACACATTGTTCTGATGGCCGCAGAGTTGGGTGTGGGGGATGGCAGGGGTTGTGGGGGGGCCCTGTGAATTTTTTGGGGGGGTCCGGTTGGATTTGAGCTGGCAGATGGGGGATTTATGGCAGATTGGGCACTTTTTGTGGTGCCGCGGCTGGAATAGGGCACGCGAATTTTCGGTAAATTACATGCATATCTGTAGTTAATCAGAGCTTGGACGCGTGACCTGACGAATTAGGCGAATGCTGACCAATAAGCTGAGTTCAAGTTTTGTTCCCAGGCAGAGTGGGGGTGGTCGGGAGGGTGACACGTTGGTCGGATGGCCGCAGAGTTGGGTGTGGGGGATGGCAGGGGTTGTGGGGGGGCCCTGTGAATTTTTTGGGGGGGTCCGGTTGGATGTGAGCTGGCAGATGGGGGATTTATGGCAGATTGGGCACTGTTTGTGGTGCCGCGGCTGGAATAGGGCACGCAAATTTTCGGTAAATTACATGCATATTCTACACTATATATGCAACATTTTGTCCCACCAAAAGGAGTCCCCATCTGGTGTGTGTGAGCCTGCAGAATGTCAGGAAAGTGAAGGTGGTCCGGAGTTGTGGCTGAAATTCGGACTCAGTTTGAAATCCACAGCCAGAGCGTTCACACTCAGCCGAACTCAAAACCTTCTGCTGATCAACATCCTATCCCCTCCATTCCCGACTCTCCTGCTGGCTTCCTGCTGCTCCTGCCACCCCACAACTTTCCCATCCCCCTCTACTGTCTCCTACCCCCCTCCAGGCAACTTTTTGGTTTCCCCAAGTTGACCAATGGACAGCAACAGTGCCACCAGTGCCCCCAGCAAGAGGGGTGCATTCCGGCTGCTTTTGAGCGCCATGGGGGAGTTCTGAGGGCAGCAGGGGTTGTGGTGCACCCACCCCCTGCTGTTCCAGGTGAGTTTTCAGTTTAATTGACTGTATTGGAGGGGGACTGACATGGGAGTGATCACCCAGGCTTCACCCCCCACTCTCTGCCCTTTCCATCACCCCATCCAGCTCACCCCTACCTCCCCTCAACCCCCCTGCACTCCCTCCACCCATCCCCCACCCCCCCTCTGCTTCCCCCCCCTCCCTGGCCTGTTCTGGTCCCTCCCTCCACCTCCCTGCCTTTTCCCCCTCTCCAGCCCCTTCCTTTAGCCCCCATTCGCTTTCCTATCACTGTCCTGCACTGCCTCCACCCATTCACCCATTCCCCACCCTCCCCCCTGCTTCCCCTCCCTTCCTGGCCTGTTTGGCCCCCCCTCCACCTCCCTCCTTTCCCCCCCCCCTCCAGCCCCTTCCTTTAGCACCCATCTACCCCCCCCATCACTCTCCTGTGTCATCTCTCTCACCACACTGTGCCTGTACCCTCTGTAGTAGCTCATTTTGTATGATATTGACATTTAATTTGATTTAATTTAATTTAACTTATTAAATATTAAATAATTAATAACTACTTAACAATGGCTGAACCAATGCAGTGTCAAGACTTCACTACTGTGAATCCTGTCTTCAGGAGGCAACCAGACTATTCTCCACTGTACAGGTGGGAGTCTATCTGATATTTACCTGTAACATCAAGCATGATCAGGTCTCAGCAGTAAACATAATACATTCCAGACATACATGAAATTATAGGAATTCAAAAAATCTTTTCTTCTTTGCTCACACTCAGCATTTACTACTGATATATACACCTACCAGTGGAATTAATTGCTAAACCTATCTTGGTGAGCTTGCACAATGAGTGGTAGGATAATGCGACCATGTCCTGGGACCAGTGGCACAACCTGAGGAAGAAAGTGTATTTGTTAGGTAAGACAGCGAGATATTAGCATTCGCAGAAAGATCAGAAAAACAGGGGTGAGTTAGAATGCAAGGGGAGCGCAAGAAAATTATATTACCTGGAAACGGTGAGCTAACAAAGCAACAGTGTAAACACAATGACAGAGATTTACAAAGAAGACTTACTCACAGTTGTGAGTAGTGAGACTGAGATCAGGCTGTGACCACATCGCACAAAATGTAGTTGGTCTCAGCAACAGTTACAATGTATGCAACATACACTGGGTCAGGCCTCAACATAACATATTGCACATAAATATAATTTTTGGCAAGAATTCACATTACACAGAATTCACTGTAGATTATATTTTGCCTAACAAACCTCAAGGACATATTCCACATACAAATCCCAAAAATATTCTCTGTACCTATCTTGATTATTATATGTTCACCCAACACCAAATAAAATTCACAATTGTTCCTTTACTACCTATTACCATTAATTATTGACACCTAATAGTTGAGGGGGCGGGGCCGAGCGTAGCGAGGTCTCAGCCCCCTCCAGCACTTATTCCACATAAAATTTCAAAAAAAAAACTTTCTTCCTAGCACTTTAGATCCCGTGCTTCACGGGATTATCACCCCCCTGCACGGGTCCTAAACCTAGTCTGTAGTTAAGAAGAGCTTGGACGCGTGACCTGACGAATTAGGCGAATGCTGACCAATAAGCTGAGTTCAAGTTTTGTTCCCAGGCAGAGTGGGGGGGGGGGTCGGGAGGGTAACACGTTGGTCGGATGGCCACAGAGTAGGGTGTGGGGGATGGCAGGGGTTGTGGGGGGGCCCTGTGAATTTTTTTGGGGGGTCCGGTTGGATTTGAGCTGGCAGATGGGGGATTTATGGCAGATTGGGCACTTTTTGTGGTGCCGCGGCTGGAATAGAGCACGCGAATTTTCGGTAAATTACATGCATATTCTACACTATATATGCAACATTTTGTCCCACCAAAAGGAGTCCCCATGTGGTGTGTGTGAGCCTGCAGAATGTCAGGAAAGTGAAGGTGGTCCGGAGTTGTGGCTGAAATTCGGACTCAGTTTGAAATCCACAGCCAGAGCGTTCACACTCAGCCGAACTCAAAACCTTCTGCTGATCAACATCCTATCCCCTCCATTCCCGACTCTCCTGCTGGCTTCCTGCTGCTCCTGCCACCCCACAACTTTCCCATCCCCCTCTACTGTCTCCTACCCCCCTCCAGGCAACTTTTTGGTTTCCCCAAGTTGACCAATGGACAGCAACAGTGCCACCAGTGCCCCCAGCAAGAGGGGTGCATTCCGGCTGCTTTTGAGCGCCATGGGGGAGTTCTGAGGGCAGCAGGGGTTGTGGTGCACCCACCCCCTGCTGTTCCAGGTGAGTTTTCAGTTTAATTGACTGTATTGGAGGGGGACTGACATGGGAGTGATCACCCAGGCTTCACCCCCCACTCTCTGCCCTTTCCATCACCCCATCCAGCTCACCCCTACCTCCCCTCAACCCCCCTGCACTCCCTCCACCCATCCCCCACCCCCCCTCTGCTTCCCCCCCCTCCCTGGCCTGTTCTGGTCCCTCCCTCCACCTCCCTGCCTTTTCCCCCTCTCCAGCCCCTTCCTTTAGCCCCCATTCACTTTCCTATCACTGTCCTGCACTGCCTCCACCCATTCACCCATTCCCCACCCTCCCCCCTGCTTCCCCTCCCTTCCTGGCCTGTTTGGCCCCCCCTCCACCTCCCTCCTTCCCTCCCCCCTCCAGCCCCTTCCTTTAGCACCCATCTACCCCCCCATCACTCTCCTGTGTCATCTCTCTCACCACACTGTGCCTGTACCCTCTGTAGTAGCTCATTTTGTATGATATTGACATTTAATTTGATTTAATTTAATTTAACTTATTAAATATTAAATAATTAATAACTACTTAACAATGGCTGAACCAATGCAGTGTCAAGACTTCACTACTGTGAATCCTGTCTTCAGGAGGCAACCAGACTATTCTCCACTGTACAGGTGGGAATCTATCTGATATTTACCTGTAACATCAAGCATGATCAGGTCTCAGCAGTAAACATAATACATTCCAGACATACATGAAATTATAGGAATTCAAAAAATCTTTTCTTCTTTGCTCACACTCAGCATTTACTACTGATATATACACCTACCAGTGGAATTAATCGCTAAACCTATCTTGGTGAGCTTGCACAATGAGTGGTAGGATAATGCGACCATGTCCTGGGACCAGTGGCACAACCTGAGGAAGAAAGTGTATTTGTTAGGTAAGACAGCGAGATATTAGCATTCGCAGAAAGATCAGAAAAACAGGGGTGAGTTAGAATGCAAGGGGAGCGCAAGAAAATTATATTACCTGGAAACGGTGAGCTAACAAAGCAACAGTGTAAACACAATGACAGAGATTTACAAAGAAGACTTACTCACAGTTGTGAGTAGTGAGACTGAGATCAGGCTGTGACCACATCGCACAAAATGTAGTTGGTCTCAGCAACAGTTACAATGTATGCAACATACACTGGGTCAGGCCTCAACATAACATATTGCACATAAATATAATTTTTGGCAAGAATTCACATTACACAGAATTCACTGTAGATTATATTTTGCCTAACAAACCTCAAGGACATATTCCACATACAAAACCCAAAAATATTCTCTATACTTATCTTGATTATTATATGTTCACCCAACACCAAATAAAAATTCACAATTCTTCCTTTACTATCTATTACCATTAATTATTGACACCTAATAGTTGAGGGGGCGGGGCCGAGCGTAGCGAGGTCTCAGCCCCCTCCAGCACTTATTCCACATAAAATTTCAAAAAAAAAACTTTCTTCCTAGCACTTTAGATCCCGTGCTTCACGGGATTATCACCCCCCTGCACGGGTCCTAAACCTAGTTCAAAACCCGATGTGTGATACTGACTAAGCAATGACTAAGCAACTCTTTTGGTGATGCAGGCCTTGTTTTGACTGTTTTGCTGCAAATAAATACCAGAAAAATTGTAGGACACTGTTGACATGTTACACTACAAATGCTACTGCAATGTCAAGGCTTTTTAGGTACAAATAGAGTCAATATTAATTAAATTTGTTGAAATCGGCTCTTTCTTTGGCACTAGAGCTTTGTGAATTGTTATTCCACTTATTCCTTATTCATGTGTTGTAAAATGACTCATTGGGTCACTTTCCATAGGGTATAAATAATCTGAGAAACATTGATTACAACCACAAGTGGTAAGTAGACCCTGCCACTGGTAGTGAATAGCACGGGTATGGGTAACCCGTGCAGGTTTGTACCCATACCCGCATGGGTACAGGTACGGGTAGGGTTTCTCCTACCCACCAGCTTTAAAATGAGTCCTAGAACAGCCAAAACGGTCAAGAATTGGCTGTTCCAGGACTCAAAATGATGGGTAAACCCGCCGGGTTTGTACCCATGGGTCCACCAGGTGTGGGTACGGGTACAGCCATTTGTACCCATGGGTTACCCGTGCCATTCACTAGCCACCGGATTGCCGCTGTAGATGCGGGTTTGGGTGGCTTCAGAAGATATAATAAGATCCTAACCTAGGGGTGTCAGTGTAGAAGTGACTGTGGATAATCAGTGTCGGGGATAGTAATAAAAGTGGAAATAGAAGTAAAATATAAAGCTGCCACGTAAAACTGGACAAATAATATCAAACCCAGACTGAAAATGGATAAATAACGATGAACCCGATGATGCCGACAATGTCAGGTATGGCGGGTCAGGTCAGGTTGGGTCGGAAACAATGAACAAATAATAGAACAAGGATAAAGACAACAAAGTGAACTACGAAAAGCTAAGGGTCTACCAGGATGAGGGTTTGAAGGGACTAAAACATGATTCTGACTATGAGGAAACAGGGACTAAGGGTATCTCTTTTTTTTTTTTTTTGTATGGTCATCGGGGACCGTTTTTATAGTACATGTGTGTGTAGTCTACTTTCGGTCATGTCTACTTCGGCTGATGGAAACTACAAAGAGAAGCTGGAATGGGGATGTGGAAAGGGGGGTTGCAAAGCGACATAGACAGGAAAATGGAAGGGAAAACAAATATCCAAGGAAAAGATCTAAAATGTCCTACATATCTCCGAAAGGACAAGGGGATGCATAAATGAGGTAAGTCCGAAGTCGGGAATCGAGTCCGATCAGATCCATCTCCTAGAATTGGAACTCTGGGGCTTTGTGAGCCTAACAGATTTGGTCCAAAAGCGGCCATCACAAAGCGGCATGTGTCGGGTCACATCGGTCACATTGTGTCACATCACGTCGGGTTACATCGGGTTGGAATGGGAGTCGTTTGGAGGTGTCGGGTTCATCCGGATTCGTGTTATATCAGTGATACGGACTCAGGGGAACGTTGAGTCTCTACACTGCAAAGACCCCGGAAAATAGTTTGAGCTCTGACAGCCTAAAATGACAGCATAAACGCAACTTGAAAGAAGGGGTTCGCGACCCCATCTTTGGATTAAAACTATTTCTAGTAAACTAGCCAAGATCCTCAGCACTCAAATTCACCTGATGGTGCCTGTGTGCTGCACTCCGATAGTTATCTAACCCAAACTCAACATAGTCTGAGTTCGGAGGCATGTCCGAGTTTTGAGGCCAGAATACAAGAGGTTTCTTCGTCGGTGCCCTTGTAACCTTCCCAACATACAAGGTATAGTAACTTGCAGGCACAATGATGATTGAGTCAGAATTGACCAAATAGGATGTTTAAAAAAAGTGTTTGCCCAGCTGACTCAGCACAGGGTTCCAGCTCCGATTGGCACCACATTTATTACTCAACACATAAACAAGTCTTATGGAAAGTCACCCATTGTAGATACACAATAAATTTTCAGTACTTTATTTAGTAGAATGTTTCTGGTCATTTGGAAAAAAATGCCACACCCAAAGACACTTTCTTAATTTACCTGTCTCTAAATTAACCATTTATAACTCTTATTTACCTTACATTATAGCTGCTGTATTCTAATATCTGTATCCAGCACCATGAACAATTTAAAGCAGAATACCAAGCATTTCCAGTGTTTGGTATTTGATTTTTGAATTGTAGTATAGGACCCAGAGAAAACATTAAATATTTTACAGCTGTTTTCATAAAGATGCAGAAAAGTTGAAAAAAGATTTGAGGTGTAAATATTTTGGACTTGGTGAAATTTCTCTTGTATCTCATGGAATACTGCATGGATTGAGATGGTTATAGAGGGAAAGTTGTACTATTTCTTAAGGGCTTTCTACTCCTGTAATTACATTTGGACAATATTTAGTGTATGGTCAGTTGTAGATGAAATAACAGGGAAACCAGGTTTTTTTGAGACCCAAAATGATATTGTCAAATTATGGCATCAAATGAGCTCCTATGAAGAAGATTGTAGGGAGAAAATTGTTCATTTTTTCAAGGGCTAGAAGTACATATACCGTGTTTTGCTTGATTTTTGTGTTTTGAGCCAATATTTATAATTCTTGCAGTATTCTAATCCCAATGCAATCAAAAATAGTACTGATGTAATATTGGCTCAAAACACAAAAATCAAGAAAAACACGGTATATGTACTTCTAGCCCTTGAAAAAATGAACAATTTTCTCCCTACAATCTTCTTCATAGGAGCTCATTTGATGCCATAATTTGACAATATCATTTTGGGTCTCAAAAAAACCTGGTGTTACGGATCGCTGTTCTTATAGCGGACTCCGGCAACAAAGAACCAAACGAGGATGATGTATAAAGCGAGGAGTGGATACAAACAAATGTAAGAAGAGGGAGGGATCTGGATGTCTGGTAGCAATCGGGGGAAGAGTAGCTAGACTAAACTTAAGGCTATTGACTACGATTGTCCGTGACTAAATACTGTCGAACGACTTTAGGGCTGGCTTCTTCATCATGTATGGCTGTGTCGAGGATAAGCTCCGAGATGAACGGCGTCTTCGTGTACTTCGTGGTCTGTGTATTTTAGGGTGCCAACGTGGTGGCCATCGGCTGCGTTGCATGTCTGGTGTTAACAGACAGCTGATCCGGTGATTATGCTGTGCGGTATTGTTAAGGGCTTGTACCAACGTGTATGATGTATCGGCGGCGATTGGATGACGAGGGTAGTCATGCGGATTCGGATATCGTCGTTGATTGTCGTCGATGATGTTTTGGACCCAAGCTATGACGTTGTTTTGTGACGTGGTGTCAGAGTCGGGGTCAGAAACGGGGGTTAGATCGGGGTAAAAGGTAACAATACCCCCGGAACAAGGGGAATCGTCCCGATTAACCGGAGGGAAAACGGAATCATACACGGCGGCGCAATCGATGAACTCGCGGTACGGATCGACGGGGTCATCGGTGAACCAGACAGGGACAGTCGGGGGAACAGCAGGACAGGGAGGGCCAATGGGACGCACGGAGTAAAACGTACGGGGGGCGAAGAAGAGGTCAACGCCGAGATGAGCAATGTCAGACGTGAGGTGGGCGGAGCCAAAAGAAGAAGGGGGCATCAGGTCGACGGCGAAGCGAACATCGCGGCCACAGAGACGTCGTTTAGAACGAGGGACACGGAAGCGAGGAGGAAGGTGATGGAAGTATGGTGAGGAAGGAAGATAAACAGCGGAGGCAGACATGGAGGAAGGAAGGCAAAGGGCGAAGGAAGGGAAAGAAAGGAAAACAAACGATATATACAAAAGAGAAAGATTAGGGCAGGTATTTAAAACACGAGGTGATCGGGATCAACGGGATGATCGTGGGTAAAAGAGGAAGGAAGAAGGGAAAACGATGTGGAGTCGAAATATCATATTCGTGAGAAAGGGCGGCGGAGGGGATTGGTGAGGGAAGGTGATAATAATGAACAATAGGGAAAGCGTAAGGACAGAGTTTCTTGCGTAAATTGAAGTCGAGATTACCGAAGCCGGTAATATTGGTGATTTGGGCAGGTGCGATGACGGGAGAGGAGATTTCGATGATGGATGTGATGGCATCAATGGGAGCGGTTTCATAGAGATATGCGTGAGTGATGCCGGGGGGAAAGAGGTATTTGCGAAATTCGTGGTCTTTCGAACCATCACGGATGAGGGCGGCGTTGTGTGGGTAAATTGCAAGCAAAATAGAAGAGGAAGAGAAAGGAGGGATAACGGAAGGGGGGAGAGTAAAAAGAGAATGAAGGGATAAAGAAGAAGGGGCGCGGGGATGTAATTTATGGAAATCATTGACGAGATCCTGGCAATATGTAGTTTCGGATGCAGGGATCCAGGAATCTTCGTCACGAGGATAGTCGAGCCAATGTACTAAGTAATATAATTTGTTACGGCGTATGCGGGAGTCAAGGATATGTTCGATTTCGTAATGATCGTCGTTGTCGATAATATCAGGAGGTGGTCGAAGATGGTATTTCTGTTGTATGGAGGAAGAAGGTGGTTGAAAAGGCGAAAGGAGAGCGACGTTAAATATGGGAAAGATCTTCCAGGTTTTCGGTAATTTCAACTTGTATGACGATGACCCGATTTTGTCGAGGACGGTAAAAGGACCGAATTTTTGATTGTCAAGCTTTTTACTTGGACGATCTGGGGTCAGATTTTTTCCGTTTAGCCAGACTTTATCACCAGGAGAAAAGACAAATTTCTTGACATGACTGTCATACTTATCCTTCATGGTCTGCCTCGTAACGTCTGCAATTTCGCCTATTTTCTGTTGTATTGATTTCATTCGTGTGATGAAATCGTTAACGGCTTCGTTTGCGATAGGAATATGCTTGTCGAAGTCGAGACCGGTCCAAGGATGTTGCCCTTGTGTGGCGAAGAAAGGGGAAGTCTTAATCGCGGATGACTCACGATTGGCTAATGCAAATTCGGCAAGGGCGAGCCATTCGTGCCAATCATCTTGTCGGTAATTGGTGAAGAAACGAAGGAAAATTTCGAGTTCTTGATTCATTCGTTCTGTTTGTCCATCAGCGCGTGGATGATATGCTGTTGTTGGACGTCCTTTGATACCGATCAAGGAATATAATTCAGTGATAAAACGTGAAACGAAGACCGAGCCACGATCGGAGATGATGAAGCGGGGCATGCCGAAACGCTTGAAGACGTGATCCCGGAACAAACGTGCCCATCCTTCTGATGTCAACGTTGTATTCGTGGCGATAAAGATCGGATGTTTTGATCGTTTATCAACGATGACCAGAATGGCATCAAAGCCATGTGATTCAGGCAAAGGGCCAATCATGTCGACAGAAATCGTATGCCAATTATGCGGTGGTACATCGTGAGGGAAAAGTTGTCCGAATTGTTTTCCTCGTCGTGGTTTATTTCGTTGACATTCGGTACAACCAACAATATACCGTTCGACGTCTTCTCGGATGGTTGGCCATGTTGTTGTCCGCGAGATCAATTCAATCGTTTTATCACGTCCGGGATGGCCTGCGGTAGGATTATCATGATGTAGGGAAATGATATTGTCGTACGTAGAGGTTGCATGAAGTATTTGTCGGATCGTTTGTTCTGGTGATATGAATAATGAATCAGGAAGACCGATCATACCTTCATTGTCCTTTTCTTTGGGTTTATGATCGGCGCATCGTGAAAGGAGATCGGCTTTTTTGTTCTGCGATCCCTTGCGATATAATAAACGGAAATCATAGTCTTGTAGAAATGCGATCCAACGAGCCTGTCGTCGAGTGAGATCTTGCGGTTTACGGTAATATTCGAGGTTGCGATGATCGGTAAAAATATCAATTTGTTCTTTTGCGCCGAGAAGAAAATGTCGCCATTCTTCGAAACTTCGTATAATCGCAAGTAATTCTTTGTCAAAGATTTGGTAATTACGTTCTGCTGGTGTCATTGTTGTTGACATGTATGCAACAGGGCGGAAAAGACCATCGGGTTGTTCTTGAGATAGGATAGCACCGATTGCATAATCTGATGCATCACATTCGATGGTGAATTTCTTATCGGGGACAGGCAATACAAGGATTGGATCGGTCGTAATGATGGTTTTCAATCGATCGAATGCATTTTGTTGTTCTTCTGTCCAATCCCATTTTGCTTTTCCCGTTAATTTATGTAATGGGCTTGCGATCTGTGAAAAGTTTTCAACGAAACGACGATAGAAATTCAGGAAACCAATGAATCGTTGTAATTCGGTTTGGTTTGTTGGAACAGGCCAATCAGTAATGGCATTGGTTTTGATGGGATCCATCTGAACTTGGCCATCTCCGACAATAAGTCCAAGATAATCGACCTTTTCCTTGTCGAATGTACATTTCTTTGGTTTCAGGAAAAGATTGTTCTCGCGAAAGATCGTCAGAACTTGTTTCGTTCGTTTTTGATTTTCTTCGAGGGATTTAGAGAAAATCAAGATGTCATCCATGTATACCAATAACCATCCTTCACGTATTTCGTATCGGAAAACGTGATTCATCAACCGTTGAAATGTCGGTGGCGAATTCTTCAGGCCAAAGAACATGACCGTTGGTTCGAATAATCCTTTTGGTGTTAGAAAAGCGGCTTTATGCTCATCACCTTCCTTGATACGGACATTGTTGAATCCCCATCGTACGTCCAATTTCGTAAAATATTTGGCTTCGGCCAATTGGTTGATTATGTCATTGATCAGCGGTAATGGGTATTTGTCATCGATTGTCCATGAATTTAACCATCGATAATCCTGAATTGGTCGTCGTTCGGCGGCATCTTTCTTCGACACAAAGAAGAAAGGAGATGCGTAAGGTGATTTAGAAGGACGAATTCGTCCAGTCTTCAGATTTTCGTCTAAGAACTTGTCGAGGTCTTGTTTCTCGATTGGTGACAACGGATACAATTTACAATCATGATGATCCGGTGCACCTGGTTTCAATGTTATGGCGTGATCCCACGGTTTTCGTGCCGGTAACTCATCGAAACCGGATGGTTCGAAAACGTCGCGATATTCATGGTATGTTTCAGGTACTAATTCTGCGAACGTCTTTTCTTTTTGTTGTTCTTGTGCCTTGATGGCGAGTTCTGTTGATTTCGTCATGAATGAGCAAAAATGTATGGGATCCATTGTTTCTTCCATAACTTGATCGAACCAAAGAGGTCGTTCCCAAACTACCGTGTCAAATTCAGTTGAACGTATTGTCGATGACGTTCCGCAACCAGAAAGACATCGAGAAAACTTGATTTCGTTTTCTCGCCAATCAATTTCTGGGTTATGCTTCTTCAACCAATCGTATCCGAGGAAAATATCCATCTTGGCCAATGTTGTTACCGCAAAACGGAGTAATTCTTGATGATCGCCAACACGCATTTGTAACTCACAATATTCC
Organism: Hygrocybe punicea; assembly: GCA_963556145.1. Classification (NCBI taxonomy): domain Eukaryota; kingdom Fungi; phylum Basidiomycota; class Agaricomycetes; order Agaricales; family Hygrophoraceae; genus Hygrocybe; species Hygrocybe punicea. The sequence goes on from OY744469.1 coordinate 5,889,951, forward strand.
GTAATCTGTCCTGTTTTTGGTTGTGTTCCATCACTCATGTAGGAATTGAACGGATTCAGGTATGGTTTTGTCGGAATGTTATGTGCTTTGACGTATCCGACGTCGATAGCGCAAATAGTACATCCACAGTCAATCAAGCTTGTCATGGGATATTGTCGTCCATCCTGTGGAACGGAGACAAAACCATGAACCAATAAGGCCATATGGAGTTCGGAATCCTTTTGTGTTATGGCTCGTATCGGTTCCAATGTCTGTGGTTCTTGCGGTAAATCTTGTGGCATATTTTGTACTAACCATTGTACTGCTTCTGCGATTGGTCGTCGATTAAGTGTCAAGACAAGTCCTGGCGAAATCTTGTCCGTCCATTGGTCATGGATATCCCAATCATTCAAGATGTCAAGGGCATAACCCATCGTGGTTGAGCGAATGGCAACGATCGTTTCCATCGCATTGAATTCGGATTCGATTGTCGTTTTTCTTTTCCGGGGTTCGGTTTTCTCTTCTTTGTCTGCAACATGGGTATCTCGCCACGTGTTGCTTTCCTCTTTCGGCTCTGACGTCGGTGTTTGTCTCAATTCGTTGCGGAGGGCTTTGAGTTTGGTGAAAACGTTGTCAAATTGTTTACATACGTATACATCATTCTCGAGTTGTGCGATCGTGGCCTCCTGCGCTTCACGTCGCTTCGTCAAAAACCCTCTTGCTTCAATTTCAATGCCGTCAACTCATCCATCAATGCTGTGATCCGGGCGTCTTTGCCATCATCTTCTTGCTGCTTTGTTGTTTGTGGTACGGTTTGCATTGAACGGACTTGTTGTTGCCCTTGACGTTCTGGGCAATTTCGTGAGACATGTCCCGGTTGGCGGCATTTGAAACAAATCCCCTCCCGCATATACTCCTGTCGTTGTTCGTCGGTTAAGCGCGTAAACGCTTGTTGTCTCGGTTGGGTTCGTCGTGTGTCGACATCCATTGGAACGGATTCCGACTGGAGACGAGGTGTCGTTGTTTGTTGTGGTCGGGGAGTTGGCGATGCGGTTGCTACGTTTGGATTGTGTCGTGTTTTCGTGGGTAGATTCATTGATCGTACTTGTTCCTGACGACGTCGCCATTGTTGATCAAGTTTGACCGTTTGTTCGCGCCATTCTTCGATGGTAGTTGGGATCAGCATCCCAGTATAGATCTGATCGATTAATGGTTTGTTCATGTGGAGTTCGACGAGTTGAATGAGATAGCTCTCGTTAAACATTTCGCTGAGTCCAGCGAGACGTCGGAGAGTATCAAACTCGATCCAGAATTCGTCTGCTGTCATCTTTCCTTGACGCAAGTCGTTCAACTTGGTTAATGCGTCCTTCTTCTGATCCGGCTTTTCAAAGTGTCGTCTAAATTCCTTCGTGAAGTCGTCCAGACTTCCGAAGTTGACGGGGTCGTGCTGCAAGGGAATGTCGACATACTCGTCCGCCCATCGTCCGGCGAGTCCGCCTTGCAAATACGAGAGGATAAAAAGGATTTGCTTCTCCTCTGAATCGAAGGCGGTTCTGTTTGCCCGGATGTAGATATGGGCACTGCGGAGGAATGTTTTGAATCCCTCTTTGTTCCCATCGTACTTAGCCGGCGGAGCGATATGAGATTTGGGAGATGACGGGGCTGCGGGTGCAACAGCGGTGGTGTCTTGGGTTTCGCGGTTTTCTTCGGTGTCTGACATTCTGTTGTGTGTGTGTGTTTGATGGTGAAGAGCAAGTGTTGAAGTAGAAAATGATGGCGGGGGGAAAGACGAGGGTCGGAAGGTGGTCTGTTCTGCGACGTAGTGGTCGAAGTCGTCGCCAGAAGAATCTGATGTCTCGGGTGCAAGATGATATTCGTCGTCGTGTTCCCAATTTGGGGTTCGGTATCGTCGAGGTTCCAGGTTGTCTCGGTTCGTTGTTGAGGGAGTAAAGAAAGTTTAGTCTTATGTTACAGATCGCTGTTCTTATAGCGGACTCCGGCAACAAAGAACCAAACGAGGATGATGTATAAAGCGAGGAGTGGATACAAACAAATGTAAGAAGAGGGAGGGATCTGGATGTCTGGTAGCAATCGGGGGAAGAGTAGCTAGACTAAACTTAAGGCTATTGACTACGATTGTCCGTGACTAAATACTGTCGAACGACTTTAGGGCTGGCTTCTTCATCATGTATGGCTGTGTCGAGGATAAGCTCCGAGATGAACGGCGTCTTCGTGTACTTCGTGGTCTGTGTATTTTAGGGTGCCAACGTGGTGGCCATCGGCTGCGTTGCATGTCTGGTGTTAACAGACAGCTGATCCGGTGATTATGCTGTGCGGTATTGTTAAGGGCTTGTACCAACGTGTATGATGTATCGGCGGCGATTGGATGACGAGGGTAGTCATGCGGATTCGGATATCGTCGTTGATTGTCGTCGATGATGTTTTGGACCCAAGCTATGACGTTGTTTTGTGACGTGGTGTCAGAGTCGGGGTCAGAAACGGGGGTTAGATCGGGGTAAAAGGTAACACCTGGTTTCCCTGTTATTTCATCTACAACTGACCATACACTAAATATTGTCCAAATGTAATTACAGGAGTAGAAAGCCCTTAAGAAATAGTACAACTTTCCCTCTATAACCATCTCAATCCATGCAGTATTCCATGAGATACAAGAGAAATTTCACCAAGTCCAAAATTTTTACACCTCAAATCTTTTTTCAACTTTTCCACATGTTTATGAAAACCGCTGTAAAAATATGAAATGTGAAGCTGCCCTTATGTTATTAATAATGTCAATATACTGCAGCTTGTTCAGCCAAACTTTTATAATGTGGCATGTTGACTATATCTTCACAATAATGGCATATGAAATTCTCAAAAAATGCCTCATGTTTTCCATTAACCTCCACACTACTACCTTTACCAAAGATCTCGACTTTGAGGCTGATCACTCTCGGTTTCCATATCTGGATATATGGATATTCGAGAATATCATACATTTGGATGGCGATGCATTTTGACACTAGACTGCAGCGGCAAGACAGTCCTCCCGGTGATCTGATAGACCTGGCAGCGTCTATATGCTAACATTAGCCTCAGGCTTGGCTAGATGATATGTAATCTCACCGCTGGTTGGGAAGGCACGGTCGCGTCTGCATTGATATCTGAGAAATGAATGTCGATCTAGCCTGGGCTATTGCAGTTATGACAAGAAAGACACTGACGAATTGACTTCATAAAATTCGAACTATTAACTGCTTCTCCACTGGGTGTCGTTGACTGCCCTCTCTTGGATGAAATTCTATTGTTCAAATTGTAGAGCATTGTGAGACCGTAAAGCCGGCCCAGACAAAACGCCAATGCCGATGGTGCTGCAGAAGGGATCAGTCATCCTCGTAGTCTTCAGATGGCAGGTAGGCTCACTGTTGCTCTCGTTATCCAAAAGGAACGTGATCAGAATCAGAATCGCGACAACTGATGTCACTGTTCCGGTACGGATGCTGGATGCCATGAGCTTATGAATGAGGCTACGCAAATGAGGATCGGCGAAAGGCCAGTAGTGAACGAGAGTAGGCAGCGCACCCCCGAGTCCTTGCCAAAGGCGACTTAATCCGACTCAATTGCCAGAAGAGGGCAAGGGCAATGGCAACATCTGAAGCCGCACTCATACTGAGCCAGATTCTAAACAAACAATATGTTAGCAGAAGCTGTCAAAAACAGCAAAACAATACTCGCGTAATGGGCAACGCTATCTTGTGCCGTTCCGTGAAAGGGGTAATCTCGTACAAGTGAATAAATACAACAGTACCCCCCAACTGCATAATCGCGATGAGTATAACATTCAAACCCGAGAAATAGGCTCGACACACCTCAGCGAGCACGAAGAGGAGCAATACAGAAGTGATGAGTTTGTTGTAGCCCCTAGACGTCTGATTGGATGCAAAGGCTCTGTTGTTGCTCCTACATGTGAAAGGTCAGACTCGGGTTTTGCTTTGCCGAACTTGAGAAAGGACAACAGCATGACTGACATCCGCCAGTATCGGTAAATCAAGAAACATTGCACTATCATCTCAGAAATGAAAATTGTTGCGAGCAAGACGCCGCTCGGCCAGAAGGTCTTTTCGAGGAAATGAACATTTCCTGTAGCAGCGGATGAGAATCATTACATCTTCGACCCATGAAACAAAAGACAGGAATCATACCCCAATTGGTGATGGTATACTGCGAGAAAGGGGTACATGAGCTTTAGACAAGAAAGATGGCTATTATTTTACAGACAAAGTAGAAGCAGGCGTAACTGGAAAGCGTAGAGGCTGTGTCCACAGCCAGTGTAAAATAAACCAGGGCTCGGAGTAGCCAAGAGTCTCGCTTGGAGATTGAATGATATTGAAGGACTGCAAGCACTTCCAGAGTGTAGAGAATGGAGTTAGCGTAGGTGCCCACAAGAAGTGTTCTAATGAAAGTTCATATGGTCAGCTATCCTTCACAGCTTCAACCACGAATAAACAATAGAGATACGGACCCAAGCACTTTGTCAGGGCCACCGGGGATACTCATAATCGCAACTTGAATGACGAGTAATATGCATCGAATATAAGGGAAATTTATCACCGTCACATCAGTGATTAGCCTTTTCTTTTGTGATTCCCTTCTGGTTCATGCCAACCAACAATCATTCTGCGATCATCGACTCGAACTACCAAAGTTCCGTTTCACGGCCTTCTCAAACCGGCCACGGCTTTTGTATGCCGATAAATATAATGTAACCACGTCAGATAAACATGAATGGTGGGTACCAGTGAGTGGCGAGTGCCTTGGTGCGATAAACGAATAGGGAAGTCACGGTGCGGTTTCAGGACAGAATGGATTGGCGCTTGGACGGCTTCTGCGGCAACGCCGAGGCTGCATGATACGCCACAGGTACATAGTTGCCGGCGATGATGGTGAGAATAGCTCTGCGTCTCGAGTCAGCAGTAATATTCTTCCTCGTGAAGAATACTGGTGCCCGACGCTAGAGTGAACCAGAGCCTGAAGCTTGAAGCTTCATCGATTATCCGCGGGCTGTGGCTCTCGTGTAGAGAGGAGATCACCCATTTAGAGTTTGAGCTGTGCCAACGTGCTTGCGAGCTCGGCTGTGTGCAGTTTCTGAAACTCCCAATAACCCAACATATGCCAATTTCGCTTTCTTGGCTTGGCTATTTTTAGCGGCGATGTGGTACGGGCGCTGGTATGTACGTGGGCAAGTAAGTGTTAGTATTGAATTTGGGTCCAATAGGCGAGAAAGTGGGAGCTTTCGCCGACGTGATTCTCAAACTCGGCGCTTCGTCGGGAACGCAAACCTTCCATATCCAGATACTTTGTTATGATCCAGCGCCCATGTGAGTGACACAAATCTCACTCAGACTCACTGATTCACAACCACAACATTAGGGAGAGCTAGTGCCTCCGACTAGTTCAATGTCGCAATCTCGATTCTCGCAAAATGCAAGGAATGGGCGCCTCTCGACAGCGCCTTCCGGCGCGAAGCCATTACCCAGCAACCAGTCTTGAAGTAACTATAATCCGTTGACCAGGACCGTGACTTCCTGAAGCAGCTATTTTGTCCGATGTCAACGTGTACTCTGGGCGTTTCCCTCCTTTGCATTCCCCATCGACAGTATCTGGGCGGCAATGAGTACATGTTTCCATCTAGGAGGTACGGTCATGTATCTTGCCGGAAATACCGAGCACTCGACTATTACTGACTTCCTCGGCTTCAGTCAAGGCCTTGGATCTTCCCAACTATCGATTAATTCACATTCCAAACTGCTATGCAGACGTCACAATTGACCAAGACCACATCGCTACCACCGAGGCGGTTGTTGGACATAGTCCGGATTGGGGCAATGGTTTCGATGTGTGAGCTACTTTCACTTCAACGCCCCAGGACAGTAACTAATTGGTCTCCCAGTTCACTCAAGGACTCATCCGAAATCACCATTAAACTGTTTCACGTTAAATCTGCCTCGAAAGAAGCCCTACTCGGCACTGCGGTGATTGCTGTCAAGGATTTGTTCCCGCGTGACAACGAAACTATCTGTACGTTGCCCCACATTTCTCTGCGGAACGGAGATAACAGAACATGGCACTTCATACTGCCGCAGCTCGTGAATACACAATCCATAAAACTGGCATCAAATTCCAAAAAGCCGGCTTGGTCGTGGTCTCTTTGAGCCGCAAATCTGAAGATCAGCCGTCTGTAACCCAAGAAAGTGCTATTCCATCAACGGCTGCTAGCCTACCGGCGGATGGAGTTTTGGCACAGCTTGAGCGCGCAGAAGCAACCACTGCCCAGCTCAGAGGTTATCATGTAACAGTCGTGGATGACATCACAGCAGTAACGTCTTCCGACGCGTGTAGCACTGTTCTCGGATATGTAGAGAAAGTCGTGCAATTTGGAGACATCATTTCACAGGTAACTCTCTGCAGCTCCTTTGGCTCTTTTCCAGACGTCACATCTATCTCTAGGTTCACCCGTATGCAAAGCTCGCATGGCAGGTGCTGACGTTTGCTCATAAGGCTCGTGTGGTCAGCCGTTCATCATCCGATCTGGTCCTGATGTGCTCGTCCCATCTTACAGGCTCTCGTGCGTCAGCAAAACCGCGATGACAACATGAGGACACTTTTGTCGACAGTGCGGGACATGCTTGAATTTGTCGAAGAAGTCGACGCACTCACCAAAATCCGCAACCTGCAGGGCACAGTGTCGTTGATGATGAAGGAGATCTATGAATGTGCTCTCTTTATACAGAACTATGGAGGAATGGGCCTTGGAAGTATGTGGCGTTTATATTTGCTTTGGGCCAAGAGCAGCTTGTCTTACGTGGAGTTCTCCAGAGCGAGTCGTACGCGATAACATGTCGGCTGCCACAGACTCTTCTATTGACCGATTCATTTCGACTTTTAACGAGCTAAAGTCGAAATTTGACCGCGGCATTGCTATCCAGACACTGAATACTGTCCGTCACTTTGGTGCTATTCTCGATGACATACAGATTGCTGGTGAGATTAGATGTGCCTGTGTTTCTTCACCCAACAACTTATTTCCTCGTCCGTCGTAGAAACGGAAAAGCTTTTGCAAATCCTACCTGGATGGGATCTTGATGATGTGAAGTTCAACGAGTCGAGATCGTGTCACGACGGGACGAGGCAACGCTTCCTCGATGACATTCGCACATGGGTGCATTCTCCTGATGGAAAACGTATCCTCTGGATTTCTGGAGGAGCTGGCACGGGGAAGTCGAGCGTCGCTAATAGTATTGCCGTATTCTTCGACGGACTTGGGCGCCTCGGAGCATCTTTTTTCTTCAATCGTGATACTGCAGGGCTCAATAGCCCTAAATATCTCTTCGGGAACTTGTGCTATCAGTTGGCTCATTTTAACTATCATGGCCAGCTGAGAAAACCAGTTCTTTCTGTGATTCAGACGATGGGCCACATTGCTGGATCGTCGTTGCAAACGCAAGCAAAGAAACTGATTGTGGATACAACCAATGCAGCCGAGCTACTAGGACCGGTTGTAGTCGTTATTGATGCGCTTGACGAGGCCGGGACAATGCAGACGCGGAAGCCACTTTTGGATGCGATTGCTGCGGAGTTCCCTCACTTGCCACACGCCATCAAGGTCATTATTACTAGTCGGGATGAACCCGAAATTCGGGCTTCGCTGAAAGACTGTTCGAAGGAGATGTGCATCGAAGACACCGAGAGGACCGTGGAGGATATTCAATCCTATATCCAGGTTCGTTTGGTAGCAATACGACGACGCTCGCATCTCCGTCAAGATTGGCCTGGCTCGAAGAAGTTGCAGGCGCTTTACGACCGTGCGGGAAGTCTTTTCATATGGGCTTCGGTTGCTTGCAATTTTATCGAAGATGTGCGTGACTCTGCACGACGGCTTACTGAGCTGTTGAACGCAACAAGCGGCAAGGAAGGAACGGCAAAGTCACCTTTGTCGAAGTTGGACACATTGTACCACAGCATTCTAGACAATGCGTTTCCAAGTCGCGACGGCCCTCCCGCAGATTTCCATTATGTTGTCGGCTCTATTATTGCTCTGGAAGTGCCTCTGACACCGATTGAGTTGGACAGTCTGCTTGGCTTTGGGAACGAACCAGAAGAAGAGTCTTTGGCCCTTCCAAACGGCCACGTCATCTACCTGTCGTCGTCAGCTGTGATCGTTGACTCTTTGCGGTCCATCTTGAGGACAGACTCTACAGTTCATGCTGGGAACGATGGTCCTGTGCGACTTCTACACCCATCGCTCTACGATTTCTTCACCAGTCGTGCGGAGGACGACTTTCGAATCAATCTCATGGAACAGAACAGACTGCTAGCCATTCGTTGTCTGAACGTGATGAACAGCAAGCTTGAATTTGACATCTGCAAAATAGGCGATCCGTCTTTGCTAAACACAGAAATCGAAGATCTTTCAATGAGGATTGGCCAATATGTGTCAGGAGGACTCCGCTATGCCTGCTCTTCTTTTGTCTATCATATCACAAAGGTGTCGGATCTAAATGCAATGCTAACGGATGCATTGAAGGAGTTTGTATGCGAGCATCTCTTACACTGGATCGAGACGATGAGTTTACTGGAGGAGGTTAGCAAAGCCGAGGAGTGTTTACATGTTCTCGCCAGTTGGATGAAGGTCAGGTTATGAATTGTTGGCTATGTGGAAATGGCTGAGACGTTATCCCAGGATCATCTAGATATTGGTGAACACACTCAGACGCTTGTCTGTGATGCCATTGCATTTCTAAGAAACTGTGGTCAGGCTGTACGGCTATCCGCCCTGCACACCTATTACTCCGCTCTCCCATTGACGCCAAAGACAGTCACCCTGTTCAAATATTACTCCCACAAAGTGCCGGGGATACCTAATATCATGTCTTCCCGTCCAACATGGCCAGCCGTGTCTGTGCGAGTCCTGGAGGGTCATAGCGCCGGTGTCAATTGTGTTGTGTTTTCCCCCAACGGGAAAATGCTTGCGTCGGGGTCGTCTGACAACACATTGCGGCTTTGGGATGTCGAGAGTGGGCAACCCATCAGAGAAGCGCTTGAGGGTCACACCGGCTGGGTCAGCCATGTTGTGTTTTCCCCAGACGGAAAGAAGCTTGCATCGGGGTCGGATGACGAAACATTGCGGCTTTGGGATGTCCAGAGTGGTCAACCCATCGGGGAAGCGCTTGAGGGTCACGGCTGGTTGGTCAAGCATGTCGTGTTTTCCCCAGACGGAAAGAAACTTGCGTCAGGGTCGTCTGACCAGACATTGCGGCTTTGGGATGTCGAGAGTGGCCAACCCATCGGGGAAGCGCTTGAGGGTCACACCGGGTCGGTCAACCATGTTGTGTTTTCCCCAGATGGAAAGAAGCTTGCGTCGGGGTCGCGTGACGAAACATTGCGGCTTTGGGATGTCGAGAGTGGGCAACCCATCGGGGAAGCGCTTGAGGGTCACACCTGGTCGGTCAACCATGTCGTGTTTTCCCCAGATGGAAAGAAGCTTGCGTCGGGGTCGTATGACAACACATTGCGGCTTTGGGATGTCGAGAGTGGCCAACCCATCGGGGAAGCGCTTGAGGGTCACACCGGGTCGGTCAACCATGTTGTGTTTTCCCCAGACGGAAAGAAACTTGCGTCGGGGTCGTATGACAACACATTGCGGCTTTGGGATGTCGAGAGTGGCCAACCCATGGGAAAAGCACTCGAGGGTCACACCAACTGGGTCGAGCATGTCGCGTTTACCCCAGACGGAAAGAAGCTTGCGTCGGGGTCGTTTGACAACACATTGCGACTTTGGGATGTCGAGAGTGGCCAACCCATCGGAGAAGCACTCGAGGGTCACACCGACTGGGTCAGGCATGTCGTGTTTTCCCCAGACGGAAAGAAGCTTGCGTCGGGGTCGGATGACGAAACATTGCGGCTTTGGGATGTCGAGAGTGGCCAACCCATCGGAGAAGCGCTTGAGGGTCACGGCTGGTCGGTCAAGCATGTCGTGTTTTCCCCAGACGGAAAGAAACTTGCGTCGGGGTCGTCTGACAAGACATTGCGGCTTTGGGATGTCGAGAGTGGCCAACCCATCGGGGAAGCGCTTGAGGGTCACACCGGGTCGGTCAACCATGTCGTGTTTTCCCCTGACGGAAAGAAGCTTGCATCGGGGTCGGATGACGAAACATTGCGGCTTTGGGATGTCGAGAGTGGCCAACCCATCGGAGAAGCGCTTGAGGGTCACGGCTGGTCGGTCAACCATGTCGTGTTTTCCCCAGACGGAAAGAAACTTGCGTCGGGGTCGTCTGACAAGACACTGCGACTTTGGGATGTCGAGAGTGGCCAACCCATCGGAGAAGCACTCGAGGGTCACACCGGGTGGGTCATGCATGTCGTGTTTTCCCCAGATGGAAAGAAGCTTGCGTCGGGGTCGAACGACAAGACACTGCGACTTTGGGATGTCGAGAGTGGCCAACCCATCGGAGAAGCACTCGAGGGTCACACCGGGTGGATCATACATGTCGTGTTTTCCCCAGACGGAAAGAAGCTTGCGTCGGGGTCGTCTGACAAGACATTGCGGCTTTGGGATGTTGAGAGTGGGCAACCCATCGGCGAAGCAGCACCAGTTCACCTCAACTGGGTCAGCCAGGTTATACTTCCACCATTTATGTTGGATGCCACATCCCTTCTGTACTGGGGATTTGATCAGCAAGGCTTCCTGCGACATGGCACAAAGCGATTCTTATGGTTGCCTGTCTCATTTCGTGGTCACATTATTGTGCAGTCATCATCTGTTGCTATTGGAAATGTTTCTGGGGCTGTTACTTTCATCAAATGGCCTGTCAATATATAAATACCGATACCGAAGTAGGTTTTTCATAGAAGTGTGAGTACTGACCATCATTGCGGCAGTATGCTATTCCTGAATATGACATAGCAAGTCAGGAAGGATCCAAACTAGTAGTTTCAATCAGTCAGCTGATCTTTCAAGTGTAGACATCGCCGATATGCTTCACCACGTACTGCCCGCTTTGCAAGCGGTTGGCTTCCCAAGATAGCCTAGCTGATACCCGTATGTCCGATTTTGTTCCACAGATAACAGGCAAGACCTGGATGAGGCGATTTCTCTCACTCGTGAAACGGACCCGACTTATTTCGAACAAAAGGAGAGACTCAATCACCTCTCAGCGATGCTGGCATCGAAAGACTCGTCAGCTGTCTGATCCGCAGGAATCGATTTCGCTGCTTTTGGACACGCCCCCGGTCAATAATACTCGTGATGATGTCAGGCAGTTGACACTGGCGCTGGCGGGGAGGCTGGTGATTAAACCATCAGTAAATATCCATTACAGAAGTCAGCAAGTTCAGTTTCACTTCGATGGCGCGCCAGTGTGCGATTCTTGTTATGGGATATACAACTTTACCCTCTACGACATCCAATCTCTGGATTATCGCCTTCACAGTTTGAAATTCACGTTGCTAGATGCTACAGGGAGTAACACCTGGGATCCTGGAAACAGAAGCCGCAGTCTCCTCTATTTTAATTATGCCACCGTCAATGATACCACGTCCTCGACTGCCCGTAGTACTCCACTCGGTGGGTTTCAATCATGTCTCAGCCATCTCGCCTCTAAATTGTATCCGGATACAGCTCCATTGCCGCGATTATGATGGGCGGTTCCATTTGTGTCATAATCATCATTGCTGTGATATATCTCATCAGGAAAGCCAACCCTGATTATGTGTCCTAACGAAGTTCAATATTGATTTTTGTATTCTAAAAATGCCTCATCGACAATTCAGTGAATGCAAACATGTACCCGACATCGACTTGATCGACTTAATCGTCGTGTTATACTGTTCACCGCCAACTTCATTCCAGACACCACGACCTGCATCAACCTTGCCGGATTGCGCGAAAATGAGGAACGAAGGCGAGAAAATGTCGAGGAGATCGGCCACAGGAACAGTGGACTTTGACGCCCAGGAAGTGTGACTATGCTCGTCATTGTCGCATGGAGACCGCGTAAATGTAAACAAGTGAAGCCACCTACAACCAAGAATTAATACTGTCAATATGTACGTCGACGCAAGGTCATGGCACGAATTTGGAAGAGATCACGAAGTCCGAGCAGGAGGAGGACGCATAATTGGATATGGGTACCGATTTCCCGCTGTTTGACGCTGGAGAGGAGGGCCGTAAATCTGAACAGAACTGGGGCGTGTATGTCTCCCTTGTTCCTGGGGGATATTCGATTTTGGGGACACGTATGCGTCACGGCCCTGAGATGGGGGTCCCCCTTCACCAGCCCTCTTATTGTAGTGCGGCTGGTAGACTAATGTAGCGCTCGAACCCGGTAATCTCGTCATCTCGCTCGATCCACTCGACAGGAGGTCGATGGATTGATGAGGAGTGGCGTACCACGAGAGCAGAGTTTCTCTTCGTGGGTGCATGCGTGGGCTAGATTGGCCAGGAATATAGTCAACGGTGGTGCGAGGAGCGATCCATGGAAGATCGTTAACGCTCTTTAGAAAATGGCGGAGACGGGAAGCGTACGAAGCTAGAGAGGGATTCGGTGGTGTGATGATCGGCGAATCCATCTTGGCATAGTCTGATGACAGTTGAGGCTCGACAAAAACAGGGCTACCGACGTCAACAGCGGGTGGGGAGGGCTCATCATGGTGAACGGACATTGTGTCAACATCGTGCAGGTCACCATTGGTGACGGATTCATGGTGGGTGATGGCTGACTCGCCATCTTGGAGATTTTCGTGAGTTTCCTCACTATTTCCAATGGTAGGGGATTCATGTTGCGATGAAGAAGTCGTTTGATCGTCATTAACGTGGCCCGATGGGAGGGTGGAGGACGTAAAGTTAACCTCGCTCACCGCAAACACTACATGTAAATCATTCGGAACTCTTTGACAGCTGCGGTGATCTTCCTGGATCCTCAGAAGAGATGCATGAACAATTCAGTGTTCTCCACTGAAAGCCCGATGTTACCTGTCGATAGTTCAGAGAATTGCAGTTGAATAAGCTTCAAAATCAATTTCATTTGAAATTTCTTTTTTGTAATCAAACCTGACGCCTTTGCGAGTGACTCGGCGTACAGTCTTCGCACTCGGTATGTTCTTTAACTGAGACCTTTAAATTTGTTAGTATAAACTCACAGCTTCTGTATACTAGGTCCAGAGTCTTCACACTCCAGTGATTACCGAGCATCTGTCACGGTATAGATCCAAACAACAATTGATCTCCTCTATATTTCATTGGGTTCCCTCGCCATCGTATCCGCCAACGGCAAACGATGTCTCCCCAAGACCAAGCAATTGCGTTTCTTATATCGATCGCAATCACACTTTTACCCAAATACGCGTCTGCGGACGTATCTAGTGATGCTGGCATCAGTGGCGCTATGACCGCCCTCCAGGATGCGTTGCCCGCAGCGTCTCTGGCAGTCTTGGGTGCCTGGAGTGTTCTACAGTATACAAAGGCCTGGGATGTAGACGACGGTCCTCTGTCCGGTGTGATTGCCTGGTGGCGATGGCAGTTTTGGATGCCACCTCCGGCCATCCGACCAAGACTGTCTGCCATCGAATCATTGAGCCACATTGGCCCAGCTCGCAATACTCGAAAATACACCCAAAAGCCAACGATATCATACCAAAGCCTTGCAACTTGTTGGATCTTACCGGTTCTCTTCACGACTTCTAAAAAGCATGGGATGTTCTGGAAGACCTCGGGAAGCTATGCCTCTGCGTTATTCGTTTTCTTCATCGTAGCATGGCGTTCTCTGGCCAAGCTTGTCATATCCATACCCATTCCTACTGATCCTGAGGACGGCTTCAATGTCATTTTGGCAGACGACCCTGACAACAAATCCATTGCATTAAATGCTATGGCGGGTTTCTGTACTCGCTCCATCTACGGCGTCATGGCCAGAAACGAGTTACGTGACGCCTTGCCCACAGACGTATTCAACTTTTTAGAATCTCGAGGCTTATGTGCGGCATGCCGCGAATGGGCCGAAGGAAAAGATATGACTTGGGAACTAATTCTTGAGTTACTGCAACATAATACGGGTGGAGATAACGGTGAGGGATGCGGGGTAAGGCCTCCATTCAGGTGGACACGAGATGGAACCGGGTGTGAAGAACCTCTACTCATTGATGATCCCAACATTTTGACCGCAATTGTTCATGGAGGACTAGGGGTATGGCGGACTAAACCACGTTCACTCGCTCAGAAAACCCTGCTCTTGGCCATTTTATTCCCTCTTTGTTTAGGTTTTCAGACCATCTTTGTGTTGGCTGGATTGGCCGTACCGGTATTTGGATACTGCTGCCGCGCACACGATGGGACTATTTATTACACCCCACTGAACCGTGTTGTTCCGTACGGCCTGTACTTGGCTGATGGTACACTCGCCAAACACGAGCTCCCTCTACTACCGGATCCTTATATCTACGCGCAGTGGATTATATTCGCTGTATTCATGGTTTCAGGCCTAGGGGCATTTTTCGTGGGTGGCCTTGAAGCAATCGCTGCGCAACGCCCTAATCCATCGAGCGTTTTCACCCCTCGTATTCTCCGTATGTGCGGCTGTGGGCTGATGGCATCATATGGTGTGGTTGTTGGGTTATGTCTTTCTTTCACGTCAGGGTATGCCTGGGTTTGGAACAGTGCGCCAAATGCTGGTGGATTTGGGACACAGCCACTGTATACCCTCGCTCTTCTCATATCTGGTTTAGTTCTGGGGGGGTCGTTCATTTGGCGAGCACGCAAAGGCAAAATAGGAGATGTGAAGTCATGGGTGACACCTCCATTTCAGCAGATTACACTTTTTGACTTCCTGCTTGGCTTTTTTCATGGCAACTATTTCCATTCTCTACGAAATGCTCCTGTACAAGTATGAATTACGAGACACCGGCCCTGTAACCCTTCTGGTGTGAAAATGTGCTACAGTTATAATAGATTCTTTTAAGCAGGGTCATCAGGACAAAACTGCGTACTAAGATTAGATTTCAGCAGAGGGGCAACATTGTGGACAGGCAGCGGAACGTGGAAGGAGAGGTGAGGCTTTGTATGCAGTATTTGAATGACATGGTTAACGAGTGCAGTGTTGCGGTTTTCTCGCCAGGCGTCCTATCATGTGTGGCAGTCAATCTCTCCTGCTACCCTGGTGAGCTCGTCCGCAAACATGCTCAGGCTCTCCGTGATGCCATTCAGTCTCCTTGAGCTGTAATATCTCCCCGATCTTGTTCATAAGGTCGCCGGCAGTCACCTTGGTCACCTCCGTGATCGGGCGCAACTGGGATTCGTGAGGTTCATGGCCACCAAGTTTACGTTGTCGGTCAAGACCTGCAGATGCCACGCGTCACAACACCAGCACCGCGAACACAAGCATACCTTCTACATCACGTCCGGCGCAAATGCCTGTACGCCCTCGGGCGATCCACTAGTCTTTTTTTTTTTTCACGACAGTTCTGCAACCAGGACATCTTCAAGGCGAGCATCTCACTTTGCACTGTCCACGTTGACCAACTTCCATAGGTCGTCTAGCGTCACCGCCTTCGTGAACTCCGAGTCGGTCAAATTCCTTGCCATTTTCTGCTGCGTGTCAGTCAGCATCGGATGCCCGAGAATAAAGCACGCGTATGTTCACGTTGTGCATGAGATCCCCACACACGCCCGACCCCCGAGGAACCCCAGTGTTGGCCGCGCCACGACATATCTATGTTGGCGTCATTGGTTCCAAGCTTACGGCAAAGAATGTCTTGGTTCCGTTTCCAGCAATAGCTCTTCGGCGTCATATGGCCATCTAGCTGTAGTAATCGACTATTCTGCCGCCCCATCAATGAATCAGCAAACAGATGGATCAAAAGAGTCACCGTGCTTAACAAATTACAATATCATACCAAATGACGATGTCTTCTGGCAATCAACACACAAGTCTTTCGTCGCCGTGGTATCTCGTGTCCTGTTTCCAGCAGTAGTAACTGACAATTTTCTGCAGCCCCACCGATTAAAACTGTCAGCATATGGATCGAAAGAGGCTCAACGCGCTGGTCCAAGTCATCCCAACGTTGCTTGAAAATATGGAAATCAACGAGGATCCAATGGAAGGTTGTACGTAGTAGAATTTCGCGAAGTGAAAGTCGTAAAATGTTCCGAAGTGTGAAAGGCTTGAGCATGGAAGTGTGTCGCGAATGGCTCTCAACCTGTTTATTTCTGTCGACGGGGCCTGAGTTGCGTCAGTTCCGGTAAAGATCGCATGGGCGCTTAAAGTTGGTGAAACTTTGGACCTGTCCAGCAGCCAATGATTTGACTTCCTCACGATGGACAAGACAATTCGTTAGAATGCACGTGATGTTGTTTGGTTGTCGTCCGGATCTGGGTTTTACTCAGGGGTCATTGGTCATCCTAGCTCCCTTCACTCATCAAACACCTTCAAGTTCACATTACAGCTGTCAAGTGTTGTGTTGGGTTGCTTCAGTCAGTCAACTGTGTATCTACCAGGTTCACTTGTTCACTATTAGCTCAAGGACACCTCAGGCTTTAACAATCCTCTGCTATAATGGAGCTTACAACAACATTTTTCCTGTTATTGGCCAAGTTACCAAGTGAGCTGCATCGGCTTATTTGGACCTTCACATTCCTTGCCCAAATGCAAACGGAATATGCAACAAATGACACTGAAGAAATGGCTAAGCGTGTTTGCAATTACAGTCAAGATATAATATCAAGGCAATGTTGGCTGACCACACTGGTACTTGCCTTGTATTGACTGAATCACATATGATATAACTCTTATCTAGCTCGACCTTGGTGTCCACATCCCAAACCCACCTGCTCACAATAAGATCTACGAAGGGCGAACTCCAATCCAAGTGGCAGCGAAAGCAGGTGACATCCATTTGATCCGACGCCTTGTCTGCCTTGGCTATGATATCAATGCAGTCGATTCCCATGGAAGGACAGCGGTGACCTCAACTGCGGCCACAATGATCAATTGCAAAAACTTGTTCGTGCTCCAAGCCCTTTGTGACGAAGGTGCAAATGTCAACTTCGGGAATGCCCATATCCTCAACAAATTGATCCATAACTACTATGACTACCACAATCCCCCTCACATTCAGCATAACCACTTGCAAGCCTTCAACCTATTGTTGAAACACGGTGCCCTCCTGAGTGGAGCCTTGCATACCATAGCGAAAACGCATGCCAAGCAATTTATCAATGTGCTCCTTGAAGCCGGTGCAGATCTCGAGGAACTATTGAATGACAAGACACCACTCGCAACTGCTGCTTCGCACAAAAACCTTGCCATGGTCCAAGCATTCATTGATGTGGGTGCTAATGTTAATGGGGCTGGCGGATTGGCGTTATTTTTTGCAATTAAGCCTCACCCCCATTATTATCTCCACTCGCCTTCCACTGCAGCAATTGTGACGGCTCTTTGCAATGCTGGTGCGGACACGACACGGCTCGAACATGACCACAGCATCCTGTCCTATGCGTTAACCCAATGTGGTGTGGAAACCGATATATATCAAAGCGGTTGGGACACTGTACCCATGGTGGTCAAGGCTCTCTGCAAAGCTGGATCAGATGTGAACTTGCGTCACTACCACAGAAGCCAGTGGGACTCCGGTGTGGAAGACGGCGATACTCCTTTGCATATTGCCTCAAATCATGGACAATGCCGCCCAAAGGTGTGGCAGGATATTCCCTCAAAGGAGCCTTGCGAAGCTGTCAAGACTTTGATTTTTCATGGTGCTGACATGAATGCCCAAAACGACGCGGGACGAACACCCTTGCACTTGGCTGTGCTGAGAAGGAACTTTTCTTGTGTGCTGGCCTTATTACAACATGGTTGCAAACTCGATGTGGAGGATATCGACGGCAAGACAGCGCTCATGCTAGCGCAGGAGGATCCAAATAATAACTTCGGGGCGTCAGAAGGCATTGGTGCAGAGATTGCGGCCTTATTAGCGAAGCAGCAGGAGAACGAAGCAATGGTAGAGGCGAATCTACAGTGATTGTATTATCTGATTCAAAAAATCATATCTTGGAATGTGTCGTTTGGATATCGCATGAACATGCTATGAATTTTGGACGAACCGGCCTTGTGAAACACAGTATAAATCTCCAACCGTCTAGCCTCCTGACTTCTCCTGCTTAATATCTTCCCTAACCTTCGCTCTACTTTCCGGTTGTTGCGGGCCACGTTTTCGCCATCACTTCCGGGGAGCGATGTAGCGAATACTTCCCCCTCTCAAGTTCGCCCATGGCCGGTCGGGATCTAGCTTAGTCTTAGCGTAGCTGATCTCGGGTGAGGGAGGCGGCATTCTATGTGGTTCTATTGCTTCACGGAAGAGCGGATGCGAAGGGACGATGGTCAGGTTATACGATGACATGACAACATTTTTTGTTTTGTGATCAATGGACAGCACTTTGTGGGCCTGGTTCGCCGAATATTGTACGAAAGACTCAGAGGCGGGCGCTCCTGATGACGGTACGGCATCGCTGCCTAGGAGAGGAGGGAAGGCGCCGACTGCTTTGCGAGCATCCTCAGCAATGCGTTCGCGTTCCTGGGCTTCTCTAGCCAGCGTTTCAGATATTTGGGTGGAGAGTTGCTTTACCAGCGATTCACGAGCAACTGGGGAGAGAAGCGGAGACGAGCAATGCGGGCAGGCGAACTGAGGCAGGTTCAGCGTGCAAAGAATCAATCCACATGTTCGACAGATTGGCGTGTACGACGACAAGCCGTGGGCTCTGGCTGATTTCGAGACATGAGACGTATACTGTTGTAGAAAGAGAATTTTCAAGCAGAAAGCCTTTACCTTGACAAAAACAACTGGCTTTTACATTCCTCTGGCTCGCCGTCTGTGTTCGAAGGGCTCGTTCCAGAGCCTCTAACCTCTTTACCTCCTGACTCTTCTGAACTGGCGGGGCTTTGTTCTTCCCCTTCCCTTTGGAACCGTTTTGGGTGCTGGGTTCCGGCGGACGAGAAGGCCGTATGCGATCTGAAGCAAAAGATGATCCTTGGTTACTCCAGGCTGTTCGAGGAGGCATCTAATTGAAGGGGGATCTGTCACAGAAAACTGGTTACCTAGGTCCTACCGCCATAAGGACTGGCTCACCGGCGCCAATTTACTAAAACTTTTACTTGCGCAGCTGAGGAAGTTTTGCGTGACGGCCTCAGGTGATAATTTGATCCACACACGACATGGCAAGATTTTCGGAAAACAGCTGTATAATATGCAATCCCACCCAGGCTCATCGCGCGCGAACACCCTCTTTTCATGATATTATCAACATCAACCCGGCGCGGTGACGCCATAATCAAAGTTGTAAACCATTGCAGCGGGGGTCATCTACTAATATCATTCTAATATCATTAGGTATCCTATAAACGGGGATCAGTGTTTGAATGTGGTGGGTGAAAGATTCCGACTCGGAGTTACAATAGGACTGAACCTATGCACACCGATTATAGCGTGGAGGTTACGTGTCGTCAAACTCTGCACTACTACCCCTCGAAACTCAGGAATAATTCCCCATCCCACAACGTGAGATCTTTCATCTTCCTCCCCCTTATCTCATATCCATCAGTGTTTGAAGGTGGGGAATGATTCCGGACTCGGAGTTTCTAGGAATTGAACCTATGCACGTCGATTGTAGCGTGGAGGTATGCGTCGCCAAACTCTGCACCACTACCCCTCGAAACCCAGGAATAATTCCGCATCCCACAAATGAGATCTTTCATCTTCCTCCCCCCATTAACTCATCCCTTACGTTGTCGATGTCAAACGAAAGGAGGGGGAAGTCCCGGAGGCCATAACGGAAGACGTCTATGCATCTTTTTTTGTTCCCCCCCCCCCCCCCCCCCGCTGGACCGGAACCCAGAACTATGGGTGCATATCATGCATTTATTAATGAGCCAAAAAATGAGGTGCGTGTTCCGATATGAGTACTTTTCTTTACAAGCTGTTGGGAAAGGAGACAAGGAAAAGGATCGCCTCGGATTTCCTTATTTCCCCCCTGTCGAGGGCAGGACGGACGTAAGGTTAAACTTTTGGAATCATCACAACCTCAAGCTATATTCTCGACCGCCACCTGTGACTCGCAAGCACGATCCGGAGGAAGAGGCGCATCGCGGAACGTCATCCCTAATTCTCCCGAACTTACATCCAAACCAAACTTTTTGGTCCTTGCATCAATAATATAGGCCTAGGCCCTATCAAAGGGGCCTTCGTCCCGGAAGGGATCGGATAAGGCCAGGCTGTCCATTTGAACTTCCTGAATCTTCCTTCAATGACCGCCACATGTTGAGTCGCCACCGATTGGGTTTTGGGACACATGGGTACACCGGCAAGTATTTGGCAAGCGAAAGAACCTTGTGAGGTTGCGGTTTGATGGCCGGAAGTGGGTGTCAATGGTTAGGAAGATTATTTTTCGCGATAAAAACGCCAAACGCAATAAAACACCCATGGCATGGGAGTATGCCCCGTATGCACTTTTTTTTTTTTTTTTTGCCGTTTCCACAATTCAATGTTTTTTGTTTAAATTTAACCTGACCTGGTTCTCTGGTAGGGTTCGGGTGGTGTCAAAAGATCTGTAGCTGTGTGTACGTACATCTCCAATTGCACTGGCAAAGTGGGTCTGGGGGCAGTTGGCGTTTTTTTCTGGTGTAGATTCATGTTCAGATTGATGAAAGTTAGATTGATAGACCGTGACAACATACACACGCTCGCATGTGCTGCTTTTGCTTGTTGCAGGTCGAACTTTGAGTTACTAAATATCATCAATCTTGACATGCCTAAATGGTCTCTTGCCCTGGGATCAGTGTTTTTTGTTTTATTGTTGTATTGTACACCCTCCATTTGCTTCGAACAATAAACATCAAATATCTATTTGCCGCTAATGACGACATTGGGACACGAGGATTCGGGCAGGTGAGAAGGGGTCACACGACCAATTGTAAGAAACTTTCGCTGGCTTTAGGGATCAGGACAACGAACGAGCGTTGCGAAATAAAAAGGACAGTGTGTACTCACGACAACAGAAAAATAGGTCTAGTTCACCGAGACGGCCGAACTTGAAGGCTGCATAGCAGCAGTAGTAGTAGTGCTGGGGACCTGCGCTGCCACGGCAACTCCGCCGAAACTGCAATTCCTGGCATGGCAGGTAGCGATGTTGGTCTCGTTGTACTGAACATTTTCGGGCAACGTGGTGTGACGTCCGCTGAAGTGAGGAAACGAAACGAGGGGCATGCTCGTATCAAAGGCCCTATTGCAACAACGGTAAAAATGGATGTAATGCGGTTCATCTTTCTTCGGATTCTCGATTTTCATGAGCTGGGGTCTATCGTGCCGGATAACGCAGGCTCTCAGCCCATTGTCGCGTTCGAGGTACGTCGCGTGGCACCTCACGCAATGGCGGGCAGTTTCGTCTCTTGCCGCGGCGGTGGCGGCGGACGTCACGACGCCCGCGACCTGCAACGAGATTAACAAATTGTCGAGGTCACTTGAGACCATCATGCGACCTCGGACGGCAGTCGTGATACGCTCGTGGAGTTCCGGTGGTGTGACATTGTTGAGGAGATATGTCAGGATGACGGTGGATTCCGATTGAATAGCAGTCGAGAAGGAGCTAGAGGCGGTTTGATACCTGGAAGGAATGG
This sequence comes from Hygrocybe punicea, assembly GCA_963556145.1. Lineage (NCBI taxonomy): Eukaryota > Fungi > Basidiomycota > Agaricomycetes > Agaricales > Hygrophoraceae > Hygrocybe > Hygrocybe punicea. The sequence continues at coordinate 5,911,646 of OY744469.1, forward strand.
CTCGACTGACGGAAGTATCCATTGAAAATATCAGAGTGAGACTCGAGAGACCATGGGGTTGCCAGTCGATTCGCCTTTTGTATATGAATGAGAGTGGCCGAATACAAAGGGAAGGTTCAAGCATAAGACATGGTGGCACCTTTCCAGATGGGGAGCATTTGCTCTTAACTTAGGATGTTGGTGGCAGTAGTGGTAGTGGGACGGTGAGTGAGCAGGTGTCCATATACTAATGGGGACCAAGAATTGTCTGACAAAAAAATCGATAACGTACTCCATCCCGGATGAGAAAATTTGACCTTTGTCAGCTCTTGACAAATTCCCTCTTTGCCCTCGCCACCCTGTGGAGCCACGTTCATCAAGCAGGTGGTTCCGGAAGATAGGTGTATAAGCCCAAGGTGTACGGTGCGCCTGACCAGAACCGAGAAGTCGACTTGGCAGCTGATCCGGAAGAATTGAATTTCAATCAAGGTGAAGCGAAGTAGTCAGAGGACTGGACGACTATATCGGCCGGGGGAAAGAGGGTTGGGAGAGGAAAAATAGCACTTGAGGTGAACGCCCCTTCCTATGCAACACTGAGTCGGTCGGGAGCGTTCTTGAAATGCATCTGCAACCATGGTTCCAATGATACAGGGTGCAAAGTTACTAGCTGTTTTTTCACGCTCGAATGAACGGCGAGAATTAATAATAATTTTTCTCCCTGGGATGCTAGAACAAGGAATGCAGAAGTAACTCGAAGACTGATGCTTGGACTTACATTTGCACATCAAACCATCCAATTTCCAGTAACAAGGGACACCAGTGAAGGGTGGTCAAATGCAAAGGTCTGGCAATGATAGCAACGATCCGCTGGGTCGTGGAGAACGTGGCCATTGAATAATTATTCTGGGGATCAAAAGCTAGGATAGCTATGGAGGAGATTGCATTTGATGGACTAGACACGGAATTCTGACATGACAGAACTTTACCGAAGCAGGTCTTGCCAGAGCAAAAATAACTCGGGTGAGGTGATGAGGTGAGGTTCCATCATGACCAAATGACATTGTCGAGATCTGGTGCTTGAAGGCAGTGAAAGGGGGCAGTCGAGATTGTGTTTAGATTGGAACTGGTTGGAGAAATTTGATGTCGAGGAGAAATGGGCATGGCTGTACCTGCCCAAAACATGCAGAGGGACTGATGGGACCCAGGGCCGGAGCAAACGGAATGATTAGTTCAAGAGCCGTGAGAATGGTTCCTGAGGGACTTACCCCATAGTCAGAGGTGAGACAGGTGGGTATAATGAAGGGATATTGAAGGCAGTGGCAGATCTTGAGATTGAGGACGTACAGGGTCGCTGTGATAAGAACGGGAGATCGCAAGATACAGTTTGATGCGGAAGTAAACGGGTGAGAGACTGAGCTTGAGAAAATGCAAGTCCGATACGGGGTTGCGGGATGCGGAGGTCCACAGAGCCAGCGACTGTCACGTAGCGAGCGAGCAGGACGGGGTTGCAAGGAGCGTTGAGATCCTGGACGGGGACCAGCGCACGACCGAATGATCCGAGGAAAGGTAGCCAGCAGCGAGGAAGCAACGGACTGGCGGAGTGCACCCATCTGGCAATAGCGGCGACTGAATTATACGGGAAATGCCGGGCCTGTGCTGAACGCGTACAACCCACTACCGGAAGCAGATCCCAGGCTTCATCGGTTCTTTTTTGATAAGTTCGATGGCTTCTGCGAGCGCTGAATGTCCCACTGACTTCCTGGCCTCATCACCGTGCTCCCTTTTCTGTCTCTTTGTTTGGTGAGCCTCCCTTGACTTATATCTACCCTCTTCGCTCCTGCCACTCCCAAAAAAAAATATTGCCGCCTTGGCTCTCCTCCCCCCATGACCTCCCTCACGTAAATCCGAACATTGACCTCATTGTTCCCAGACCGACGCCGCGCAAGCCACTGCCCCCTTGCTCTCGACCGTTCCCGATCATCTCGTCGAGCACCAGTACGTCGATCAGCCACGCACTCCATCATAAACTGATTTACTCTCCCAGTTGCCATCACCCTTCCATTTCTGATAAGAAGGATCTCTTTCATGTCCTTCCGAAATTCACCATCTATGGACGCCGACACAACTTTGTCGCCCCCTCGCTTGGACGCCTTGCCTACGAATTCCGAGTAAGTCCACCGTCTGATTAATAAATACACCCTCACACACTCTTTCAAGTCGTAGACGTGACCACCACTACGAAGGTTCTCATCGCCACCCTTCACCCCCGCCAGATAACCACTCACCCGCTCTCTCTGTGTCCTCCCTCGAGCGTTCCTCAGTAGTCGCTTCTCCACCACCCCGTCAACCCTCACTGCACACCCCACCTATCCACGCAAACTCCTACAATCCAAACTCTCAGATGCGTCCGCCACTCGGAGGAACCCATCACAGCATCCCTCTTTCTGCGAGATCCAACGGGAACGTGGCTCCAGGTTATGGCTACAACAATCATACCCACCATTTTGACAGCCGCTATGAATCAAGCCAACCTTCCTCCGATCACCAAACATACCACTCACACACCACCCTCCCGGGTCCGCACTTTAACATACAAACCATGTCTCACCCTCCTCCTCCCGACCATCGAGGTGTATTCATGCCTTATCCGCACCCGGGACAAAGCACCCACATCATCCACACAGACGATGCCACGACAAAACTAAGCGAGAGGGTGCGTAGGCGATGCTTCAATTGCTGTACAACCGATACTTCAACCTGGCGACGATCCAATCTCAGCCCAGGAAAAGTGGTCAGTATGCCTCTGCTTCTTCATGCAATTTTTTTAAAATAATTCCAACCTAATGTTTAGCTCTGCAATAAGTGCGGCCTGTTCGAGCGAACTCATTCGCGTCCCAGGCCGGAGCAATTTCCGCACAAACGCGGACCTTTAGCTACGACCACCATCAGGCCGAGGTCCCCACCGCCCCTGCAACAACAACAACAACAACAACAACTTCCCCCCATCTCAAGCCATCCCCACAACCACGGCCATACCCTCCAACAACACCATTACAGCCATCAATCGATCGCACCAATTTCTTCCCTCTCGGACCCGTCGAGGCGGCATCAGCAGCAGCATCAGCAGCAGCAGTACCAATCATCACATAATAACCACAATAACCACAGCCTACCCGAGATTCAGTCCTGGCACCACGAGTCGTCGTCCTCGTCGTCCTCGTCGTCGCTCCCTGCCGCTTCTTCTTCCTCTTCTTCCTCCCAAGCACCCGCCACCACCGGGACGACGAGGAATATAGGTTCGCATCATGAATGCCAACAACAACAACGACACACACCCCCACATTCGTCCCGCGTGCAAAATGCTGCGCTTGAGCCTGACAACGCTTCTTCAAGCGCACGGTCATCGCTCGGGTAGGATGGCTGGGCAATCACTGTCACTAACAAAAGCCAAAAAAAAAAAAAAGATAACAGTCTTCTGCTCTCACGTGGAACAGCACACTGCCCTTCCTCGCTCCGGACTCGTTATTTAAAACAAAACCCATTTTATATATATATATATCGTACAGTAGCCGTTTGCTTTCTTGCTGTTTGTATTTCAATTCTTTTTTCTTTTTTCTTTTCCTTCTTTTCACTCCCCTTCCTTTCTTCTCTTCTCTTCTTCTCTAGTTGTGTCTCGCGTGTTTTCTCTTTCCGAGGTCAGATTATCAATTGCAAACTGCTTGCTGCTCAGCGCTCATCACGAGAATTCTCTACCCCCTCCCTCCGAGAATTTTCCACGTAACCCTCCATCCCCTGACAATAATCTTATGCCAAAACTTATTATTAAAAATCCAAAAAACCTATCACCAGTCTTGTTCTCGTGAGCAAGGGTGACCCGTCGAGCAAAGAAAGCCACAGATGAAATATGTATACGGATCCGAAGGAAGCCACAGCAGTGTTGCATCCCAAGGCCATGCGGCTGTCCAGATGATTCATTCTTCTCTTGTAAAAAAAAAAAAAAAAAAGCCCGTCTTTAGGGCTGAGGTGAATATTTCATCGAACACCCATCTATCGAACACCCACTGGCACATGCACAAGCGCAAAACAAATGAACCGTATATGGTTTTGATATACCTTTTTCGGTTCTTCACGTGCGGCGTGCAGATATGGCAAGGGCAAGAAAATGGCAAGGCAATCTCATCTCTCTCATGTCAACAGTAATGTCATGGCGCCCAAAAACAAGAAGAGGAAGAAAAACATTCACGTGAAGAGGGGGGGTCGGCCACATAGAACACAGAACACAGACGCCAAACACGCGCCCATCGAGCTTGTCTGCAGACAACGGTATCAAAGACGAATATAGAACAAAACGCTCACGGTAAAACAAACTTCTTTCTCGCAAGGGCGGGCAAATAGAGAAAAAAAACCTAGTTTGGGCGGGGTCAGCAGGTTGGTCTCAGTTTGGCACGCGCCTCCCATGTTGACATAATGCCAGGGTGGGGGTGGGGGGAAGGGTCTGATGGAAACACAAGACTGTGTGAGTGAGAGTGTCACTGAGCGTGTGTGGAGGTGGGGAGGTGGTGGAGAGAGAGAAACAGATGTTTTTGGTTCCTGAAGTCATGGGCAGTGTATAACGTGAAAGTGTGAACGTTCTGTTTTCAGAGGTTCAATTGTATTCGCCCCAATTGGCTTTTCACCGCGGAAAGAAGTTAATTGACATGAATAGAAAAAACCACGGCCAAATTGTCGGCGAAGGTTGGCCAAGGACGAGAAATCCAGCGGGCCAGGAAAGGCAGGGGTGGTTGGTTTTTTGCATCGCCTTGCTATCAAATGTTCCCCCCTTTTTCACCATGTCGTGCGCTTCTTGGTTTTTGACAGAGGGATGGGGAAGTGGCCCAGCCCCCACCGTTGGCCCCAGCTCCTAGTTTCGGCATTTTGTTTTTGGTCCTTTTGCTTTTTCTTACCCAATGATTGTTTTTTTAATTTCTGAAAGACGCCGGGGTGCCTGAGATGATCCCGATGGTGATGCGTAGAGGAGGGACCCGCGAGATTGCGAAACCGAACAAAGCATGACCAAGGCTTTATATATATCGTGTAAGTTTCCACTTGCCTCCGTAAGAGTACGCGTGATCCGCGATCACTTTTTTCCCGAGTTCGGTAATTCACCCACTAAGGTTTTATATACATGACGCACCGAAGCACACGGCCTGTCTGAATGGGTTCCTGCTGTTAGCGTCGGTTGCTAATGCGGAGGTAGGCGGGTTGAAGTAAGATAGGTCGGTCGGTGCCGATGGATAGACGGATAACTTTACGGTCCGGAACTTTGTTTTTCCTCATCACCAGTCTGTGTGCGGTGGTTTTTTCTGCTGCAATGATGGATTATATTTTTGTGGCAATCTGTTTGACGGATAAAGCCAGTAACGTGATTTGAATGTTTTGCCGTTGAGGAGTAAAAGCGACAGTTGCATTTCCTCCGTACGTCCAGTGCGGCGATGAACGTGCACAGGGAAGTCGCCGGGCATTCAACACAATTGTTTCTTTACGGGTTTGGATGGTATTGCATCCGTGGCAGCCTGATGCCAAGCTGAAGTGACCAAACCCACCTTCAACGGGAGGAAAGGATGGCCACTGCATCATGAAACATCGAAGACGGTTCATGACTGATAGAGAGTTTGGTATCTTGGGACGCTTTAGCAGAAGAGACAAAAATACCGAAAGCAGTAATATCTGATATAAATAAGAAAACTTATCAGTAACGGATATATCATGTATCAGATCCGTAGAAAGTCTAGCTCACCACTGCCAACCTAGGTTTCCGCGATCAAAATCCCTCTACACGTTTGGGTCCTGAGCACGAATAGGCCACCCACCAGGGTTTATCGGGCAGACGTTTTGCACGGTATATGACAACGCACAGACTAAAAAATTATCCCATGGTTTGCGTCCTTCCCTCGAATCGCGGGAAAAGACCTTGACACGTTTTTTGCTCATTTTGCCGGTACCGCCGCTGGCACAGAGAACCTTCCTGGCCGATACGGAGAGAAAGAACTTCCGAACACACATCAGGGTTAGGGTTTTGGATCCCATGAAATAGCGGCAGAGGAAAGCCGGGGCACTGTCAACCCACGAACGTACAGCCTATAGCCAGTCAATCATGATATACGTTTCGCTCGAACCGTGCATGGTCGTTGATCCTCCTCCGCGCACGACGCGCAGTTGATGTTGACCAGAGGTTTTGCCGGTGCCCAATGACTATTCAGCAAATAGAAATTATCCCAAGGTTCGTCTCGGTCGTCCAAGCCCTAGAAAGCTTCACAGCTTCACAGACTCAGGTTTCTTCGCTGGGTGTCGCCATAATGCGAGGTGCATGGGTTAGGGTTGGCTGCCTCATGAAATTGAGGGAATATCATGTGATAAATGCGCCACCGGTTATAAACCTCTTAACCAGCAACTTGCACTCTACTCCAAAGGCCCAACTACCATGGCGATGCAAGCGAGCTCATCCAAAGCCATTCTCCTTCAAAAACATGACAACGACGTCGTCATCGTCGCCGCTGTCCGTTCCGCAATGACCAAGGTAGAGAGACCTCCTGTTCTCCAATCCCTGTTACTGCTTTTACAATTGTTTTCGTTCATTAAAATCGTTAGGGAAAGAAAGGCGGATTCAAAGACACTCGTCCCGAAGAAATCCTCTCTGCCGTTCTCCGTGCCGCCTACCTGAAAGCGGGCATTAACCCAGCGCAGATCGAAGACATCGCGGTGGGGAACGTACTACCCCCAGGAGGTGGTGCAAGCGCAGCACGCATGGCTGCACTTCATGCGGGCATTCCAAACACCACCGCAGTCAACACCGTGAACAGACAGTGCTCCTCCGGCTTGACTGCTGTCAACCAAATCGCCAACCAGATTCTTGCAGGCCAAATCGATATCGGAATCGGTATGTGTTTTTTGTTGTTGTTGCATTTATCTACGCCCTGGCGTGTTGCTTCCCGGGTCTTGTTGGAATTAATTATTCTTCTGACACAACGGCCGAAACTAGGTGCCGGTGTCGAATCCATGACTTTCGGGTACGGCGCAGGCACCATGCCAGACGGGTGGTCAGACGCCGTCCTCAGTAACCAGGAATCAGAAGAATGTCTCATCCCCATGGGTATCACCTCCGAAAATGTCGCAAACGACTTTGGCATCTCACGCGAAACCCAAGACCGCTTCGCCGCCGAATCCTTCCAAAAAGCCGCAGCCGCACAAAAGGCGGGAAAGTTCAAGCCAGAGATCGTGCCCATCAGTGTACACGTCATGGACCCCAAGACCGAGAAGGTGCATGAGATTACCGTGGATGCGGACGATGGCATCAGGGATGGAGTCACTGCGCAGAGCCTGGCGAAGCTGAAACCAGCGTTCTCGAAGACGGGTACCACGCATGCAGGTACGGCTGGTCTTCTGTTCGTTATGTCGGTAGCTGCGGCAGGCTGATGACGATGGACCACAGGGAACGCATCGCAGGTGTCGGACGGTGCCGCCGCAGTCGTCCTTACACGGCGCTCTGTCGCCAAGCGTCTCGGACTGCAGATCTTGGGCAAGTGGATTGGTGCTGCCGTCGTGGGTGTCCCTCCGAGGATCATGGGTGTGGGTCCGCTGTATGCGATCCCCCAGGTCCTTGCCAAAGCCGGGATCCGCAAGGAAGACGTCGACTTTTATGAGATCAACGAGGCATTCGCTTCTCAGGCGGTGTATTGTGTCCAGCAACTCGGATTGCCAGCTGAAAAGGTCAACATGTTTGGTGGTGCCATCGCGCTTGGGCATCCTCTTGGTTGCAGTGCGTGTCAATACGTGTGGATCATTTTGATCATCTGCTGATTCCGTCTTTCTCCCTCCGTCTTTCAAAACGCATACATATATAGCCGGTGCCCGTCAAATCGCGACTGGTCTCAACATTGCGAAACAGACGAACTCGAAAGTATTTGTGACTAGTATGTGTGTAGGCTCTGGTATGGGAATGGCTGCAGTATTTGTGAATGAGCAGCAATAGGAGGTGTGTGATCACGGAGGAAATTTATTTATTCAAATATCACACTCTTCATTGCTGGGTCCCCCAGATTTTGTAATGTGACAAAAAAAAAGTGTTTTTATTATTATCACCGAAACCATCCTTGGCAGGCCTGGCCATCATTTCTGTCTCGATTTTGTTTGCGGATTTCTCAACAGACATGGTCTGCATCGGCGGCTCTGAGTTTGGTGATCGGAATTCAAGTACGTAATAATATGATACACCCAGTTTGGAAACCAAATACGAAGACGTAATTTACCCCGGCAGGGCTTGTTCTTCACCACGATGTATCGCATCCGAGTAGAATTTGACACAGGAAAGCGTATCCTGATACCCATACAACCCAACAAGACCATTGCAGATCTCGCCGCCCAGGCAGTACCCGAGTTCTCGACCGGCGCTATCCCAGAGCAGTTTTCATTTTCCCTACAAGATGGCACGGAGTTACGACTGAAGGACGAGGTTTGCAATGTCCTCGACTCTGGCGACCTTGTTCACGCTCGATGCGATGGCATGGATACGGACAGCGAGACCACAGGAAAACCAAGTTTATCTACGGTTACGACTCGGGCTTTGCGGGCTGAATCAGGTCTGTCTTCTGCAGTATCTACGGGTCCCGTGAGGAAGGCGGTCCTAGACGACCACGAAGATGACTCTCCATGGATGTGTGACCATCAGGGTGACCGTAAGCGCGTTGTTATCGCCTTCCGTTCGGCGGAGCTCGCAAGGAACCGTGGACGAGATCAGCCAACTCACAAGTTTGGATTTTGTGGTAGTGCTGTTAGCGTCAAGTTGACAATGGTTAGTGGCACAGGTAATATATGCGCGAGTCTGTTGGTTTGATGATGTCCCCCAGGATGTTGTTAGGCGAGAAGCTGCCGTCGCTTTGGGATGGGCTGGCGATGAAGATGTAATGATTGTGGATCACTGCCCTTCAGAGGACAAAGATTCCATGAGGGGCACGTGTTCTTGCACATTGGCCAATCGAATCGCCAACGGGGGTATTTTCCAACACCTTCATTGCCGGAAAGAGGTCGACGGGTCTCACTGCGGAGTCGAAGAGTGCACCTACTCACATACACACATCTGTGAGTGCTCCTTCATTTCATTCTTTGAAACGGTTGAAATTATATTTACGAGCGGATTAGCTTCTGATCTATTTGCTTCCTCTGTTTCTGATCTTCAATGCGCAATATGTACTGAATTGTTAGGTCCGTTCTATCGTGCGGTGATTCTTTTTCATCTTCTTGACGGATTTGGAAACAGGATTCCCCTGTGAACGTTGTCTGGATGATCCTGAAAATCAGGGAAAATCCCCTGCTGACATATTATCCTGCGCGCTTGTTCAGGTGAGCAATAGCTGCTGCCCTTTTTTCCTCCAACGAACGAGACCTAATTTGACAACAATTCAGAACACTGGGTATGTTTCCGGATATGTTTATTATATGAAAGGATGTCAAACTTCCGCGTTGTTCTTACAGTTGCAACCATCTCTTCCATGCGCATTGTTACTTCTCACAGCAAGGATCTTCGAAATGCCCTGCTGGTTGTCCTGAAGCATATATTCTCAAAGAACCCTCTGATTTCAGCACAGACGGTCAGCGTGGTCGTCTGGCATATTGTTGAAAAGCCTTTCATTCGTTCTTCCAGAACCATATTTGCTCGTCATTCATTCGGGATCATGGGTCGAGAAGGTCCAATTACCCGAAGAGCTTCTCTCAGGAGACCTCCTGACTCTTCCGGAATCTCAAGGTCAAAAATGAGTCATATGCTTGTAGCACTTCTCTCACTCACATGAGCCCTATAGTTCTTGAAATCCTAAAAACTCGATTTAACGAACACAAGGGGCTGACTGTCCACATGGTGTGAATCCTAGCAATTGCAGTATCTCTTTTCCTGACTTTGATCTAGTTTGGCAGAAAGGCAGACGGGTAAAAAACATCAGATTGGACTCCATACATGCATGCTGCTGACAATTTGTTTTATTTTTTTGAGATTGGTCCAATTCCGTCAATCTACCCTCGTGTCGGTCTGCTGCTCCACTCGCCACGCTAAGATGGATGCCATTGTCCGCCACATCTTGAGCCCACTTCCGTCGGAGCCCAACGATCGAGCATTACTAGATTTGCACACTATTTCCTCACCCATCTTCAATGAAGATCCTGGGCAAACTATCGAAAGCTTGGGACTTGATTACGGCATCGAGAATGGAGGCGAACTTCTTTTGTTCGCAGTTCGAAGAGCACATGTGGACCAAGAGGACCAGGGTTCGCCGGAGATCATGGGCAAAGGAGTTCTCTACTCCAGGAGCTCTTGTTGGGTCCGTCTCTTCCCACGTTAGCCCAAGCTCTTCTCACCTCGGTCTGTCTTTTAGCTGCCCGCCGTTAGTCAGTCTGACCGAGGAATGGCTGCGTATCTGTCGAGTTTGCTGGTCTTCTGTCATGTCATGGGGTAGGCATATCTTAAATAGCCGTCTTTTATATCTGACAGTATGCTTTTGTCAGGAATTGTGACGATGAAGGGAAGCAAAAGCGTCGGATGATGATGTATTTCATGACACTTACACGTTTTCCACCTGGTGAGTGTAGACCAACTTTCTGTCTCGTTTTCAACTCTGTTGATCGCCTGTCGTGGTTTATCAGCTGTTCGTACATTGTATCTTCTCATGAAAAATGACACACCGTCTCCTCAAGAAAGAAGGGCATTGAGTGAAGCATTTTATCATCTTTGTCTAGATCTCCCGCCTCCGTTCGCTATTGGAAATATACAACGAGTTTTTGAAGCCTCCAGGTGTGTAATACCAAATGACTTGTTTGATGGCATTCCTAATTTTTGGATACAAGAATCGTCTTCGGCACGATTCTGGGGCGTTGCCAAGTCGATGTCTTCCTGCCTTCATCGAATACCAAAGCAACCGAGGTGGATTTGTGCAAGGAAGTCAACCTTTGCTGGTAAATATCCCACTGGGCAAACCGCAGCCAACATCTAACTATCTTTTGTCTCGTCAAGTGAACTTACTGGTGAACGTCTCCATTATCCCGTCGCACTTGCAGATAAAATCGTAGAACGCCAAGTTGCCGTTAACCAGCAAGTCCTAGGTCCCCTCTATGATCCTTCCATACCTCCCAAGGCCATCACCGAGGTGCCGAAAGAATTAGCGGCTTTAGTGGTCCGGACGTCGCGTGTTGTCTCCTCCCTGATGGTATTTGATTCCGAGGTTATTCTTCCGGTACCCTTGACGCGGAGCCTCAGTCAAGATTTCGATGTGGCCATCAAAGCGGCCAATTCGACAGAAGTCAAGATCTACGCCCCTCTGAGCATCAAGCAGCAGGCTGTTACGCCTGCTCTTAGCCTGGATGAGGTTGGATTCAATACAGTGTACTTGTCGAGAGGTGGCGCGTGTGGTGCCGAGGATACTGTTTTTCTTCGTCCCTGTCATGGTGGAGAGAGCATTGTGGATGTAAATCTGGTTTGTGGTCTTTCTGCAATACCAATCAGCACTGGGCGCTGATCTTCTGCTAGATTGCCGCCCGACTGGATCCAATCATCCCACAAAGGAAATTGATGGGGGAGTGGAATGTTGATGCTTTCGCTGATAGTGGAGATCACATAGATGCAAGGTGAGTGAACAGCCGTACGTCACCCTGGAAACCTTTCCGTGATGCTTCCGCGTTTTAGACCTGTGGAAGAAGCAGTTGTTATCTGTTTGGATTTATCTCGCTCCATGGAAACGCCGTTCGAGGGTCAAGAAGATGTTCCCAACCCCGGAGTGAATGGCGACGAGATTGCTCTTCGCGCCCTGAAGAGCAGTTACGAAGAACATCTTAGCGACGACGAATTATTTTCCACAGGTCAGACTGATCTCTAGCCTTGATATCACCTGACTAACCTTCCTCTCATTAGCTTCGGAAATGCTCTCAAACCTCGACTGCCTGCTGAATATAGCGAGATTGGTGCCAAGTCGTGACTTGAATATTGTGGGCGCTCGGTCAATGGCAGAACAGATCATAGATGAGCTTGTGGTTTTGTACACCCGTGCACACCATGCCAACCCGAGCGATAGAAGACGGTCTATAAGGTGTGTCTCCAGAATTTTCATAGCGAGTATCTATCTGCTGACTGTTGTCTGTTGTATCTAGAGACAAAGTCGCTCAATACATTCGCTTTGTTGTTGCAACTCAAAACTCAGAGGTCAAAACTCGTCTCGTTGCCCACCTTCTAGATCTTGTAGATACTGCACGAGAAAATTATTCGCAGCCTACCTACGCTTCGGAACCACCCAAGGTGAGTTGCTTGCAGATACACGTATTTGACTCTCGTTGACGAGTAGCATGCAAGGCATATTTGTGTCCTCTAAGTGGAACATTGATGAACAAACCCGTTCGGGCAAATGATGGTATAGTAGATTTCTGGCCTTATGGATCACCCCTCACGCTGTTCATCCAGGGCAAATATATGAGCTTGACAATTTAGCAAGTTGGCGAACCGTAAACAGGCGGTCACCCATGTTGCCAAACATCGTTCTATACGGCACGCCCTCCATAGATGAAACTTTCCAGGGAACCATCAGAAACTGGCGTGCAAGCCACGCACTAACGCCCTCCTTTCGGGTAGAGCCGGTGGTCCTCGAAATCCAGTGTCCTATTGCCGAGACCATCACCTACGTCTCCTTGATTCGAAACCCATCGGTTTTAGGAGTTCTTTTTGATCTCTGGAAGTTCAGGAACATCAAGCCGCGATCCATTGAACTCTGGCACAGTAATTGTCATCCTTTTATAACTGAAGCATATCTCCAATTAAAGCCTTACTCGTAGACCTCAGGGGCTCTGGCGACGGTTACCGGCAAGGCACACGACTTTCCTTTGATGGGGATCTTGATGACTCGTGTGTGCCAAGTCGTCCAAACATTTTACCCGGAAGCGATATGTCGGTCGCCAAGTATTCACTAGAACACCTTCGGTGAGTATGCTGGTTTCTAGTATCAACATCAGATTAATGTCTTTTTATGAAGTTGGCGATATCGGCCTAGCAAGACCGAAGAACAAACGCGAAGGTCGAAGTATATGACCCGGTACGACAATATGGATTATTATTAGATACCCATGCAGCCAACCTTACGACTGTCATTTGATAGGCTGGATGTTGCAAAGCAGGCCTTCGAAGCGTTCGTGAATAAACTCCAATCGTTTGATTTGCCCATTGCTTTAGGTAATATTTTTATGTGCACAAGAAGGGCATTGTTTACCCTTTGCGCAGGTTTGGTTAGCTTTGGCAAAAGTGTTGCTATTAAACAGGTATTTCTTTCGTTCGCGGCCGTCACCAGTACCAATTTCTTCTGAATGTAGGAAATAACAATGATCAAAGAGAACTTCCGGGATCGAGTCAGGGCTGTTGAGGTATTTTCAACTTTCTCGTTGTCGATGACATTGCTTGACACGGATGATGCAACTTTTTTCTTTCTATAGGCTGATGGTGACACGCCACTCATGGATAGGTATGCTTGTATTTCATAGGCTAGTTGTTCATACAAATTCTCACTTATTTGTTTAGTTTGTCAATGGCCCAGAACATGCTTTCGCAATACCACAGCCAGGTCTGGAACATCTTCCTGCCTCTTAACAGCAACAGGACTCAAACTAACTGCATACCCCAGCATCCTTCCGCACGGTTGCGCATCTTGTGTTTGACGGACGGTGTTGACGTTGGTTCGGTCATCCAACCTCATGTTGTCTGCCCTAAGCTACAGAGAGCTGGTATCAAGCTTGATGCTATTAACTTCCAAGGTCCTGTCCACGATCTTGATTTACACGCCATTGCAGTCGCAACTGGTGGATACTCCTTTAGGGTTGATACGGTTTGTAATATGCTTCTTTATATATTTCCTAGCCTTTCATCCATCTGCTAGGTCGAAAACGCGCTTGCCATTGTAGAATTGGAAACAGTTCTTGCTTCGAAAGATAGGGTAGCTGTCTTGAACGTTGAAGAATTTCATCTAATCTAATGTCCCTTCAGATTGACCGACCCTACAGAAGCCCTGTGGTAAGCTCTTTTGGACTTGCACGGTACAAAGGAGAGCCAATGGACGAAGTGACGGTGTATTCGTTTCCTGAACGAAGACCACACACTGTGTGTTCCTTTTCTTTCTCTCTTGATTGTCACTTCATTGGTGCACAGAGAATTTCCAACTCCGTTGTGAGAGCTCAGAAGAAAGTAGCAACGGCTGTGATCCCAACTACCATAGGAAGAACAAAGAGGCTGATGGATGAACTGCGTCAGGTTGTTGTGAGTGATATGTGTATAACCCACCAATCTACTACCAATCTAAGTGATTAAATGTCCGGTTTTAGAACTTACCGCATCGTGCGTTAATCACCAGTATTTCTTCGCAATATTAAATGTTTGAACATACAGCTGCTATCGATGTGTATACTTGTGATGAAGATATTGGTTTTTGGAAAGCTGTCGTTCAAGCACCTGAAGAAGTAAGTGAATAATAAGTCGACGTGTAATTCTCCTGAACCTTTATAGTCACCATATGCTGGAGGTTGCTTTCTTCTCTACGTCGATTTTCCTTCGGATTATCCTCAGAAGCCGCCTGAAGTGTATGTGTCCAAGCTTGTCCCAAAGCGTGTCTCATGTGTTCTGTAGACGATTCGTCACCAAGATCTTGCATCCAAATAGTACGCAAATCGAAAAATTTATTTGACGTTTATTCACTGTTTTCCCAGTTAATCGGCATGGTAAAGTGTGTCATGCTGCGCTTGATAGGAGTTGGGTCGCCAGCATGTCGATGACGTATGTAAAGCCGACCTTCCGTTGAAAATATTCATCGTGATGTTTCATACTTAGCACGATTTTCCAAGTCATTTTTGGTCTTTTGTTGACGCCGGATACGGATAATCCAGTGACGCTCACTTTTTGCTTTGACTCGTGACTTTGACTCATCATGCATTCGTGTAGCTCGATCTTCATGCCACGATGCAATACAATGATGACACCGGTCAACATGCACTTAAACTAAATGAAATGGTTTGCTTCCCCCTTTACCACACATCTGACTTTATTGAGAACCTTCTAGGTCCAACTTTTTGCTGGAAAGACTCGGGAACAATGGAGACTCGAGCTCGATCCGTAGGAAATTCCGATGTATGTGTATATGTAAATTTGTAAAGCTACTGTATCAACTGGTCATTTACACCAATATCAACATCGTCAGTCTTGTATCTGTTCATAGATTCCGAATAATGTCCATTGCTTACCATAAGATGAGTACTCTTAAGTCGATAAACCGTCGAAGGGCACCAGCCCTTCCCTCCGATTATCAGAGTAAATAATTATAGCGTATCCAGGAGGATCAAAGTTGTGATAAGAACAATGATGCCCATACAAATATTGTTGGAGACTAAAGCATTGGCAGCAGAAGCCGCTTCGTAACTGCGGCAAACGTTATGACGTTGTACACGTGTTCAAAGAAAAATCAAGGCAACATACGTGATGCCATCTATCTGGGTTTCACCATCGACGGTTTTCCCAGTCACTTGATTTTCTGCATCCGCCCTCGACAAGTTTGATTCGAAGAGGCCTTGAGGTGGGATAAGGCCGCAGGAAATGGAAGACGAATAAGTGTTGAATATTTGGGGATTCCCGCCGTTGATGGAGAGGCTCACGTTACCACCCGTGGGAGAAAACACGGTATGGATGAATGCAGCCCGACCTGTGACGATAAGACATTATCAGATCTCTGAAAGGGAAAACCTAATCTATATCTATGTATACGTACCGGTGAAATTGAAAGAAAAGGTTGAATCCCTCGTAGAGCTGACACGGATGCGTTTGTGTTTGACGCATTTGGGAACATCGGTGAGTGTTTTCCAAGCATCCGGAGGGTCATATGTAATGCGGCGATTGTCGCTGGTGATACTTATGTTTCGAAATCCAGATGGAGCTGCAGTGGGCGGTGGCGGCGGTGGGCTATTGGTTACACTTGTTGTTAGCGTCGTCTGAGTCGAGGTGGGCATGAGGGTGGATGGCTGGGTGGATGAGCCCGTGGTTGTGTCAGTAATTGACTCTGTGATCGAGTTCGTGCTTAGGGAAGTTGTGGTGGTAGATATGTTTGCGGTCGTCAGTTCAGTGGCAGTGATGGATAAAGATGAGTTGTTTGAGCCTCAGATTTCCAGGCATCAAGGATTAGCATGTGATGAAGAATGATTGAGGACACGACATACCGCAACATGAGAGCGTTGGGTCTGTGCACATGACTATGAAGTGGAAGTTAGGCCCATACAAGAGCAAGCAAAAGGGGATGCTCACCCCAATGAAGGGGGCAGCAGCAGCATACGGCACTTGAATTCGTGTCAGGCGGGCATGAGGACCTCCATGAATGGAAAGAACTTGAGCACTTGCTCGTATCGGATAATCAAGCGACGGATCACACTCACACTGTGCAAGTAAAACTTCCCGGTATGTAGAACGCACACAAGTCGACGTCCTGGCGTGAGGGGTTCGGTGCACGAGAACTTTGAAGACTGGGTAAAGTAGTTGGTGGAACACGGAAGGGATTAATGTAAATGTTAGCCGGATGGGGGGTAATAACGCTAAGGACCGGGACTAGAATCGCAATGACGAGAAGAACTCGAGCACACATAATGGTTCGCAGAGGAATCGACCAACAGCCAGGTATCTAAGGCATTGATCCCTTGTGCGATACTCGGTTTTCCAGGGCCCAAGGCACCGCTTCTCAACGATGGTTTAAACATCCGTGAAGCGCCAAGGCGGTTCCCAAGGCGGTTGCGGACGCCCTGATGGCTGTCAGAGAACGTCTGACCGCCGCCGACTTTGTCCACGGGACATTGTCCATAAGTTCACCCGGCCATTACAAAGCTTTGGTGTTGTTTGTTGCGCCATGGCTGAGCTTGAATGCTAAGTCAGAGAAGCGCAATTTAGTTTTGTGCGCCATATGTCGCTATCCTCCTTGCTTGAGACTGTTCGGGATTGCGACGAAAGTACACTACTCTCTATCCCTCAATTTCTTTCTCTTTTCTCGCTGGTTTCCCACCTTCGAAAGCATCTTGGTTGGAGCCAAAGGCCTGATTCTTCTGCTCTTCCCGTTCTCCTGCCCAACAACATTGCAAACTTTCTCTGCTTAGCGCTTAACATCAACGACGTGGTTCTTCGCAAGATATGGCAAGCTCTCCGACCATTTTTGGAGGCTATACCGGAGAAGCACGAGGATGGCACCACGTATGACTCTGCGCTGTACAATGCTTCCCTTCTTCCGCTATTCCTCAAATATGGACTCCCATCTGGCATTGGTAGGAACAAAACCTTTTCTAATACTCATTCTCTTACAGTCTATCTTGCTTTGAACAGGCTTCTTTGACCTCTTCCCACCCACACAAACCTGTCTAGATCCGAAATGTTGCATCAGCAGCAAGGGTTCAAATATTCGGGAACTGACTGATGTTTCCCCTTATGAGGTGGTTCTATTTACACGCTTCATGGGTGCGCTACCAGTTTGGGCATACTCTGCCGTTTGTCCTGGTAACGCCGATGCTTGACTTATTGACATATTTTGCTGACATTGTTCCGTAGCCTGTAAAACCCGATACTATCCAAACTACTATGTTCACGAAAGCCATTCTGTTCGTACGTACTACCCAGAAATCCCAGAAATCATCCAAGTTTCAATGCACCATTATGTCGAGGCAAGCTTAGCTCGAGAGTTCACGAACCAAATGGTTTGTGCGTGGTATGTTGGTTGAATTAATGCTCACTTATTATAGGGCTGACAATTTTACAGGGTATCTGGAAGTAACTTAGCTCGCATATACAACCTCAATTTCAGAGACCCCGAAGCTAGGATCGTGCCTTTCCAGTGGCCTTACGAGCTCGCATTGACGTGCGACCAAGTGTGGGATTCATTTTTCATTTACGCCTTGTTGCGGGATCATGAGGAGCACGGGACTGTCCTCGAGTTGCCACACGTTGCACCAAGTCAAGTATCCCGCCTTCGTGCTGCACTGGAAGCTCGGACAGCGGCCATGGCTGGGCCCGGACAAGAATTCTGGAACCATGCCTGTGAACTCTGCTGCAAATACAGGACGACAGAAGCTGGTGTTGTCGGTATGTCGCTTTGCACTGCAGTTGTGTTTATACTGGACTACTAGAGCCGTTGTCCCCGATAGAAGCCCTGCGTGCTACGGTCACCGACGGCATCAGCATCGGTCACCCTTGTTGTGGAGTACACGATTGCAAGGAGCCATTGCAATCTCAACGGAAAAGGTTTTGCGCTCGTCACGATGATATGAAGAACTTGTGTGCGGTGACAACATGTTCGCGGCCTTGCGACCCTGGCTACAAGACGTGTGGAATACAAGACCACCGTCGGCTTGAAGCGGCTGGAAACGAACAACGAACTGCGATGTTCCAATTACGGCAACGGCTGGAGCGGCTTAACACAACACAAATCGAAGATGCCCTGTCATCCGAACTTGGAGCTTCAGTGTCATCGTTGGATGTAGATGAAGATGCAGAGGTTAATACTGCGGTGGAATGCAATGACAAGTCACCGGAAGGTAACAAGCAACCTCGTATCCGATTAAATCGCCGGCGCACCCACAACGAACAACTCTGTGTTACCACCTGTGGTGTGATCCTGGGTCGTGCCACTTTCTTTGGCTCGGAAGCCGTCAATGGCGTCGTGGTCAGTGATACCATCCTGTCGCCATGCTTTAATTGACATGTTCACAGCTTTTTCACCAAAAACTTTTCCCTACTCCCCAGTCTGTCCCGGGTGTCAATTTCTTCGACAACAACTGCCACGTGAAAAAACACCTCAATGCGACAAACAACCATTATTTCAATCGATGTGCACTTCCGGTAGACGTATTTCACATGAAAACAAAGCATCGTGAATCCGATACTTTTTGCAATGAATGGTGTAACCCTGCTCAATTCCCCGATCTCATTGAAGACGGCAAGTGGACTTTTAACTCTTCGGCGGCAGAAATAACCAATGCGTGGTTTGGCGGGTTCAAGGCCGTTGTACGGGAAATGCGAGTGGATAGGTACAATTTTTTCCTTGATGAAATGATCAAGCAACGCAACCGTCTGATTGTTGAGGATTTGTGCAAACGGCACGCACGTCCCTTTCAGATTCCTCGATGTGATCTTCTTGGTACTGGGTCTGGGGTTGTATATTAAGTAGGGTATCGCATGCGCGCAATGTACAAAATAGTGCAATAAATTTGTTTCGCGCGCACTTTTCAAACACGTAGAGCGCACATTTTTGAATGGGTTCCGCGCACATTCCAGCACGGAGCGCACATATCAAAGTAGCGCGATTAATGGTGTTTATAGCGTGTATTCCGGCACGAAGCGCACAATTAGTAGTCTTTTGTAGCGCGCAACTGCACATGAATGATGAGCGCGCGAGAATTCAATTGTGCGCAACATGTATACAAATGCAACTGGTTGAACAATCACATTAAAGAGATGACAGTCTGTGACTATAACAAAAAGTGTGTTTAAAAGAAGTGTGGGTGAATGAGGGAGACGGTCATGTAAAAGTAAAAGGAATAGAAGAGTGTTCAGGGAAAGACGGAGTCTTCGCGCACGCGCAGAGAGGGAAATATTTCTTGTAGATATTGATCTATGCCCAGGGATTGTGTCGAGGCTTTCCTGGAATGTGAAACCCAGAGCGAGTGACTGGCGACAACGCGCTAGTGGAAGGACGTGAGGTGGCTGATGCCGATGCAACACCTTCGGTATCTGGAACAATTGCAGGGAAGACGCCACCAGGACCTGCAACATTGTTTGGTGCAGGTGGAGTGGGTGGCAATGGCGAAAACGGGTTACTGTGGTTGGATATCCCTAACTGCTCATCCATGTCGGTAATATAAGAGTAGTCGAATATCTCAGGGCCATCAAGGATGTCCAAATCACTCCAAGAAATAGGTGAATTGCGGGCATTTCTCACCGGGCTTGGAGGCTCTGAACCTGGGGTCACTGAAATAAGGTGGGTTTGAGATCATCCAGGCAATCACTACCACTGAGTAGCCATACCTCTTGGGCGTTTGACTTGCAAATCCTCATTACTTGTGTTCGTCTTAGAAGAATCATTGCGCTTCCTCGTTCTGGCATAGTTCTGGTCAGACCCGGTGATCCGATCATCATCTGAACTACTGTTGTCGCTGATACTAAGCACCTCTGAATCTCCAGTGTATCACCGATCAGGCCAGCAAGTCCAACAATGTGAAATATGACAACGTACCAACAATCTCGGGGCGTTGCACAGATATCTTCCCTCCATTGGTATTGTCATTGCGGCTCGTTGTGGAGTCAACCGACCCCGAATCGGAATCAGAATTGGGACCTGGAGAGATTGCCTTGCGGCCCCTTCTACTAGACTTGTGATCAGCCCCCCTTTTCACCCTGATCAACTCAGTCGCAGATCCTGTCGTGCCATCAGAATCCGGTTCACTCTCTCCATTTCTTGCATGTTCCGTGGCAACTTCCCAGTTAGAGTAAACAATTTCTGGAATTCCATGACGAGGAGCTGTTGGAGAGTCAGCAGGCTCTGGCTTTCTCGTCAAATGAACTAACCAATTCGGACAGAGTAATCCGTATACTTGCGACCCATAGAGCCTTTTGCAGCTGAGACATGGACACCTGTGGTTGTTGCCCTATGGACCACAAACAGGCTGGCATGATCCTTTCGCAACAAGACCCAATGAAATTTGCCTGAAGCTGGCCGACCATAATGTGCATCGAGCCACGTGAAGGCTTCTGGCAGCAGTTGACGAAACCACTCATCAAGTTGGGTTTGATTCCAACTTAATTTAAATTCAAGATCCGTGACTTCATCGTTTTCCACAGCGAGACGACACTGAATGTAGCTTTCTATTTCCTGTGCTCTGGGATATTTGGTCTGAACCAGTTCACCATCGGCCTATGGAGTAGCAGATCAGTAGAAATTATATGATTCAAAAGTTAGTCTTACACGCAGTCCACACGGAACCATGATGACCATCCCGACCTTAACCAGCTTGTCTGTCGTCTGAGAAGAATTTTGAAGCTAATTGTTGAGTTGTTGGCATGGTTCCGAAAATCTAAAACATACCGAAGGTGAAGCGTTCACCAGCCTCCTGCCTAAATTGCCATCCCCATCACCCAGCTTAGGGACTCCACCAGTATAGTTTCGAGTTATAGCTGAAGAACTAGAACCCGTTTGTCCTTCGCGCACAATACGGGGCAACTTGGATGAGCGGTGACAGGTGT
The DNA here is from genome assembly GCA_963556145.1 of Hygrocybe punicea. NCBI lineage: Eukaryota > Fungi > Basidiomycota > Agaricomycetes > Agaricales > Hygrophoraceae > Hygrocybe > Hygrocybe punicea. The sequence goes on from OY744469.1 coordinate 5,932,929, forward strand.
CAGTATGTTTACAATTGCGACATATCTTCGAGCCAGTGGTCCTGGCAGTGAATAGAAGGCAATCACAACGAGAATTGTCCTTTGCAGAGCCACCAGAGCAAGTAAGAACCATGGTGAACTTGTGTGTGAAGAAATTGGTCGAGGGCAAGGATGAGTAAAAAAACAAGAACAAAAAAACACGCCTTCTCTTGCCGATTTTCCCAGGCTTAAACGATCAACTTCGTTGAGGTATGACTGAATTTCATTTGCACTGTAGCAAAGTAACGGTGTCAGGATAGATCAACAAGATTACATGGGTAGCAAACGGCACGATACCTTTTATCTTAGCGATGGGTCTGTTGTCATTGAGGTTTGAAGGAATACGCAAACACTTCCGGTTGATACTAACCCTCCTGTAGCTACCTGGCATTCCCCATGGCACTCTCTATTGCCTCCCAAGGAGCTTGTTGGCCATACGATCGGGAGTCTTTCGAACGCTGTTCTCCTTACCCTGCAACACAACGAACCCGGAAGGGACCAATGACCAGAATCCGGTGGTGTTACACATACTGAGAGAGGATTTCGATCGAATTCTGGTGTTCCTTTTCAGTGGGTAAGTTCATATATTTCTAATAATTTCAAAGCACTCACTGCTTCAAATAGCTACACCGCAAAAGATCTGACCGTCAATTTTCTATCGTCCGTGCTCAAGATGTCTGTGTTCCTAGAGATAACAGACGGGGAGGAATTTGCAACGGAAAAACTCCCCAAACTCCCAGAGTTTACCCCCGTGCTTCAATTACACTTAGCTCGCCTGCATCGTATCGACAAGTGGGTAGAACCAGCGTTTAGGCAGCTTTTAATGACTCCAACCACGGAACTCAATCCCGTTGACGCGAATCTGATTGGGCTTCCATTTTTCCACATTTTGATGAAGGCAAAGGCGGTGATCGACCAGCATCGCCGAAGCATTGCCTTCTTCGCTCCAGATGCTGTGATTGACCCATTGTGTGGAAAGAGTACCACCTGCAGTAACTCATGGATAGTGGAATGGTGGCGGGGTCTTGCGAAACAACTTCTTCATCCTGATGCCGCCCTCACCGAATCTGAAATTTTGGCTGGTTTTGATACCGTGATGATTCCAGGAATGTGCGATTCCTGTCAAGCACGGTCAATTGCATGGGTGAAGGCAAAGAAGGTGTTTGAAAGAGAGCAAACCTTCATTCAGGCTGCTGTGACTGAGGTGATGGACTTGCAGACCGACGAACCGATCAGGGCTTCCATGCGGGTCAATATTATTCAGTAGATATGTCATTATATACCTTGAAAATTTTGTATCATTGATATTCAGTAGACATGTCATTATATACCTTCAAAAATTTGTATTGTTGATATCGTCACTTTCACAGTCTTGCCATAGTATTAATGATTTGCGCGCGTATATGACTTGCGCGTGCTATGACTTTGTGCGTGCACCATGACATGCGCAAACAAACACTTGTTGCGCAACACCACCCATCGATACCAATCCATCGATGCCACCACAAACATTGCAACGTACGGTGAAAAAATTAGTTTTGATTAAAAGGATGATACGCTACTGACTTTGAAACAAAAGTAATGACTGTGGGCTACTACAAAACAAAAGTGGGATACTATGAATCAAGAGGGCCGTCAAATTCTGCGACATCATCTAGTTGGCTGTAAATGATTCTTCCTTTTTTCCTCGAGGGCGACAGAGACGGTAGTGCCGGTGACGGATTCATATTCCTTCTCTTTCCCTCTGCCACTAACTTCCTCTGCACAAGATAAGCAGATTCATCCTCGGTACCTTCAATGTCAATTTGAAACTGGTGAGTCTCACATGTGTTACTTTCTTGGAGTACCACAAGAGCAGCTTTCTCATCAACGTTCAGATCCTCGATAATGAGCAAAATGACCATTTCCGGAATCAAAATTCGATTGATAAACTTGTGTGTTGGGATCGTGTGGATCGTGTTTCGGTTGGACAACGGAACCAAATCCTGCAAGACTTGGGATATCACAGCATAGCCCCTTTCACCGTAGCTATATCATGATATCAGTGGATGATCTAATCCAGAGCTCAAAGACGTACTATCCCGTACCCCGACCATACCGCTGACTAAAATCAAGCTCTCCCTCGAGGCCCATTGCACGGTTTGCCCCAATATCCAGGATCAAGGTGCTGAAGAACTGGAAAAATATGGAGTCCCTTGGATCATCAATGATCTCTGCCAGCGCATCTGTGAGATCGGCTACCCTGTCTCTTAGGCTCTCGAAGTTGATCATTTGCGGCCAGCGCTGGTTAATTGCTCTAGATGGCAGCAATGCCTCGGCGTGGTATTGTTGGGTTTTATCTTCCACAACGGATTCCTTTATACTGGACTCTGTGCTTAGTTCGTCCATGCTTGTCTCATCTGTTTCAGAAACCTCGACAATGTTTTGATATGCTTCTGCGACAAATTCAGCCCATGATTGTTTCGGAGAGCCTGCATGCTTGTACTTTGATACGAGATGAGTATTTTCCTTGTAAATCCTGTAATGTTTGTGGAATGTTGATCGGTGGTATGATAGGCTGAAGACCATTTCGAACGCAGTATCTTGATGAATGGTCGGCCGACGCTGCGCCCGCAACTGCTCTATTCGTTCAAACCCCTCGAAGATATCCACAGCAAAGAAGGACGTCGGCCATGCCCTTTCACCATTACGCAAGTATTTTCCTACCCATGGGCGCTCGCCTAGTGCTGCACTATGCAATGGAAATGCATGATCCACGTTCAAGTCCCCGCAATTGTCATTTGATGTTAATTTTTTTGGCGAGATTGTAGGGGCTATCGATGATGACCTTGATGCAGGTGAATCCCTGCTATATTTTACTCTCGATGGGCTTTCTGACATTGCCTTGGGACCAGGGTGTATGTCCAAAGTCTTCACGTTGTCCTGGACCCAGGCATTTGCAAAGATCCGTCCGTTTTTAACCCCACTAGGACTTTGTACGAGACTGTTTGGATCTCGTATATTGTCTCGAGTACGTTTCTTGCTGATTGTGCCTGTACCATTTAACTTATCTATCTCCGCATCCAGACCAGGGCAATCTTGCAGATGAGGGCCAATGATGCCACCGGAAAGTTTTCGGAAAAGAAGGGTTTCACCAGTTTCCACCTGCCGAACGGTATCAAAGGTGTGGCAATCCCAGCGCTTTTGGAAACGATTATATGTTTCAACCCGTTTTTGCATTGACAAACCCAAGACTTCCACTAGTTCAGGATAATCTTTGATTCGGAAATCGGGAAAGGTTTCTACTCGCAATGGTAACACAATTGGCTCACGTCCCTCCTAAGTTAGGTGTATCAGAAGATTCTTTGTTGGTCAGGGAAAGTAATCTACCTGGTACCACAAAATAGCTGTAACCTGCATCATCTTTTGTTGTCGTGATCACAGCACGGCGTCTTTGGTGTTGGTATGTCGATCATCATCTTTCCCAGCCATTCGACGTGCTTCTAACCAGGCTGGTGTGGTAGATTGCCACATAGTCGCAATTGGTATGGCATGGTTTGCTCTCGGAGCCGGTCGCAGTGTGGGGGTGGTATTGGTGTGAATCGTTGGAACTGGTGGGAGAAACATAGGAATCACAGAGCATGGTGTCGGACGCGCATCTTGCAGCACCATGGGTAGTTGCTGATCTGTTCTCTGCACAGACTCTTGTCTATGCATTTCTGGTGACCTATTGCCTATTTGTGCCTCAGGTACTGCAACCCGCAATGCCGTTGGACCTGGCACCGCTTGCTGGGGCAATGTAAACAGCATGGGATCCAATGATTCTCCAGCTGGCGACACAGACGGCGGCATGGATACCGACCTTGATGCCTGCACTCCAAGCTCCGGCAAAGGGATACGATGCTTCCGCTCCTGACAAGGAGGGCGATGTACTCCTTTCGTGGCGGCATCTAGAGCAGCATCTCTGCAACACTTCCGACACATAAAATTTGTACATTCGGTGTGTCCTGGTGTTCTGGTGCCTTTCGCTGACTTACAGGTTTCCATAGCACAGAATATCCCACCATTCGGACGTCGAAGCTTTGCTATGATGGCTTCTCGAGTGGCAGGGCGCTCTACTGGTGGCGTTTGGGAATAGAATGAAGGACTATTGACAAGTGGAGTTTGGGAATGGAATGAAGGACTATTGACAAGTGATGGAGCTTGGGTATGGAATGAAGGACTATTGACCAGTGGTGAGGGTTGGGGAAGAAACGGGAGAGGTAAATTCTTTGGAACGAGTGACGGAAGTTGGTTGGCATTAGGAATGGCGTGACGTATGGGTATAGTTGACATGGCCTGGTTATTGGGTATAATATTTTGGAGTATCGTTGGATCTTCTCTCGCAGCTTGAACGAGTGATAGTGCGAAATCTGGATCTAAAGGATTGGAATGAAAGACTGTGTTTCGACAGTGCCGGTTAGAACACTACTTAGGATTAGTTATCTTCTTGACCAGTATACCAAAAAAAAAAAAATACGGTTTGTTGGATGCGGTTCTTGTTCTCTATTTTCCCAGTTCCTTTATTAACAGAAGGAGGGTTCAATAGGTTACCGCAACGTTCGCAAGGAGTGGATGTCATTTTGGTTTGTTGAATAAAAATATTTATTTATGTATTTAGAGATTACATAGTTGCGCGATGCGCGCGATGCCGAGGCAGCAGGCCCTGAGTTTCAATGTTAACGCACTGAGTTTGAAACTAATGGACATGTCCATAAGTCCCGTGGACAAAGTCGGCGGCGGTCAGACATTGTGGGCTGTCAGGACCCCGAGAACCTGACCCACCTGTATAAGGAAACTTGGCTTCGATAAGATTAGATTAGCGTCTCGCCGATTTCTTAGGTGCTATAGAAACTGTCGACTCTGCTCTCCCTCGCTTCAGGCTGTCCATATATATTCCCTCTAGCCCATCTGTGTCTGGGAAGCCATTCTCGTCTCTCCAGTCCTCAGTCACATCATCATCAATTCCCATGTGGGCTTCAGCTACCCGGTTTGCCTCTTGCATTTATTGGAATTTCTGTGTGTCTTGAAAAAGGACAGGCCAAGGTCCTGTTGGAGTTTACAAATGTCGCAGCAAATGAAGGTCTTGTTAGTGAGAGGTTCATAAACTGTCGTCAGTTGGACAATGTTGCCGTCAATAAGCAAATAGTCTGTGAAGTCAGCGTGTGTTTGAGACATTGTACGTTCAACTCAGCGGAAAGCTTGGAGTAAAGGAAGCAAGGCAAGAGATAATATTGCTTTCTTCATTGCACTGGAGATTCAAGTTTATTGACGGTCCCACTGGCAGTGACTAAATAGGACATACGAAACAATCTCGGCTTATATCTTGCTACAAACGCGTTTTTGGGACATATAATAGTAGGAATGAATACTTTGTACAGTAAGGAGGAGATCTGCCGACTTAGTTTTGTCGAAAACATGTTGTGGGAGCGATAGAACGAGAGTTGAGCCAAAACGCGTCTGAGAGGTAAAATATGGACCCCGTACACCTGTCAGGACCACAGGGGGTGGACGTCTCGGCATCTCCATTGGTTCCTTGGCGCTTCCTTTGCACCTACAGTGTCATGGGCGGCAATCTATCACGGATACATAGGTTAGAAACCGATATATATATCACGGGACGAACTTGAAGCTCGAACCACCCATGGCTTCCAACACGAATGCGATGTCTCCGGCAGATAATACCTCACAGGAAGTGACTCCCCAGTGGTTTACCACCTTCAAGTCCAACAATGTGGCGAAACTTATTGTTGCGTCGACGGTTTTGACATTGGTTGTGATCACGCTTTCAGTGGTTTTCGCCAACGTATACTTAATTTCCGAGGTAAATTACCGCCTCCCAGTCAAAGGTCCTTCCACACAACAGGTAAGAACGCTTTTTGCACAAATTTGAATTGGCCAGTCCATCAGCTGAACACCTCCCTCTAGATAAGCATTGTGACCGACTATATTTCCATTGATGCAACCGCTGGTACACTCACGGCAGACTGGTATCCCCTGGCTGTTGACTGCTCTTTCCCGGAAGCCATTGTAAACATATATTTCGATCCGTGAGTACCGCTGGCTGAAATGTTTTGCATATGGTGATAATGTACGGCTGGACATAGCAATCTGTTGTTATATGATGGAAGTACTTCCGAGTCAGGGGTAATGTCTGAAGACCAGCCTACTGTGCCGACTTTCCGGTTCAACACGACCAAGAGGTGTCATGTCGGTGTGCGAGATAGCTATGCCACCTTCAGAACCGTCTCCAAGTTGGTGGGTGCCGCTGAGCGTCGGAAGTTGTCTGGCGCCTCTCTTCAATTTTACCCGTTCGATACGTGGGTTCCTCACCGGGAATCGTTTGTTGATTTGCCCATCGCCCTCATCTGGATTCCACAGATACTTCGCAGAAATTTCCCTGTTTGCCGAAATCGATTCCACCAATTCTAGTGTTGGCGTGGTGGCCGAAAGACCTTTTGGGACTCCCGTGTAAGCAATTATGGTTATCATCTGGGAGGAGCTGCCAACCATACATTCCGGTCGAAACAGGAATTTCAACGTGAAGCTTGATCAACATTCATCAAGCAACACTGCTGAAGGATTATTAATCCGCCTCGATATCACTAGGTCAACTGCGGTCCAGGTCCTCGTCGTAATTATTGTCATTGCAAACTGTGTGTTGCATCTTGGTTGATTCGACAAGTTCGAACACTGACCGACCACATTGTAGGGATGGTAACTATTGCATTCTTGTGGATCACCGTTGCATCGATTATTTGGCCGGAAAATATCGTCAAAGGATTATTCGTGATACCTATTGCCACATTGTTCGCCTTCACCTCAGTCAGAGCTAATATGCCTGGCGCCCCTGATGGATTCGGTGAGCCGCTCCTTGACGTAACGTATTCACATCTCATTCCTAGCCCGTCGTATTTTTATCTTCTAACGATTTAACTTTTCAAAGGGGCCTTCATCGGTAGGTTCCCTGCGGTCTGAACCAAATGCCGATTAATCCTTGTTATCAGATTATCTTGGCATTCTGCCAAATTTAGCCTTGATGACTCTTTGCGCACGTATCATCTTGCTTTCATACTCATCATCACTTCACTAATCCCCCGATCTAGAGTGCAACTTTGCTGATCGTGGTTCTTATTCGTCGCATACGTGCCTTTCACCCACGGTAAGCCATTAACGTCGAGAACATCTTTGGTTATACTTAGCGGAATGACAATTTACTGATTTAGGCAGAGGGAACGCTCATTGCAGGCTGTTTTAGATGCACTGGATGTGGCCGATAAAGCAGTTGCTGCTGCAAACGAGGCACTCGTTGTTGCGAAGAATGCTCTCGCGACTGCGAACCCACCACTTACAGTCATTAGCACCCAATTAATGGTCGAGAGCTCTCAGGCCACTGCCACGCTACCACATACCGATAATGTTCCACCGCTCCGTTCTGGACCCCGAATACGCCATACGCAGTAACGAGTTCCCGGAGAATGTAGCATGATTTTTGAGGTTTTGAAGTGTGATAGAATCTAGCCTATCCCAGACAAGTAAACCGTGCACGCGCAACTGAAACCATGCAAACGCGCAAATAATAAAGTGCAACGGGAACGTCATAGCGCAAAGGGATCACGAAAACCCCAAATCAGAATTTTCTCAGCCAAGCCTCGAACTAGCTCGGAACCCTTATATGATTGTGGGCCATTAGTAACCAATCTACCTGCAACTTTCCCCTGCCTGCCCCAGCTAATATCCAAGCTGTCCAAGGCACAATACATGGGCTAGGCTAGTAGTTAGTAGTCACTAGTCACAGCAGATGAAACGAACCAGTGTGGGTATATTATCAAACAAACAGGACTTCCAAAAACGAGAAGACGGACGTCGTGACTGTGGTTAATCACGGTCAGTCATTTGAAAACAAACCTTCAAATCGTCCGTATCGCAAACCTGTACCCCGGACTCGGGATGACAGGTTGACGGCACCGAAAGGATTATGAATTGGCGGGTCTCGGAGGTGATGCATCGTTTTACCAGGTTGAAACAGAAGGTCAATTCTCCCGCCGTCTTTTCCCTGGTGTTGTTCTTTCTATTGTTTCATCGCTTTTCACCAATGTTACTGAGCGCAGATTATTGCGTTCGGTCTCTCGTGGACATAAAGTCTATTCGGAGGTCTTGAGTTCTTGTAGAATATGGATTCATGACTACTAAAAGCAATGACCTCTTGAGAATTTTAAACCAGATCTACGTCTTTTCTTCCGACGCCATGAGTATGAGAATTGAAGGACCATCATGAGGACTCACTAAGTTTCGATAAACTAACGAGCGCGACAGACAACTTCCCCATCCAACCCCAACCGAAGTGCTTCCCGCGCCTCCAACCATTCATGCTCCTGATTTTTTGTCTTTACAACCGCAATTTCTCCCATACCAAGTGGCTTTACGGTTTGTGCCCGCCTCCCAGAACATATCCGTCGAATCTCGTTGAGTTCCATGAAAACCCGCCTGCTAGGCAGGCTGACGAGTGCCATGTTATGCAACACGGGCTGGTCATCACGATACTTAAGCTCAGCCCATATTCGACGCTGGGATTCGCCGACATCGCTGAAACGAGTGGGAGACGGTTCGTCTGTTGTTCCGCGTGTGATGCTGGACAAGAACCCAGCGCGAAGAAGAATAGAGAGGATAGCCAGATTTTGGGTTGTATGCGCAACTATTACCCTCCGGTGTCTCGCGCGAAAGGCATTCTGCACTCGAGCACAAAGGTCATGTGGGAGCGGCATGAACGGGTTGGGCACAAGGGATTCCCGTGACCAGGTGCCCACCGCCCTTTCCTCCGGTCACAGCGTTTCGCTGGGGGTCGGGTCACCGCTCGTTTCGCGTGCTGGGTCACAGGCCTCAAGGTCTCGCTTCAGCCTCAAGGGCTCGCCACGATGGTCCCAACAACGGTGAGCACCTTTCATTCTTGCTCCAAGTCTGTGTCATTCTCAGCAGTAGTCCCCTCAGCAGTAGTCCCGAACCCTTCCTTTACCATTCTAGAAAGAGTCAAGGGCATTCTGATGCCTCTTTCGCGCTGGCGCACCTCTCCACTGGCGCCTGCTCCGTTGGTCCTCAATTCACACTCTCGTTCACAGCCGCAGCTCTTAGTAGCTATTGTCTTCTGCACTTCCATTTGGCACCCGTGATCACCACTTCCCTCTCTGCCTCCCCCACTGCTGATTTCTCCTTGTATGTTCATACCGAGACTACGTACGTCAGAATAGAATTTAAAAATCCCTGCTGACTTGTTTCTGCAGAATTACAGCCCCAACGGTTACGTCTCAGATTGGAGGGACCTCCTCAACGCCATGCGAAATGACACAGGTAACGCCGTGAACTGCAACGTCACAACCACCACCAATCCTCTCGTTCGCGCGAGCAAGCTCATCTGTAGACAGGAGATTCCAAAACGTCTCATAGCTTGGCATGACGAGGATGTCAGAGGGGCCATGAGGTAATCTAACACTATCAGGGAGTTTCAAGTTGATAACAGTGAAGTCTAACTCCACTTCACCGTCAGTTTCTAGAGTTCAAATTGGGGATTTTCGTATTCAGCGTGACGAAATGAGGCGATTGTCCAGAGAAGTTGACATAGATTTTGAGTTGGCTCGTCTGTATGACGTACTTCAACTTTCCCAGCCATTATTGTCTGACGGTGAGCGAGATCACTTTCGGCGAGCGGTACAGTGGCGCGGGTAACCAAGAAGGTAACTGGTAGCAAGGTGGGGCAATTGGAAAGGGCAACTGGTATTCAGAAGATTGAGTATCAGTCGGTGAGCGGCAACGAGAGTGTCGAAATAGAGACGGGGTGTGGACAAAAGTGATCTCACCTTCCGAAAGTTGGACTATGATGTGCAAGGTGAACACTGTTCACCAACAGGCTCCAGGTCAGGTGGGAAAACCTGCGACAACTTGAATCGAGCCTGAGGTGACAGTGTCTCCTCGGGGCGATCACATGGCTGAAGTTTGGCGTCAAGGTCTGCAGGAGGAACGGAGACCTAGCAGAATAAGATGGCGGGCGGCAGCTCATGGTGGTTTCTTCTCACCATGTTGATTAAATTTCAAGATCGTTCTGCAAAACCAAAGAAAGACAGAAGTAATCTGGGAGGGTTCTGCGAGAAATTGGGATTTGTAAATGTGCTCAGCTCCAGAAGCCCTCAGAGATCTTCCTGCGCGCTGAACCCTCGTTGCACATGTAAATGTCGGCAATACAGGTCCATGGATCCACTCCGAGTCCGCAGCGGTAGATACAATGTTGTCAATGTCAAGCACAAAAACGTTGCTATCCTTCGTGACGCTAACTCGCGCACCGACATCGTTGCTTGTAATCGGGAGGGCGATGCTGGCGAGACGGTACGATGCGGCTTGAAGCTGAAGATGTTTCTCAATTGACCAATGCCATCCATATCGTGCAGTGGGATGTCGATCTACTCGACGACCTTTTCTACACGATCAAGAACGTCGGCCATGGTTCTTACGCGAATATCGAGTTTGCCGCTATGGCTTCAAATGGAGAAAATGTCGTTGGAGGCGATCGTCGTCATCAGTGGAGAGTGGAACCATTGAACGGTTACTACTGGTGTGTATTCGAAGATCTTGTCCAGAGAATGCTTTGGATTTTGAAATTACATGTGAACGCAGCATTTTTCCCTATCACGAATACAGATGTCTGTTGGTATCTCGAAGATGGCTTACCTGGTTCAAATGTAGGTTACGCTTTTCCAGTCTACTCGCGATAGCATATATCTGTTCATAGATCACCTTTGACGATTATAAGCTGTCGTCCAAGAACCAGTGGAAATTCATCACACCCGATGCAGATGTTTTGGAACAACCTTCACAACCTTTACTGCAACCGCGTTCGACTTCAGAACCGACGTATCCATCCACCACACCCTCAATGGTGGAGCAGCAAAGACCAATCTCGGATCCAGCTATACTAGGAACCACCAGGGTGTCAGAGGATGGTGGGGGAATGCAGGGAGAACCACGCTGCCACAGTAGGACTCCCGTATGATGTTTCTTTTACTCTACCTCCAGATGCTGACGATAACCCTTTGTGTGCATATCTAATACCTCCCAATTTTGAGGTCACTACGTCCGCTACACATGCCCAGGCAGCAGGTTCAGCATTGAGCTCTTTACCACGAGATTTTGTCCAGGATGTTTTGTCTCTCTCTCCTCGTCCTTGTCTAAAGAAGCTTTTCGTCGCCTTTGGTATTATATGGCAGAGAATACAACAAGTACAAGTCACTTGCAGCCGAGAACAGTTCCGTTCTCTCGCTCATTCCACTGCTCAACTCCTGTATTTTCTCGATCGTGCCTATCGTTTCGAACTATCCCCAGAGGCAAGCTCAGTACCTCTCGATGACCTACAGCGGTCCGTATTCCTCGCGTCAGGCTTGACATTGAGCTTACCATATACTTTGCGCGCAGGCTGCTGGATGAGATCTCCATCTTCATCGAGAAGGAAAGAACTCGTAATTTTCTCAGCCAGCTGCTGCACAAAGCAAAGAGGATAAGTGGGATTGAAGGTTACCATACAAGAATGGTTTCCTTAGCCAACCCATTCCAAGTATGTTGAGGTGTTTTGCTTGTGCTTTACTGACAGGCTGCGTGGATCAAAGATCGATGAGGCAGAATGGCATTCCAGGAATGTTGAAGGTCGCGACAAAGACTTGCAATTGCTATACGGTAAACTGAGCGATCTTGAGAAAAATTGGGATGAGTTGCTGAACACTATGAGTGGGTTGTTACTGACGTATACCTTGTGGAAAGTATGCTTTGGCTAATTTTGGTGAAATCTATTTCTAGATCCAAACCATGACGATATGACGGCCATGTTCAAATCTATTCAAAGGCGGGTCGACGACCAATCGATTGACGAACGAGAACGCCGATTTTTCTCACACGTCCTCGAATGCCTCGTCTCGAGCAGTGGATATCAGGTAAAGAAAGAGGACTGGATGATTACACCGTACGAGGTAGAATTTGGGCAGAAGATCGGAATCAGCGGTTCGTACGTACTTCCCCTAACTCGGACATCCCCACCACTCATGTTTTAGGGGTAGCGTGGAAGTATACAGGGGCATTTGGAACAAGACACCCGTTGCGATCAAGGTCTTCGTAACGCAAGGTGATGGTCCGACAGTAAGTTGGCTACACTGAATCCACGAAAAAATTCTCTTGAAATTTCATTTACGGAAAGGCCATCCGTCGAGAAATTCAGGTAAGATTATGATTTGTAAAACTCGTGTCAACCCTTTAAAACGAAGTGTTGTAGATTTGGTCAGCACTGAGACACCCACACGTATTGCGTATGAATCACACATAAACCCGATGGCTTTTGTCCACTCATATATCGCGATACATCAGCTTTTCTTGGCGCAAACGAGTTAGGCAATCCGTCATTTATTGTCATGCCATATCTGAAGAATGGCAATGCTCGAGATTATGTCGAAACTCACCCAGACTGCGATCGGTTGCAGATCGTAAGCCTCGGTTACCCTACTTTTTGGAACACATAATTGACGACTCGTATACAGATTTATCACATCTCTCTTGGTCTGGCATATCTCCATGCAAAGAATGTCATCCACAGCGATATAAAAGCTGTCAGTGATTTTCGATCAAATTTTATGTTCCTGGTTAACATACATCTCCAGCTTAATGTGCTGATCGACGATGGCGGAAACGCAGTGCTATGTGAATTTGGTCTTTCCCGTGTCAGAGCCGATGGAACGAGTCATAGCATGAAAACCAACAGAGCCGAAATTGCTGGTAGTCGCAACTGGATGGCGCCAGAACTACTACGCGGTGGTTTGCCGGAAAAACCCAGCGACATTTATGCAGTTGGGATGACAATATACGAGGTTGGTGTAATCGAAGACGTGTCGAAACCGAATAAGCTAACGGTGTGAAAAGATAAGATTCCCCTAGGTCATTTCAGTCACAAGGACTTCTTTGACCTTGTTGTCAAGCATGATATCCGTCCGGAAAGACCAAGCGATGAGGACGCTCCTTATATGGATGACGCGATCTGGGAACTCGCCGAGCGGTGTTGGCAGACAGAAGCTCAGAAAAGGCCCATTGCCACAGCTTTATCGGATCTCATCAAGACTATTATGGGCGCCCGCTCCAGGAATGCTAACCTGCTGCGACCTCCAACTCCTCCGCCCGCCAAAACCACTCAACCAATGTCCATCCAAGCACCACGCACAGCAGAACATTCAGCTCGCTTGCCACGACCTCTAACTCCTCCACCCATGAAAACCACTCGACTAATGCCTATTATCCCACGACGACACGCAGGATCACCTCCCCCACCCAATAAAAGCACTCAACCAACGCCTATCCAACCACAGCGCACAGGCTCACGACCGCCAACTCCCCCACCTATTAAAGCCACTCTCCCAACGCCCATCCAAGCACCGCGCACAGAACATTCAGCACGACCTCTAACTCCTCCACCCATGAAAACCACTCGACTAATGCCTATTATCCCACGACGACACGCAGGATCACCTCCCCCACCGGATAAAAGCAGTCAACCAACGCCTATCCAACCACAACGCACGGGCTCACGACCGCCAACTCCCCCATCTATTAAAGCCACTCTCCCAACGCCCATCCAAGCACCGAGCACAGAACATTCAGCTCGCTTGCCACGACCTCTAACTCCTCCACCCATGAAAACCACTCAACTAATGCCTATTATCCCACGACGACGCGCAGTGTCACGACCCCCCAACTCCCCCACCGATTAAATCCATTCAACCCATGCCTACCGTACCACGACGCGCAGGGCCACGACTCGGACCTTCAACTCCCCCCCCCATCCCGTTAAAACCAGCGGCCGCATCAGAAACATACCGGGCAGTGCAGATTGTCTCACTGCAACCCATGTGTCAAGTTGTAGCGAGCGTGGGTTTACCATCGGAACTGATGTCAAGCAGAAATCGGAACAATTTGGAGATTCCGCCCCGGCGGCCCTCCGAGTCCGCTTTGAGGGGCGGATTCCTCTCGTAACTCACTCTCGTATCATTCTTAGGATATTGTAGCAGTACCTTCATATTGTACGACCTGACCCGCTATGGTTTCGAGGTCCCAAGTGCCTTACATTATTACAGAAGCGGTTAATTCTTGTAGTCACTTACGAATTACAACTGCTACCCCACCAGGCATGTAAAGTCTCGCTTCACGGAGGTGCGCCGGTATAGCGATGTCAGATTGACTCCGCAACGTGTTCTGGTGCAAGGATTTGTACATTTTGGCAGGGGGGTTCGTTGTGTGTTGAATCTACAGAACGGGTATGATAAATTATTATTTGGTTTGCCAAACGAGCGAAAGGTGTTGTTACGAATTTCTTGGACGGCGCCCTGGATTCGTTAATTATCGTTAATTAACTTCGGGCATGTGTACGTACATTGTATCAGTTCCGTGTACGAAATCTAGGTTATTCGACAACGTTATTTGGGGAAATCTGATTGTCAGGGCTCAGGGCCTTATAGGCTTAAGCATGGGAACTCACGAAGATCCAGTCTGAAATCAGGCAGCTCGCGTGTGAGCATCATCAATAGTGTTGCTCTCGTGATAAAGGGTTGTGCTGTAAGACGTTGATCGTGACTAGGACCTGAAGAACGCTCGATTGACATTCCTTGAGGTATCATATCAAGCCAGCGTTTGAACGACGGGAGATTATAGGCAAGAGTTCCATTACTGATAATCTACCACTCACATACGAAGGTCTTGGCCGTGCCGTCATGAGGACTCGGGATTATTATTAATGTCAGGGTCCTCTTTACCCCTAGCCACGCCGACGCAAGCAGGCACGGCAGACTACCCCACGTGGATAACGACGACTTTTGCACGATGCAGATGGCACTGCTTGAAACGTTGAACAATCATGGTATGATGGTTCAACGTTTTTTGATGCACAACCCCATTTTATTGGAAGTACTGTCAAAGCCGGCTCCATTTCGCTTCCATGGGGGAAAAAAAAATGGTGAGGTACTTATGGTCCGTGGAGGATGAGCGCTGAGCGGTATTAAATCACAAGTAAACGAGTCAGCAATTCCGCTTGTTCTTGACAGCTTGGAGACAGTTATTATTAACGGGGGAAGCGGTAAGGCAACGAATGATATTGCCGGTGTGGTGCTCCGCAGTCCTCCGGTGAGATTCACCCGGAAATGGAATGAGGAACGAGGAACGAGGAACGGTGGGCGGGTTGGGAAGGCGACGAGCTCGAGAGAGAGTTCACGCGCACGGACCAGTGATAAAAAGCATAAAAAGCGACGGGACGAAAAGAGCAAGCCAACAGTCACCTCGATGGCATCACCGCTCAGCTTGGGGAAACGAGTTGAGCCGATGACCGGTTGAGAATATTAATTTGGGTATCTGGGCATGCAGGTATTAAAATAAATAAATAACTAAATAAATAGCTGCTAATCAGATATCTGGACATACGTCATTCGAATTTGAAAGTCCGAGACGAGTTTAGAGCCGAACGCTGTTCAATTGTTTTACGAACCTCATGGCGAACTGCGACTAGAAAAAAGCACCAAGACTTTTTTTTTGAAAAAATAAAACAAAATAAACGACAAAAAAAGGTATGTTTTTCAACTTTGCTTTCGTTCAACTCTTTCGTTCTGACTTTGCTTTTTTTTCTCAAAATGAATCCTGCAAACCGCCATCCGCTCCCGTCGATTCGCCAACTCCATCCTTACCTAGCAATGTCTTCGCCTCAGCAACATCTTCACCCGTACAACTACCCGCCCCCGACCACCGCAGCCACCTCCGCTCCTCACTCCCACTACCACCTCCCCCATCTCGCTACAGCAGACAACAACAACAACAACCACAACAACAACCCCTCCACCTCTGCGACCCTCCTCTCCGCAGTCTCTCCGTCCCGCGATCCGCCAGACACTCCCTACCCCGCTGGCGACACTGAGCCCGAAGGCGACGGCGATAACCAAGGCCCTCCAAAAAAGAAACGGCGTCGTCAGGCGTTGAGCTGCACCGGTATGACCTTCAACCCGTCTTTCCCCATTACGCCGCTGACAATCACCACGTTGTTTCTGTTATCGATCCACATACTCATCATACACGCACCACGCACACGCCTTCTCCTCACCTCCTCTATCCCTCCTTCCCCCCCTTAAACGCGTATGCCACACACACAAGAGTGTAAACGCCGCAAGATAAAGTGCGATAGGTCCGCCAATCGCTCTCTCTCTCGTTTTTAGATCGCCGAATCTCACTAGTCCTCGATACTTTTAGGGCACAACCCTGTGGTCCCTGCACGCGCCGCGGTGAGCAATCCAAATGCCAATGGCACATTGTGGAGCCAGTGTACGGCCCTCTCTCTCACTTGTTTTTCTCTCCCCTTCCCTCTTACTTGAATATAAACAAAAAAATCAAGCTAACCAACCTTTTTTTTTTTCCAATTTATCTTTCCCAGGGAGAAATATGTAACGAGAGCAGAGTATGACGATCTCAAAACACGTCTGGAACAGCTCGAATCAGTCGTCTCACAGCTTCTGGCAACGCCCCCACCCCCACCACAACCACCATCCATGCCTTCATACCAAATGGGCATGCACACCCCAATCGCCCCTCCGCCTCCTCCTTCCGCACCGCAACTCCAGCCATACCACTCCGCATCCCCGGGCGTCCCACTCGTCTATCACCACTCCATCATGTCGTCTCCCCCTTTCCCACACCCAGTCGATTCGTTACAGCAACAACCCCATCGGTACTCAAAACCAGACTCCCCTCAATCTCCGCGCCATCACCACACCCACACTCACGCCCAAGTCCAACCCCACTCGCTAACAACCCACCAACAACACCAACACCAGCAACACCAACACCAGCAACACCAGCAACACCACCAGCACCAACAACAACAACAGCACCAGCAGCACCAACAGCACCAACAGCACCAGCACCAACAACACCAGCAACACCAACACCAGATGCACGCCAACCCCATGTCTTCCACGTCCCCCATACTCCAAACCCACCCTCTCTCAATGAACCGCGTCATCAGGGTCGCCCCAGAATTAAAGTCACCCGGATCAGCCAAACAACACTCTCCGCTCTCGCTCGCCTCGATAACCGCGCCTTTCAACCCAGAATCGCAATCCCATTCGCAATCGCCAACGCACTCGCAATCACAGTCTCAGGCCCAGTCCCAGCCAAAAAACTACCACGCGCAGACGCTCATCATGCTGGGCGAGCGTCTGCGCCTCGGATCCATCGCTCACGAGGGCCCAGCGACTCATTACAACAACACCGCACACCGCACGACGCTGCTTCTGCCGCTGCTGCTTCTGGTGTTTCATCTTCCTCGATCATCCCTACGACATCAGGGGGCCCCTCCGATATATTCATGGATACTACACCTCAGCCTCCTCCTCCTCTTCCCCCACCTGGTTCTGGACCCGGACCCGGACCTGGACCTGGACCATCCTCGTACCAGATGTCGACTTCGGCGTCGTCGTCGTCTCGCCGTTTCAGCGACCCTCCCGTTCTCCTTCCTAGTTTGGTGTCGCCACCTGAGGATGACCGTGACCGTATGAGTGGCCACCACCACAGAGATAGATAGTTTTTCGTTTCGTTTCGTTCTCCCGAGTCACTACTCGGCCTTTTTTTTCCTTCCTTCCCTTGTTACGTATCGTATCGTATCGTATGGTTCCTTACCCCTACAGCCACCACCGCGTTTCCTCGTACGCCACCGCCATCCTATACATGCATGCAACGCGTCGGTCAGCAATTTTTTTTCGCGAATACGGGACATTTATGCTGAATTTATTAGTCTTTTTTTTTTTTTTTTCGTTCCTACCAGCCCGTACTCTTTTCTTCTTTCGTTATATCGTACCGTCGTGATCGTACATCTCGTATGTGTTCTTTTTTCTTCATCTTTCTTTTCTCTCTTGTCTCTTGTGGATCCTTTTTTGTGTTTTTTTGTTTTTTGATTCACAAAATTGCCTTGTCTCGGTTTGATTTACGTTTTTTTTTGTCTCCCCGTCGTGTGTTTCCTAGACACTCATACACATTTCCTATTTCGTTCGCTGTTTCCCTTGTTTCCTTTCGCGCCTCCTACCCCGTCCTCGCTTTCCAACCACTTGCACCCACTACCCCGGCCCCACACCCCACATAGTATAGCACCACCACCATCATTTTTTTTGCTCTGACAGCCCCCTTCCCTACACTGTACACAAACGTACACACACCATATATAACAAGTAATTTGCCATTAGATTGCCCAGTTTCCGAGGTGACATGGACATGTGGATATTGGACATTGGACACATCACACATGGGCGGTGATGCGGAGCAATGATGCTCGATCACTAGATCAACTTTTATTAACGTTGTGTCACGGTCATGTCATGCAAGCTTTCAATTTAAAGCACAGCAAAATGTATAGATAAAGCTATTGCAACTCGGGAAGTTGGTCGGATCCGAAGTTAGTCCGTTTACTCTAGGTACAAAGCAACGGTTGAAATTAAAAGGTTAAATTTTCAAAAACTTACACATTTGCATTCATCGTCGCCCGCTTATTTCTTATATCCCTTCTTCTCATTCTGCACAGTGACCACCGAAGAAGCTAGACCAGATGATGAACTCGAGCGCGAGCGCTTGGCCAAACTTGAAAGCATGTTTGATAGCAAACAGCAGCAGCAACTTTGAACAGTCAGCAAAATGCAAACAGTCAGCAAAAATGATCTGCAAGGGATCTTGGCCACGCGGCGAGGCTATGCAAACAATCGGAGATGACGTCACTTTTATTATTTGCGCGATGGAGGCTGCGCGGCCGCGCAAATTGGAACCCGCGCGGTTTCACAACTTCCTTTTTTAGCAATGCTGTTATATTGGGTGACTTCCCGCGGGGTAAATTTAAGATAGAATGACTTTATCCTGATGGTCCCAGCAGTCTGGACATGAAATAGTAGTTATCTTTATTCTGTTCTCTAAACCACAGCATTAAAATATGCTTTAGTTAGCATAAATTCAAGTCCCAATTAAGCGTATCAGCGCAGTCACCGTCTACATGAATGACGTTCACCATTACCTGCTTGAACAACAGGAGATCGAGAATGATCACCAGGACGACCATAGGGCACAGCTTAATCTGGCCGTTGCATTTGTAATCGATGGTGCGGACCAAGCATGGCTCCAACGAATGAGACATCGACACCCTTCCCGCCTCTACTTGTGCCGACCCCAGCTCCTCCCCAACCCTCGCATCGCTACCCCATGGATCCAATTACGAGAAAGTAGAAGTGACCGTGCATACGTGACCACGATGGGTTTTGATGTTGCGAGCTTTGAAGCTCTTATAGCCAAGGGTTTTGGACAGCACTGGTACAAGACAGCGATCCCCCGAGGAGATATTCGTGATGGAGCTGAACCACGTCCTGGGCGCCGTTCGTTGGATGCCGATGGCGCATTGGGGCTCATACTGCATTACCTCAACTCAACCATGCGTGAAATCAGTCTGCAACAGATATTTGCATTGATTCCGACGACGGTCTCGCGATATATTACTTTTGGTCTTCACATTCTCCTCGACACCCTCCACAAAATTGATGACGCCAAGATTGTCTGGCCTTGCCAGCTTTCCGAGTTCCAGTATGACAATGAACTTGTCCTTGCGCGTCACCCTCTTCTAGTCGGGGCATTTGCCACTATTGATGGACTCAATCTGCCTGTGCAGGTTTCAGATGACTGTGAGATTGAGAACGCAACGTATAATGGCTGGAAGTCAGATCATTTTGTCAGCTCCGTGTTTGTATTCTCTCCCCGAGGTCAGTTGCTCTAGTGCTTCCTTTGTCTTTCAGTCTCATATAATGTGCATAGGGCCTGTCATTGCTGCCCACGGGAATGCACCGGGCAGTTGGCATGATTCTCGGGTTGCCCTGCCCATATACGAGAAGCTGCGAACACAGACCCCCGCTGGGTATTATATTGTCGGAGATACAGCCTTTTCCCGTGGTGGAAATGGCCTCACAGGAGGCCGTATCCGTGCCCCATTGAAGTCAGGGGACAAGCTCCATGTAACACCACTCGCAATGGAGGAGCGGTTAAAGATTAACCGTCAGCTTTTGTCTTATCGCCAGACTGCAGAATGGGGCAATCGAGCCCTGCAAGGATCTTTCAGACGGTTACGGATACCCCTCGAGGCTAAACATAAAGATGATTGTGTGGACTTGCTGGAGATATGTCTCAGGTTACACAATCTCCGCTGCTGATGGGTAGGGTTCAATCAGATCCAGTCTGTCTATGACAAGCAGTGCGATGGTAATCCTGATGAGTTACATATATGGCAACAATTTGAGGACATTCTTTTTTCGGAGCAGAGGAGGATGGATAGGGTATCAAGGTTTCACATTGTGGCAGAGTACTACGAGTAAGGACAGTGTACATTATGAAGTAATGTAACAGAGGTGTTGTTATGAAACTTGTGAGTAAGGACAGTTTTGAGACAGCATAACAAGTGAGATCATAGACATTTTACGAGTAAGGACAGTGTGAGGCCACCGTGTTTGGGCCAGTAAGGGTTAGACAGATCAGAGGAGGTTAGATTTTCATCGGAGAGATGGGAGGCACTTTACTGGGACTAATCAGGAGAGATAAGCCTAACCCGCGCGATGGGGTCAGTGTGAGTTCAAACGTGTCTTCAGTTGGATTGAGAGTGGGTTGCTCGAGTTTCGGCACCATGTCCAGGGTTTGCATCGGTTGAACAGCTGCGACAGAGGGTCTGTGCAGTGGAGAAAGAGCGCTCTTGAATGCATAGGTGCGTGAGAGGGCATGAGAGGGTAAGGGCTTGATTGCCCTCTCGTGGGGATCCCCATCACTCGATTCGTTGTCTGTAATCCAAATGACACTCCCACCGCCATCAGCGTAGTGGGTCTCATTGTGAAACTTGTTGCGATAGGTGCCACGGGAATGGGGCTGAGCGCGGATGGGGCCTCTGGGACCATTGCTATTCATGCCCATCTCAAGCTTCAACTGCAAGAGATCTCGTGCTCGATCAGCTTCATAAACACGGCCCTGGAGTGCAGTGAGCTGTGTGCGCAAGGATTCAATAAGGACCTGAGCATCACGATGCTGCTGTGACACAACCAATGCTTGAGTACTTGCGAGTGCTCGCTGTGATCGTTCATGGTCTCGAGCCACCTCGGCAGAAGGATCAAATGCCTGTGCGATCTTGTGGACTAGATCTGCACCATCACCTCCACGAGCATTGCGCCGAACTGGTACCTGTCCCCGAATGCCGCGCATAACAACTGGGCCTGGTTGCACCCGATCTGCTGGATTAACCGGATCATCCTGATCACTGTTCAGGCTGATGACACTCTCATCATCACTCTCATCCTCGTCATCTGCGATGTCCGCATCCTCTTGATCAGAGTCACCAAGATTGCGTGTGCCACCCTTGTTGTTTATCATAGCATCAATCTTCCAGCTGCGCTCAACGTGAGGTGGACAAACACCATCTCCAGTCGGCTTTGGAGTCCTAACCAACTGAAGAGACATCAGTATGGTCATTTGTCCCAGGCAGGAATAACGTACCGAACGAAACTTCTTCTCCAGTGAATCCTGAGTCCTCATTGCACGGTTATGGTTCCTCAACCAACGCGAGAAGCGCCGATGCACGGTGATCCAGCCATTCATGCCTGTAGGCAACCTCTTCTCGACCTCGTCTAGAAGAACCTTGATATCGTGCAAGGTGAAGTTTACCGCACCTTTCGGTCGTCCACGTTTCGCTGTAGGCCTAAGGCTGTCTTCATCAGAGTCGGCATAAGCCTTGCGCTTAGTACCTTGTTTACGGGACCGCTCGTTCACAGCCTTTTTCTTTGCAACAGGGCCACCTGATGCTTCTCTCCCTTTGCGTCGTGCACCAGCCACCTTTTCAGTTGCAGCACGACGGGGGGCTTTCGAAACATGCTCCACATCACATGCAGCGCCTCCATTGGTCACACTCAATTGAGCAATAGACGTGTACGGCAGAGAGGTCATGCTGCCATTTCCATGCATGGACATTGAGCTGTCACAGTCGTATGGCGCCTGTGCTGACATTGAGCGCATATTCTCCCAATCGTTATGGCGAGTCTGGAAGCTGCAAATCAGATGGGAAGATATAGAGTAAAGGAACACATATGGGGTAATGATCCCATTGATTAGGAAGACCACCATACTGGGCATTCAACGGATTGTGCACCTGATATACTATTAGCAGGTGTATGGTGTACTAGTGGGGTGTGGGCCATTGCTTTGCATGGCATGTTACTCGTCCCTTCTTTTAGCAAGAGAACACATATTAAGATTGAGCATATATAAACAGTACAGCATTATTACCATTACATGACAATAAATTAATATTTGAAAAGTCATCTATATCACCTTCATTAATACAAATTGATCTGGTTGATATACCATCATGAAACCATACCATACTGTTGATGAATATGCGGGCAGTAAAATGTGCATCACCAAAGTACACAATTCCTCTCAATGTGTAAGCAGTGGATATGTCATCAATTGACAAGTTTATAACTTGACTAATTATTAAATTCTCAATAGAGTCAACTGTAAACATGATTAGAGGTGGAATTTTGTTAAATGCAATAAATTTAGTAATCTCTCCCCAACACAATTGACATTTGTGCCGTTGTCTATTAACTATGATTTGAGCAAGACATGTTGAGATTGTTCCAGAAAATGAATATGAACAATGAAAGATGGCGTCACATCTATCATTTTCCAGAATGGTTATGTTTTCACAATTGATACATTTAAGACAAGTTGAAGTCATTGGTTCATTTGCTTTCATTATATAATGGGCCAAATCACTTATGGCAATGCCAACTTGACCATAAGGAAATATTTCGGGTTTATCTTGATGCAATAAATGTCTGATTGTATTTCTAACTGTTTCTAAATCTGTTGTGTGATTCTTGGATCGTTTGAATCCTAAGCTCAAAATCTTTAATATTTCATTGATGCTATTGAATCTTTTTTTCCAACTTGATGGATCTTCATTCCATATTGCTAGTAATATTGTAAAGAGTGAATCATAAGCACAGCTCCAATCTTCCGCATCCCATATAAACCCTTTTGGTTCATTTAATTCAATAGTACTTGTTTTTCGTCTTTTTTTCACTATGGAAGATGAACTTACAACTTGTTGTAATTTTCGTTTTTTATTTTGCAATACATTGGCTGTGGAATTTTTATGAGCGACAGTGATTGGAACAGTTCCTTTTGCAGGAACAAAGTTGAGGTTTCTGTAATCTGCCTTTTGATTTTTGTTCATACAGTGTTCAATGGCTCCTTTGAACACTACCAGTCCTTTGAACACCCTAACATAATTGATTCTGTACTGATTTCTACTGCTAAAAAGTGTTCTAATTTCTTCAGTGTATCATCTGAACCCATCTAGATATTGAATTTTATTCAGAACCATCAATAAAATTAGGAACTGAATATTCACCAGGCAGACAGAAATCTGATCACTCCTTTGAACACTAATGTTTTGATCATAAAACATGCAAATATTCACTGATGTCTTTGAAAATTGGTATGAGTGGTCTTTAAATATATAAGCAAATTTTGGTCTATTCAGATTTTGTTCAAGATAATTGGCTACCTGTGGCATTTTAGGTTAATTTTTTGTGTTCAAAGGAACCATTGAATACTGTATGTTTAATTAATTGCCATGGAGAGGGCTGTGTTGTGTATTGATTTAGTTGCTCCGTGGCTTTCCATGCGATAGCATGATGAATGTTTTTTGGAATATATGACTTTCCTTTCCATTTTCTAAATTGATCAATGATAGAATTTCGCTGATCTCCCTTGACATGGTCTGGTAAGAGTCCTTGATATTTCAGTTTGGTAATCTCATCAAGCAGTTCTAATTCTCTGAATTCCTGCCTGAGATATCCAGAAGCACCCCCAGTAATTACTTTAGGATCAAAGCCTTGCATGATGATAGTTCCTGCTGCAGAAGCACTTCTTGATAAGCAAGTATAATAGGATTGGTGGTTTCTACAACTACTGAGGTCAACTACATTGTTAGGACGAGTACGTCCTTGACATGCATAATCAGTCATTGCAAAATTAGGTAGTACCAACACTTGTTCTCTTGACAAAGATATCACATCATCATTGGGTAATGAGCACATGGTGGAAGTGACATGTTTTGTAATCGGCACAACATTTTCAGGAAGTCCTTCTATGTTAATTTCTTTTGGAGGATTCAATAATCTGACAAATAAAGTGTCCAGTACAGTTTGTTGCTCAGGACCTATTGCACTCTGCCAACCCACAACTATGCCCTCTGCTCCTTTGGTAATGCAGCACTCTGTTGCATCATTGTTCCTCAGCATCACTGGCATGCCTACACATAAGTCCAATCTTCCTGGTATATGATCAGAGGATGATGCATGTGGTTGGCTCCAAAGTAGCTTTTGGAGTGAAGGTTCCAATATCTTTGTGTGTCGAATAGGATCCAAAATTGTTGACATGTGATGAGATTTTCTTTTGCTATTGGAACTAGTAGGATCATTCCATCTGTCTATGGAATAGAATGATGTTAATGGTCTCCTATTTTCAGCAGCAAAACGTTGAATACCAAGTTCATTGATTTTGTCTTTTTGTGCATTCAATGCAGTTATAACTGACACATTCCTGAATTTCTTTTGGGCTAATTTTGGATCATTTGGACCTTTTCCTGCAACACGAGTATGAAGAAATGCAATATCTTTGGGAGTACATGCTTTGTATCTCATGTTTTCCAAAGCAAGCCTCAGTTGGACATCTTCTTCTGACTGATTGGTTTGTCTCATATTTTCACGTAATATAACAACTGTTGTTATTTGATGCCAAAGAGCTTTGCCTATAGCCGCTTCCTGATTTGCTATAGTTTGACTGGAATTGATTTGGACACCAACGGTTCCAGAGTATAAAGGAGCACCACTCATAGCTGGTGGAAGTTGGCCAAAATCTCCTGCAAATATCATATTAATGCCACCAAAGGGTTCATCATAAACACCACGTGCTTTTGCACACTGAGCACTGATTTTATACATATCTCTGCAAGATAACATTGACACCTCATCAATGAAAATGTAATCCACACCATCAAGATTGGCACGTACTTGTGCAAGGGAACGAGATGATCCTCCCTGATTAATTCCAAGAATGGAGTGATATGTGGATCCATTTACAAGGGCAGCAGCACCACCGGTTGGTGCAAGAACCACAAATCGATGATTTTCGTTGTGTTTACCAAAAAAACTAGTCAATGCTTTGATGACTTGTGATTTCCCTGTGCCTGCCATCCCACCAAGATACATGCGTAGCTTATCAGAACCGTTAATCAAAGTAGAGTGATTCGCAATGATATGAAATGCTCTCTTTTGGTCAGTGTTCAACTTGTAATCATTGATAGTTACATCAATAAGATGACGATCAGCTCTGTTTGCAGGAATAAACATATGGTTGATGTATGCTGCATCCACTATCTTGACATCATTATATTGAAAATTTCCCAATTTATTTATGGTTGCTGTGTTTGTTGGTAAATTTTTATTTCTGTCATCGATGATTTCCTTTTTCTTTGCAAGGACTGCAGTTCTCCACAATTTTGCTGATTGTACTACAGGTGGTTCTATAGGTATCAACGGTCCTATATCTGGGGTACCATCAATACAATCATCGAGCCACCCTGACCTTTTCAAAGTTCTTTCAGCTATCAGCATTTGATCTTTCCTTTTTTGTCCTTTTTGACCAAGTTTCAGGAGTATTTCCGTGTCATTATTGTCTTCATCAATATTGTTGTTAAAGTCGTCGCCATTAAATGCAAATTCAGCATTGTGCATGTCATCCAGTTCATCAAGACCGTTTGAGGTCGCCCATGAATACCTTATATTTGCAGTATTATTCTTCTGACGTTTAGCAGAGAAATCATCTCTTGCATCCAAACATTCATACCGCAGACCAAAGTATTTCATGATCTCTAGTTCTTTTTTAGAAAACTCGTGGTCTATAAAAGCATTATCCCATGTTTGTAATTTACTTTTGAGTTCTTTGCCACTTCTCCATGGCTTGAAAAACGTTAACATTGTACAACAATAATATTCTCGATCACCACGGTCAGCCCTTGGCAAAGTGTTCGGAATAAAATTAGGAACTATGAAAGGATCATTCCCTTTCATTTTGGCATGGTGGGTAAGATATTGTGGATGATTGGAATGTAAAGTATAATCATTTTCAAATTTTGTCAATTTATTAAGATCAACTTCATTTGTTTTATCAGCTATTTCTGTGCCTGCATGTCTATTCAAACTATCAGGTTTTGGAATTTCATCTATCTCCATGAGTATATCATTATCAACGACATCAGACAAGTTGTCATCACTGGAATAGTCAACATTAGTAGGTTCAGTGCAAGAGTCAGACAAATCATCACAGCCTAGATTGTCAAAAATTTGGTTTTGCACTGGTTCTTTTCTGGCCCTTTTGGTCTTTGTTTTGGTGCGTCTTTTCTTTGGTTCCATAGTGGCAAGACGTATCCAGTCATACAGTGATACATTATCATACAAGGCGGGTCTGAACATATAATTATTTACTTTGGAAAGTCCAATGTATGCGCCATTATTCTTACCAATAACAACCTTTTGTGCATTATTTTGGTCTTCACATATATTAGGAATTTCTTCATCAGACCATGCACTGATAACCTCTTTAACATAAGATCTCCAAAAGAATGGCACGAATTTATGACTGGTGTAGTGATCAGGGTTTCCAAGGACATATAATGAAGCCATTGGAGCACCAATTTCCATTTTGGAGGTGAGTGAATTGACTATTTGTGTAAACAGCTTTCTGACTTTGTCTTTTCTTTTTAGGTCGCCACCAATCATTTTGGAATTCTTATCAAAAATACTTTTTATCACTTCAAAAATGCTATAGGTCTTCAAGGAGAATTTTGTAATATAATCTGTTATGTATGCAACTATGGCCTTTATAGCAGTACCTGATAATAAGCTGGTCACATCAGAATTGCATCGTAGCATATATGTAACTTCAGGTGTCACCGTGTTCATCCAAGGTTCACCATGCTTGAGGTTGAGAGCACCAGTGTTAGGTTCTACAAAAGTTTGTTGAAAGATATCACGGGGAAATCGTCGTTTACATTCACCTTTCGAATTAAGACAGTATGGCTTTTTTTTGCCATCATGCCTGTTATGTACATTTAATCGCAATAAAAGATCATCTACAACATCTTGAAACCTTTGCCACCATGTTGATCTTTTGTTGTGATATTGACAATTCATGGAACAATTATATGATGGTGGATCTGGCATGACACATGTTGGTGGTTGATATTCAGGTTTCGACATTGTCTGTTCCATTTTCTGTGATACCTCATCTTTAGAACCTGTCATGAATTGTCCTACACACAAACTTTCCAAATATTCCACTAATCTTTTCTGAAAGTCAGAATTTTCACCCATAATTTTGTCACGTATTTCCTGAGGTGTAAGGCATCCCTTTATCCACAACAGCATATGAAGATGCAAGGTAAGACGTCCTTGTTCCTCTACCGTTGCATAATAACCTGATGTGTTTCCATACAGGCCAGGATGAGATTCATTTATTCCTAATATATGTTTGATGAACATTTCAGTAGTAAAGTGAAAAAAGCGGGCTCCAGCAACTGGATTGTTTGCAATTAGTTTGTAACAATCCTGGGGTAGACGTAGTTTAGGATAAAACTTTTCTTTGTTGTCAGCATAATATAAGCATAGTGGGTGATTGATGTCTGCAGGTGCAAAAGTGATAAACCAAGTCGGAGCACCAATATAGGATATCAGAGACCAAATCTCATTTCGCATGTATTTCTTGTTAGTAATTGAACCTTTGACCTGACCAGCTACGTGATCCAGATCAGAAATGAGTTTATAGCATGCTTTCTCTTCTGATGTATCCGGTTTGACTCTATCACCTCTAGATAATCTTTTAGAGAGGTCATCCAAAACAGCTGTATTGATATTCATCAGGCGATTTGCAATATCGTTGAAATTATGTTTATTAGTCAACAAATATCCTCCGGTTGTACTGTCTTTGATTTGTTCTTGATTGAATGCAATCAATGGAAAATAGGGATCGGTTTGAAATCTTTTGTCATGGTACATCAGGAGATGTCTTTTGTGCATCATATCACTGATGCTTAAAACATCATTGTCTATGCTGCTAATACCACCCAAGCCATATGGAAATAGGCAGGGAAACATCATAGGATATAACTGAGGATTATTAAAGAACGATTCTGGATTTCTAGCATGGCTTATGGCAAGAACACCACCATGGTCATCTATCAAGTGCTTGGTCGCTCTAGCTATTAATGCCTTTGGACTTGTAATATCTAGATTTTCGCCAGTTACTCCACTAACAACAAAGGGACAAGGCCCATCTTCCACACCATCTTCCACTTCATTGTCAAATGCACTAGTGGCTTCTGGTTCCTTATTTGTGTCTGCTGGTCGATATGCAACCACAACAGGAATTCCATGATCTGGATATTGTGCTAGATTTTCATAGGAGATATCTAAATCATAGTAATCCATGTGATTCAATTTCAGCCATTCTAAAGCTGCAGAAACTCGCCTTCGGCGAACCAATAAAGGTGTTCGCTCCATGTCTTCTGGAGTTGGTCTGGCAGGACCAGTGAAAATAAACGCTAGCACTTCATCAAGTTCTTTAATTGTTGGAGGCAACCGTTGATATATCTTTGGTGTTGGGTTTTGAAACATGATGGCATTTGCTTTCATTTTATGCATCCCAGAGGAGACACGAACAATACATTTGTTGTGACGAACACGGGCAATCAAAAGTTGTTCAGCAAATGTTAGATTTTGAAGTTGTGCAGGAATTCTTCCCATCCAAAGTCCATTCGCCAAAGCATATTTGGGAGTTTGGCCTTTATTCAGACTGAGCACACATGGTTTGCATATCCATTTACATGTGTCATCTAGCACTGGACCTTTGATATCCTCTATTGGATCAGAACAATGATATCGTTCACATCTTGTGATTCCCATATTGTCTCTAGTTAATATTTTCAGATTAACCTTCGTCTTTGACAATAAAGACATGTTTTTCAATGCAACCAATTGACCACATACAGCACACCCACTTTCTTGGAAACATTCAGGTGATGTATCTCTGCACCAGTTGCTGATTATGGTTTCCTTCAATTCAATAGATGGAGGAGGAGGAGGAAATAATTGCTTATCTGACTTGTCCAATTCTTCTTTCATTTGAGCCTGAGTTTCTTCTTTGCCGCACTCATTTGTTTCTGTCATTTTTTGTCTTCTGTACCACTGTTTACACAGGTCTTTATGTGATTTAATATCATGCACATGAAAAATAGAAACATGAGTATCACAAGCTGAACAATTATGCCTCATTAATGCCACAGATAGATCTTGTCCATGTAATCTTCGTAATGTCTTTGACAAATATATACCATGTATTGTTGTTATTTCACCAATATCCTTCACTGTCAAATTTGGCAGAAGTTCATGTAAAGGCATTTTAACACATGCATATGTTTTTCTATCTTCATATAAAGTGTTGGCTGTTTGTTCATCAATATGCCCCACATATTCGAATAATATGTCAGAATCATGGTTGATATTATTAGACGGTAGCATAAAAGATTGAAGAAAGCTAAACTTGAATGTTGGTATTCGTTTACCACCACCAATGTAGTCATATCTATGAATGAAATTTATATATAAAGATTTAAACAAGTGTCCGAATAAATTCAAATTGAACACAATTATGTTTGAACAGCTATGCCGTATTATGAAACATAGTGTGGTCCACAGCAACGTTGCATGTGATAGAGAACTAGTAATACAATGAAATAAATATGTTTTGAAATCATGTCGTCTCAATAGCGATCGCATGAGCAATGCTTTGATCATTTTACAACGACATTGGACAGTGATAGGTTTGAGAAGACAATACAAAGCAAAGAGATATTTAGGAGGTAAGAAATATGTTCTGGCATATTGAATAGAACGTATTCGCATTTTGAAGGCGCTATTTTTAAATGTAGTCCAAACGAATAATGGATCGACTGTCAAGTTATCTTTTGTTTCTTTTGTTATTCCAATGATCTTTACATATAGTGTTGCATTTATTTGCATCAATATTGTTGCATCGCCCTGATCTGGGGCCAACTCATGTTCTATGAGTTTTCTTTGAAAAACACCCAATTCTTGGGTCAAGGTCGATATCACAGGACATGAAATTGGTTCAGGAGAGATATACATAAGTTTGTCTTGGCATAGTTGTGGAAACAATGTTGCATTTGCAAGGAAATATAGATAAGTCAAACATGCAATGCAGACACGGATGATGTTGTGGGGATTCATGAGGATTTGTGACAGTAAGAGGAAACACCGCCCATTTAACTAGTCAAGTGGTTCGGATCATGAATAACAATTAACACAATGGGATTGATCATATGACATTATATTATTTGTAAGCTTTTCCCAAAACACCATAAGGCGTGCCTGAATCTTTAGAAATCTGTGTTTACTTTTTTTATTCCATTCTATGTTCCTGTGACATGCCTTGATACAGGCCAAAAATGCATCTGTATCATGAATAGCTGCCTTACGATCTTATTAGGGGTCTGGCTGACAAGACATTGATCAAACCGACTGAGAAGAACAATGGTACCCCCTTTTAAGATATTTTGTGGATTTAATCTTCAGAGTCTCAGTGATATTTATTTCTGGCTTGCTCAACAGACAAAACAGGTATTGAAGTTGAACAACCAGGCTGTTTGACAACTGTGCATATTTGACAATTGCTTGGTAATTCATGGAAATTATCATTGTTCTTCATCCTTGTCAGAAATACATTGTCATTTTTATGGAGCTGTACGTATCATTCCCACACAAGTATACTGTATTATTCTGGTACCAAAGAGTCATAGCTCCCCTTGGAGTGACAGTTATATCTTCCACTACAAGAGGGGGTTTTGTTACTCTTGTATCATTGTATCCTCATTTAATAGGTCCATAAAGTTCGTGATTCTGGTTTCTTACATATATTCAATTTGAATTTTCATTAGCCCGAATGAGAGTCATCTCAGGTTGTCCTTCTCAAGTTGAGTGTGTAGGTGGTTGTACAACTGAACTGAAAGTAATGCATTCACCAGGATATATTTTAGACAAACAGATTTTCAGTCAACAAGATTGATGCCTTATGCTGTATCTATGCTCACTATCATGCTCAATTCTTATGGTCATAGGACAGTAACACAAACCATTTTTAACGGAGCAAAAAGAAATACATATATAGAAACTGTACAAATGTTAATAGTAGCGATGTATGAGGAGGACATTTGAGGGCACAGATTGTCACCAAGTTTCCAGAAATCAACGACTGGGATACAGTTTTTTTAGTCAAATATAATGAATACTCCACAAAAGAAGGACTTACTCCTCCAAAATTAAGGCCCGGGATCAAGTTTGGATGTCGATGGCTTGGGAGATGAAGGCCTTGTTTGGCTTGGAGTAATGGAGAGTAGGATTTCGGGTGGAACGATGTTGCTCCAATCCACATCCATTGATGAAGCGCTGGGCTCTGCAGGGGTCGATGACTGGTGGCGTGACGATGCACGCGTATTGGGACGGAATCCTAGGACATGGAGAAGATCAGAATTGGAATATATACAGCCTATGATGTAATGTTGAAATACATACCCGGAGTCGGAGACTTCTTCGGTGGCTTCACCAGGTTGAGTTTCTCTACGATAATGCCCGCTTGCTCCGAAGCAACATCCAATTTCCTCCTCTTTGCCATCTCGCCATCCTCGTGACCATCGCTGGGAGACATCTTTTCAGGTTCGGGAGATCCGTCATCGTTGTCCATGGTTATATCATTATCAACATCCAACAACCCCGCCCACTCTGGTCCTAAAATGTCCAACTTCGCGGATTCCGGTGCCACAACATCCGGCTCGGGGGCGATGGGTGGCTTAATCTCCATTGTCAATTTCTCCGATGCCGATTGCCGGGTTGTGCGCGACGACCCAATTTCAACAGCGACTGCGAGATGTCAGTGCATTAATCATAACAAGGTGAGCAACGTACGCATTTGGGCCTTAGACCGCTTCTTCTTTACCGGGGCTACGTCCTCCTCCATCTTTATGTCGTCTATACATGAATAAATGTGTTGGATCATCGTTTTGATATTCGGAATTCAATAACTCACCCTCATCGTCGTCCTCGGCTTTGGACTTGATTGTGCGCTCTGTCATGATGAAGGGTTTGCATGTATGACAATCACAGACAATGAAAGTACTTACTGGACTTGGGCTTGGGCTTGGGCTTCTTTTTGTCCTTCTCGGACGAATTGTCTGCGCCACCTGAATATTCAATAGATCTATACACCACTATGGTTGAAAATTTGTACAAACCAGCAGAAGATGCCTTCTGTTTTTTGACCGATTTTGACTTGGCTTTGCCCTTGCCCTTGCCCTGGGCAACTGGCTCCTCTGCAAATGTACTATATCATTAGCACAATCACACATGTAATTCTAGATCACACCTTCATCATCATCTGCCACATCAGAATCGACGAGGACACTATGTCCTTTACACCAAGCAATAACATGACCGATGATCTCGAGCTTTGTGGCATCCGGAAGCCCACCGAATGACCAATTTGCCAAGGTTCCGCTGTGCCATGCTGGCACGGATTCGTCGTATTTTGCCCAATCTATGATGCCAGACGTGAGAATTCATTTGGCCATAAATACATATATACTTACCTAGATCCTCGGGCTTGATCTCGGTGTTCACAGCGCCATGTTGAATCAAAGCCGATGGAGAATGTTTCCCGACATAAAATTCTTTCAGGAGCCAATCATCGAAGATCTTGCTTCGCCAGTCACGGGTAACCTCGTTTGCCCGTTTCGCCACCAAGACTTCTGCCCAAATTTCGTCCATGACGGTGTCGGTATACTTGAGGTAATCCCGAAGTGAATCGGTCCCTTCCTTATCATTTTTGATGTAGTCCGGCGAGTAGTTGGGTGCCTTGTTGTATGCGATGGCTGCTGTCGCGTAGATGTACATATCCATTTGATAAATCAAGCGACGGAGCGGTTCCTCGTATCGTTCGGGGATTCGCGCCATAACTCACCTCGGGCGGTGGCATCGTGGGGGTGTGTCTTCAGTACATAGAGATTACGAGAAAATACGGGAATGGTGCCGGATTCCTTGTTGGGTGCCGGAATCTTGGGCGGGACCATGTACTGGATTTGGAAGATGCGATGTAGCTCCTGCAGCTTTTTGGGCGGCGCATCAGGCCAGTACTTGAAGGCGGCGGGATTGACAGCGGGAGTCGAGGTTTTGACGACTGGCAAGGACATGGTAGATGAAATAAAAGTTTTTTGGTCGACGTGT